>CM056721.1:54041504-54555099 GCA_029844215.1 Przewalskia tangutica
TCGCCTCAAAGTAACCATCTGCACGACTTTTGTAGCCGGCTGACTCGAACCGCCAGATCCAAATTATTCTCGCACCTCATAGTGTCTGCCACGATCTCGCCGCAATCGCCATCTCTCAGTAACCCATCTCTATCTCGCTTCCAGTGCCGCTGGATCGGAGCCAGAGGGTACCGTGGGAACTTCACCGCCGCGCCTCTAAATTATCTCGGGCCTGCCGGCAGGCGCCGTAACTCGCCGCCTCTCGGTATAGATCGGGCCCGAGCCTCGTGACTCTGTGTGTCCCACTAGCAGCTCTCACGCTTTGCCCTTCTCGGGGCCCGGCTGCCTTACGTGAGGCATAATCTGCAGTAAAAGGAATACGTTATAGGGTCCAACTTTAACACACTTCTAAAGCACGATCTCGAGTGAGAAGAATGGAAACCAATCCTAAATATCCTATAGCTCTGATTATTGCGTGGCGACAACACACCGATAATCAAGACTTACTAGATACGGCTCATAGACACTTTCCGAGGATTAATCGCTCGATACCACTTTTGTCACGACTCCGCCCGGCTCAGATCGCGCCTTACCTGTGCACCAAGCGCCATACATCGAGAAAATCGGCGAAATATAAAACAAGACATGAAACAAATTGTAAAACGAGACACGCTTTATCTCGATGAAAAGCTTGCCTTTCAAGATATATATATAACGAGTTTTGCATAGCCACATCCCAACTGCATAACAGACTAATGCACTTCTGAAGTAACAACTATGACAGTATTCCTCGCCATACCCGAATGTACAAACTATCTACAATACAGAGATCATACCAAAAAGTAGAGCTCCTATACACGGAGCTCCCGACACCAATGCAAAGAGATCCTAAGGATGCGGATCTAGCACTGCCGCTCTTACCATGATGAACGCACTTCAAGTGAGGTCAGACAACAGTACTAAGTATGTGAAATCGTAAAGTACTTAAATGAAAACATATCATTTTAAAATCTACATATATACGTATTTAAAACAACCAAGGTAACCGCACATAGCGCCACATCATAAACAAGAGCAACAATAGGTAAACCAGTAGAGGTCTTTTCTAGGCCGCGAATGATCGGGCAGGCCAATTGCCCGTAGTATCACCATGCAAGCCTAATCTCGACTCTCAGAACCGCATAGGCCACTCACGAGGCCCGCATAGTGGTATATAACCCCGCATCGAGGTAGCTACTCCTCGCATCGCCCCGACTCGTAGTCCGCACGCCACATAGACCGCATGAGGTATAACCCCGCACACCAACTCGAACTCCCAGAGCCCGCATAGGTCCCCGACCCGCATGAGGTATTCTCGAATCATGGTCCTGCATCACCGAGTCTACTCCCAGATCGGAGGCGCCTAACCCCAGAATATGTCAAGAGGCGAGTGATATTACACTAACATAACAAATTATCGTTAAACAACATAAGCACAACAAGAATACTCTCTTATACAAACGTTACAAGACACTAACACACATAGCATCATATCATGTCTACTTATCAAACCATCTTATTATTCTTTTCACAAATCAATATAAGTCTGTTATAAACACATAGGTAAACTGTTCCTTTTATTATTCTTAAGTGGTTATACCTAACTTCCCATAAAGCTAGTATAACTCTTAAGCTTCGCTTTAAAACTAATTAGTTCTCTTCATAAAAATGATTCAGTATTCTTTTGAAATGTTTTAAGATCCTTATTATTCAGGATTAAGTCGCAAGACATTGCCGTAAGTATTATTCAGGCTTAAGTCAAAAGACATTGCCGTAGTTATTATTCAGTTAACACATGTACGTGTTATACCCCGTATTTCCGGAGTATGTACGTGAGGGCGTACGTACGAAAGTTTGGCCTTAAAAGTTTAGGCATGGCACGTTTTTTGGGCACAACTCACTCAAGGAATCGTTTTCCACGCAAACGCTTTACAAGACTGCGTAGATAAATTCCGCCATGCCATTTCTAATTTTTGCGGATTTTTCCGAGAGATTTAAACACTTTGGACCAACGAGAGGGCGACACTTGTCACCCTCTCATTGATGGACGCGAGGCGAATTGAGGCCGATCGAGTGTCCAATTTGTCTGAGTTGGTAGGATATTTCATGTGCAAGTTGGCCAAGACACTTGCCTAATCTCGACCTTACACTTGCCTTGCACTTGGCATAATCTGGCCATCGGGTCGCCATCCTTGACATATAAATACCCTCTCGTGATGAAGAGTTCTTCATCCACAAAGCCTTCCAAGTCTAAAATCCTTCCTCTCCCTTAAGCTTCTTTCGTCCAAACACCTCCCCTTTGGAGAAGCTTAGCCGAGGCTACCCCCTAGCCTAGCCGAAATCTACCCTCTCCTGGTAGAAAAGTTGCCTTCTAGTATTGTTATAATGCCCAAAATACCCTAGCCCAAATCCCTTAGTACTTAGTAGAAGTTGTGAAGAACTTCTAAGGTTTCTTGGAGCTACCTGAGCGCATAACTTAGAGCCAAGCCTGCTCCTGATCGACTTTTTATCTATGATATTATCAAGCTTACCGAGGTAAATAATCCTAACCCTCTTTGTATTAGAGAATACATAATCGTAGTAGTATAAGAATAAGTATTAAATACTTGTAAGAATATTACGAATAGAATCAATCGCTATCACCAGAAGGGTTTAAAAGAAGAATAATCAAATCAGATTTACTTAGACTGCTTTACAGAGATTTGAGTAGCTCACCGCAGGGAAGTGTCGCCCAATTTTCCGTAGGATATAAAACCCTCGCTTAGAATCTTACGTAATAGTCTCAACGCTGATGACGTGTTCGACTATTATAGTCGATTCTCTCGCGACATATTCAACTTGGTAGGTGAATTTCACGAAGAAGGTATGTGATTCTTCCTAAAGCATGATATTTTTAAAATATATAGTAGACAGAGACGATACGTGTCGACCGAATAATAACTACGCAATGTCTTTCGACTTAAGCCCTAATAATACTTTTACGGCAATGTCTCGCGACTTAAGCCCGAATAATAAGGATCTCAAAGCATTTCAAAAGATTATCAATCATTTTTAACGTAAGAGAACTAATTGGTTTTTAAAATGTGCTTAAGAGTTATACTAGCTTTATGGGAAGTTAGGTATAACCACTTAAGAATGATAAAAGAAACAGTTTGCCTATGTGTTTATAATGATTTATATTGATTTGTGAAAAGAATAAATAAGATGGTTTGATAAGTAGACATGATATGATGCTACGTGTTAGTGTCTTATCAGAACGCTTCAGGTAAAGAGAGTATTCTTGTCAGGCTTATGTTGTTTAACGATAAGTCGCTAGGTTAGTGTAATATCACTCACCTCGGACATATTACCGGGGTTAAGTCGCCTCCACGCGGTAGACTCAGCGTCCGGGACCACGATTCGAGAATACCCTACGCGGTCCAGGGACCTACGCGAGCTACGGAGTTCCGTGTTAGTGTGTGGGTTATACCTCACGCGGCCTATGTGGCCATGCGCGACTACGAGTCCAGATCCACGCCGAGGAGTAGCTACCCGACGCGTGGTTATATACCCTACGCGAGCCTACGTGAGTGGCTTACGCGACTACGGAGTCCAGGATTAGGCTTGCACGGTGATACTACGCACCGGCCCCGCTCGATCATTCGCAGCCTCAGAAAAGACCTCGCTACGCTTTACCTATTGTTGCTCTTGTTTATGATGCACTACGGTTACCTTGGTTGTTTCATACATATATGTAAACCGATTTTAAAAATGATATGTTTTCATTTAAGTACTTTATAGCCGCATACTTAGTACTTGATCGACCTCCTTCGAGGGCTGCTCATGCCGCAGGTGGCAAGCAGTGCTAGATCCACATCCTTAGATCTCTTTGCATGGTGTCGAGCTCCATCTTCTCCGAGGCTCTACCATTGGGTATGCCTCCCGTTGTAATTAGTTTTGTACATGTAGTGGTATGGGCCCCGTCCCGCCATAGTTGTTTACATTCCTAGAGGTCCGTAGTCCTATTGTACATTTGGGATGTAATCGCAAAACTTGGGTTATATGTATATATGCCAAAGGCCGATTTTCTTCGATAAACCGTGTCTCATTTTACAATCAAGTTTCATGTCTTGTTTTTATATTCCGCTGACACTGATGTATGACTACTGGGTGCCCGTATGACTACCACGCCCTGAACGTCGTGACAAAAGTGGTATCGTGAGCGCTAATCCTCTGAAAGTGTCTACTGCATCGTATCTAGTAGTCTCGATTATCTGTGTTGCGCACTACACCAATAATCGTGAGGCTATAGGATATTTAGGATTGGTTTCCATTCTTCTCATTCGGAGATCGTGCCTTAGAGCTGTGTTATAAGTTGGACCCTTCTAACGTATCCCTTTTTCTATAACAGTTATGCCTCCACGTAAGGCAACCCGCCTGTATGGCGGCAAACCGAGGAGCCGCTAGTGGGACACCTAGAGTCACGAGGGCTCTGGCGCCTATACTGCAGACGGCAGTTCTACGACGCCACCGACCCTGAGGTTTAGGACGCAGCAATGCTCGACGAGACCACAAGATTTACACCTCCACCCCACACCGGAGTGTATTTAGACGGGTTACAGAGAGACGCCCGCCATCGCCGTGATCGTGGGCTGCATACGAGACAGCCGACGCGCAGTCAGCCCCACCCTGCATTCGTGGTTCACCCAGGCGTAGAGTTCGAGGCTACGAGACTTCCTCGAGTCAGAGCCCGCCGTAGTTTTACGTCGAGGCCGAGGATGATCCGCAGAGTTCATCCGCCGCCACAGGATTTGAGGCGAAGCGGCACGAGACCGAGTCCGTGATCTGTTCACATAGGCCGCGCGATACCGCAATGATTGGTTTGATTCGCGAGTTATCCGGAGAGCACGCGCCCCGCCTACTGGGATGAGTTCTAGAGACTTTCCTCACTCACTTCTCGCCTCCACAGATGGCGAGGCGCTGGTCGATAGATTTTTACCGCGAGGCGCAGAGGACGACCGTCGTGGAGTACAATGTCGAGTTTGATTCATCGCTCGACATGTCCCAAATTGTAGCAGATATGGAGGATAGGTGCACCGCCACGCCACCGCTAGATGATTATATGGCCGAGTCATGCGGGTGTTTCTCTTCACCGGTATGGACATTACCCGCACGCAGCTCATGCTCGATGCGAGGAGCCAGAGACCGACGGCCGACAGCAAAGAAGCAGGTAAGACCAGACGGCAGGTCTTCGGTGGCTATCGTGGGCGGCCAAGCAGTTAGCCTAGATTTGCACCACACCACCGCAGCACTCCTACACCGCCCTCAAGACACCAGTGATATTCGAGGGCGCACTCAGGCCCCGTGATTTCGTGACGCCCAGAGCAAGAGAGGCACCGCCGACGACCACCACCTCTCAGCGGGCCGATGCGCTAGATCCCACTTCGAGTTGTGGTGCCGCACGGAGCTTGTTTCGATTATGCCAGGCCGCAGGTCACTATGCGAGGAACCGTCCACTGCGGCGCGGCTGATGGTAGGGTCACCACGTGTTCTTTTCGCCGGGTCTTCTTCATCCTCGATAAATACTCGCCCGAGGGCAAGGTACTCATGGACCAAAGAGTCGCGGCAGGTCGTGGCGCTGGTCCAGCTCTACGTCCTCGTAACCGCATTTATGCTTTGTCCACCGACAGATCGTGAGGCCTCACCGATGTCGCCACGTGTACCTTATCGCTCGGGTTTGATGTTTATGCCTTGATAGATCCGGTTCTACTATGTCCTATATATCTCCTTGTCGCTAGTAGGATAGTGGGATGAGCCCGAGTCCATAGACCCTTTCGAGGTAGCTACGCCTGGTGATTCGTGGTAGCTCTACGTATATAGAGCCTGTCCCGTGATCATTTACGCCGCCGACTCAGCCGACTTGATAGAGTCGAGATGATCGACTTTGACGTGATCACGGGACGGATCGCTAGCTTCGCTACGCCAATGTAGACCGCAGAGAGAGTAAGACGGTTCCGGCTTCGGCGAGCCATTGTTGAGTGGGAGGAGCACCAGACGCTGGGGGTAGGTTTATTTCTACCAAGGCTGGGAAGATGACGCGAAGGGTATATCTACCATCTCGCTCGGTGTTTGATACCGAGGTCGCAGCGCAGATTTTCATCGCCCAGTGAGTCGCAGAGTTCCCGACGTGTTTGCACGACCTCCGTATCCTCCCGAGAGGAGATTGAGTTTTGTATAGACATATTGCGCACACTGCCTATTTCCATTCCGCCATACGTAACGGCACCGCCGAGTTGAGAGAGTTGAAGGATCGCCTTAGGGATTTGCTGAGAAGGCTTCATCGCCTAGCGTTTTCCCCGGGAGCGCCGTATTGTTCGCAAAGTTAAGACGGACGCCGCGCACTGCGTGTGTTGATTACGGTGAACAAGGTGACCATTAAGAATGTATACCCTTCCCGTGATTGATGATTTGTTCGACCAGGCCAGGTGCGTAGATGTTTTCCAAGATTGATCCGCGATCGCTATCATCGTGAGTCGAGGAGCGGATGTCCCTAGATCGCATTCCGACCGCAGACGCATTATGAGTTCGTGGTCATGTCTGGTTGACCAATGCCCGCGGTATTCATGGATTTGACGAACCGAGTGTTCAAACCATTTTGGACACGCTTGGATAGTGTTCATTGATGATATCTCGGTTTATTCTCGCCAGAGGTGAGCACGCGAGCATTTGGCGATCGTACGACGCTTCTCCAGACTGCCAGCTGTACGCCAAGTTTTCCAAATGTGAGTTTTGTTTGACTTCGTGGCTTTTCGGGCATATTGCCCGGGCCGATGGCATTCGAGTGGATACGCCAAGATCGGCGCAGTGACTTGCCTAGACCTACCACTCCGGCTGCAGGTTCGCAGCTCGGGCCTCGCAGATATTATCGGTTCGTGGAGAAGTTTGCTTCTATCTTCGCACCATTGACTAGGCCGACTCGTAAAGCGCCAAGTTTCAGTGGATCGATGCCAGGAGCGTGGTTTCGAATAAAGAGAGATCGACGATCGCCTCGTTTACTCTTCCGCAGGTCCAGACGTTATGTTGGTATCGTGACGCGCCGTGCATCGTTGGGATGTGTTGACGCAGCAGGCAAGGTTATAGCGTATGCATCCCGACAAATTAAGAAACACGAGGAACTACCCCACCCATGATTTGGAGTCGTACCGTGATTCACGCCAAGATCCGAGGCACTATTTGTACTGGGTTCACGTGGATATTTATACGCATCACAAGAGCCTCCAAAGATATCTTCACCAGAGGAGCCGAACTTACGGCAGACGGTGGTTAGAGTTGCTTAAGGATTACGATGTTGATATCCCCGCACTACCCTAAGGCCAACGTCAGGGCGTACGCTTAGTCAGAGGTCGCATGGGGAGCCTATCGATGTGCAAGAGAAGGGACATGGTTCGTGATTTGCATCAGTTAGCGAGCCTTGGTGTCCGTTTGATTGATTCTGATAGCAGTGGGGTTCGAGTTCGTGAGGTTGCCGAGTCTTCCATCGTCGAGGAGGTGAAGAGGCAACAGTTCGAGGATCCATGTTATACCTCGTATTTCCAGAGTATGTACGTAAGGACGTACGTAGAAAAACTTGAACTTTAAAGTAGGCTTGGCCGATTTTATTTGTGCACAACACCCGGTTAGAGTCGTTTTTTGACGAAACGTTTTACACAACTTGCGAAGGGAAAATTCCGGCTATGTCTTTTTTAATTTTTGCGGATTTTTCTGAGAGGCGAAATGTTTTGGACCAACGAGAGGGCAACACTGCACCCTCATCAGCGGGCGGCGGCTTGGACGAAAAGGGAGAGTGGGAGTAGGTAGGGTATTTTGTGATATTTGTGTGGTAGATGGATAAGGTACACATGGATGAATCTTGACCCTACACTTGCCTTGCACTTGGCATGATCTTGGCCATTGGTTGTGTTATACCCCGTATTTCCAGGGTATGTACGTGAGGGCGTACGTATATAAATTTGAGCCTTAAAGATTAGGCAAGAATGAAATTTTGTGCACAAGTACCGAAAGGAGTCGTTTTTCGACTAAACGCTTCCACACTTCGTAGGGAAAATTCGCTATGTCATTAATAATTTTTGCGGATTTTTCCGAGAGACGAAACATTTTGGATCAACGGGAGGGTGATACGTGTCACCTCACATTGGAAGGAAGTGGACTACCAAAGGGAAAAGTTGGCACGCTTTTTGTGCAAAAATTGTGGTCGGGCGGTTAGGTAGGATATTTTGTGTAGTTGATGAGCAAGTGGGACCCACAAACACACGGCTTCATCTTGACCTTACACTTGCCTTACACTTGGATAGATCTTGTCCATTGGTTGGCCATTTCTGACCTATAAATACCCTCTAAGTTGATGAACTTATTCATCCAAAAATTATCTAAGTCTTGAAAAATCCCTCCTCTCCCTCTTGTTGTTTTCGCCCACCACACCCCTCCCTTCGAGACTCTAGCCGAGAGCAACCCCCCCTAGCCTAGTTGTGCTAGTCGAAATACTACCCCCTTGGTAGAAATATATTCTACAAGTATTGTTATAATGCCCAAAATACTTTAGCCAAATACCTTGTAGTACTTTCCAAAGTACCCTTTATACGAAAAAGCCCGGAAAATACTATTATACTTCCCTTTAGCCACTAAACGAAACCCTAAGGAAAACCTTCATAGTCGGTTGAAGTGTTTAGTAGGTTGCGTAGAACTTCTAAGGGTTGTTTGGAGCGGATTGGAGCACTCTGAGTAGAGCTAAACGTTGCTCGTGAGCGACTTTTTAACTTGGATAATTTTGGGCTCATCGAGGTAAATACTATCATTCTTCTAGTGTAATTGGAAATTACATCAGTAGTAGTATAGTAATGAATATAAGATTCATAGAAGAGAATTGAATCGTAATAGAAGGATATTACAAGAAAGACTTGAATCAAATCACTTAAGAATATAAGTAGAAGTTCAACTGCATTTACATGGAATCGTATATACAAGAGATCGATAACCTTTATTGGTTGAATGTTCGCAAGTAGCATGGGCTACTTAGGGCGGACCAAAGTGCTAGCAAGTTATAGCCAGGAGCGCTTTTGCTTATAGTCGATAAATCGTCATGAGGTATGTGATTCTTCCTATACTTTGAGCATGATATTTTAAAAGGAAGATATATATAGTACGGCAATGTCTTTTGACTTAAGCTGAATAATATATAGTACGGTGAGACGACGTGTGCTAATTGAACGTAGTTGCAAGCAATGTCTTTGACTTAAGCCTGAATAATAAGAATTTTGAAGTATTTCAAAATTGTTAAGAAACCATTTTTGAAAGAATAGTAACACTTGGTTTTAAAGGTTTTAAAAAGAGTTATACTAGCTTTATGGGGAGTTAGGTATAACGTCTTAAGAGAGGTAAAGAAGATGGTTTACTGATTTTAGAAGTTAAGAGACTTGATCTTATAAGATAAGAGACTTAACTTAAATGAATTAATATGGATTTTGTGTGAAACCTCATTCGTGAGTAATGAGTACTTGGTTTTTAAAAGGAATAATGTTTTACTGATTTCGGAAATCAGAATGTGTATCGATAAACCATCGCAAAGTTAATAAAGGAAAATGTATCAATAATTAAGTATTATTAAAACCAGTAGAAACCTCCATCTGCATAGAAGCTAAGATGAGACAAAATGATATTACATTTTCTAGATCATGGCTGCTTAATAAGATTGATTATGAACAAGATTAACCTACTCACCTATGGCATATGTTACTCTATTTTTTTAAAAAGAGATTAAGACATTGAACTATGAAACAATTCTAAAAAGAGACTTGCGTAATTGAAATTAGGCAAACTGGAACTTTTAGGGAAAAGAAAGGCATTGTGTTGTCTTAAAATGGTTTAAAACATAAAGTGTTATAACAGCTTTATGGGAAGTTGGTTATAACGACTTTATGAAAACAAAAGAAGGGTTTTATCATTTGTTTTAATGTGGTAACTTGACTTTTAAAAGAGAAGTATTTTGGTCCAAAAAGAAGGCATGGTATTGCCTTAATTTGGTCTTAAAAAGGAAAGTATGAAAGTTGTTTTGGTTTACTTAAAAGATATAAGTCACACATTTTTATATACTACGGGTATCGGGTGACTTTTAGAAAAGGAATGAATCTCTTAAAAGGAATTTAACGTACGTAGTACTTTAGGGTTAAAATCCGACTTTGACATAAAATGAAAGTACTTGAGTCAGGTATAACTTGCCTATGCTTGTTGTTATGAAACTTGACCATGTTACGTGTGATAGCCTTGTTGCAGGCATACTGGTTCTACTCGACTACGGCTCGGGATGAACCGAATGTATTTCACTCGACCACCGGCTCATCCGAATGTATTTCACTCGACTACCGGCTCATCCGGAATGTATTTCACTCGACACGGCTCATCCGGAATGTATTTCACTCGATCACCGCTCATCCGGAATGTATTTCACTGACCACCGGCTCATCCGGAATGTATTTCACTCGACTCACGGCTCATCCGAATGTATTTCACTCGACCACGGCTCATCCGAATGTATTTCACTGACCACGGCTCACGGGACGAACCGAATGTATCCCACACGCTTATACTGGGTCCATGAGATGGGCCGAGACATGTTATACGATTACATGATTTGTACCTAGATCGCGGTGAGGAAGAAGTTCCACGTACGGAGGATGACTTTGAGGCGCGAGTCCCCGACTTGACATAATCGCTTATGTCGTGAATCGTAGTTTGGTTATCATACATGTCTCCCGCTTTATATAGACTATTATGATTTCATTTACGTGATTTACGCTTCACATACTTGGTACTTGTCAGATCGACTCCTTCGGGCCGCTCATGCCGCAGTGTAAGTACACCTACCGCCGATCCGCGCTTAGGATCTCATTTTAGCGCTTGGGAAGCTCCGCCTTCTGAGGCTTATCTTGCATGTTACCAGAGTCTGTAGGTCCTGTACATTCGTGGTATGGCGGCCCCGTCCCGCCATAGTTGTTGTATAAATCTTAGAGGTCCAGAGTAATCACAAGGCGTGGTTGTAAGGATCAGAACTGCTCAAATGTTTATATATATATATTGAAAGGCAACCGCTTTGGTTGGCCTATTTTCTTTCATCTTAATCCATGTCTATTTACATGTTTAAGTTTTATTTCGCTGGTTTTCCGATGTTGTATCACCAGTGGTGCCCGGTAGGCACCACCACGCCCGGTTCGGTCGTGACAAAAGTGGTATCGTGAGCGCTTAGTCCTCTGAAAGTGTCTACGCATCGTGTTCAGTAGTCTTGATTATCGGTGTGTTGTGCACCACATCTATAATCGTGAGGCTATAGGACATTTAGGATTGGTTTCCATTCTTCTCATTCGAGATCGTGCCTTAGAGCCGTGTGATAAGTTGGACCCTCCGACGTATTCCTTTCCTTACCAAGCTATGCCTCTGCGTGGCAACCTGTGCCCAGGCAAGGCAAATGAGGCACGGGTAGTGAGATACAGAGTACGAGGCGCAGCCGTGGATACACACTGAGACAGCCTGACGGCTGGGTTTCCGCCGCCAAGCACCAAAGAGTTTAGAGTAGAGCAGCAGCTGGTCACGAGACTACAAGACTGAGCTCCACCCCACTGGAGCAGATGAGATGGGGTACAAGGAGATGGCCCAGTTACTGGCCAGGGTCGTGGCCAAATATGAGGATAGGCTGGATGCAGCAGTTCCAGTCCCAGTAGCACCCGTAGTTCACCCCCGAGCGCATACTGAGACTACGGATTTTCGAGGTGTAACCCGCCAGAGTTTTACGGGTCGAGGCTCGAGGATGATCCGCAGAGTTCATCCGGCAGCTATATGGTCATGAGAGTGATCAAGGCATCGGATACCGAGTCGGTGGTCTAGGTCAGACGCATCGCGTGATACCGCAGCCGATCGTTTGATTCGCGAGCCGCCCCGGAGAGAATGCACTTCCGCTATACGGGACGAGTTCTCAAAGGCATTTTGCACACTTCTTGCCTCCACTGATGAGGAGGGCTCGCACGATTTTTGACGTTAAGGCGGATCGCGACGGTTAGAGAGTACAATGTGGAGTTCGACTCGTTAGCCTTCAGATGTCCCAGAGTAGCCGATATGGAGGACAGAGTACACCGCCACGCCACCGGCTAGATGATTACTTGGCAGAGGCTTGTACGTAGTTTCTTCACCGCATGGACATTGCCCGCATGCAAGCTCATGCACTAGGATGCGAGGCACGGAGAGGACGCTAAAACGACCGAGATCGCAGAAGAGGGCCAGACGCAGGTCCTTGGTAACTTTCGAGGCGGACCGCCAAAGCAGAGTTAGCGTACTCCGCCAAGACAGAGTGGTCCTCCGCGCCTTCGTGACGCTCGGTATTCGAGCCGGTCGAGCTCCGTGGCTTCGGTTCACTGTATACGCGAGTGCTAGCCGCAGGATCTACGCCCTCGCCAGCACGATGTGGCAAACATCATCCGGAATGTCGTTTTTATCGGGTGCTTGTTTCACCGCGTGGCCATGTGGACGAGAGACTGTGCTTATAGAGAGGTAATGATTCAGCGCGCCTTTACCGGATCAATGGCGTGTTCATCGCTTCTACGCATGCAGCAGGTGCCTATGATTAGATGAGCGAGGTTCAGGTATATCCCTAACCCTCTAGAGTTTTGCATGCTTGATATGATGATCTTATTGTTGTGTGCTATGTACGGATAGCCGCAGGTAGAAGTACACCGGCTGTCGATCCCCGCGTTTAGGATCTCATTTCAGCGTCTTGGGAAGCTCCGTCCCTTCGGAGGCTTATCTTTGGTATGTTACCCGAGTCCAGAGGTCCTTGTACATTCAGGTATGGCGGGCCCCGTCCCGTCATAGTTGTTGTATAAATCTTAGAGGTGAGACCACAAGTGTGGTTGTAACGATTGTAGAATCGCTTCAAATGTTTATATATATATATGTTGAAAAGGCAACCGCTTTGGTTGGCCTATTTTCTTTCATCTTAATCCATGTCTATTTACATGTTTAAGTTTTATTTCCGCTGGTTTTCTCTGATGTTGTATCACTAGGGTGCCCGGGGTAAGGCACCAACACGGCCCGTTCGGTCGTGAGGTTGGCCCTGCTTGACCTATAAATACCCCTCCTTTGAAGACTTCTTCATCCATTCTACAAATCTCCAAGTCTTGAAATTCCCTCCTCTCTAGTAGTGTTCTCGCCTCCCCTCATGAGGTCTTAGCCGAGAGCACCCTCCCCTTTGAGAGGCCTTTGGCCGAGGTACCTCTCTCCTAGTGGTGCTAGCCAGCACACACCCCCTACCTTGAGTTGTCGATAAATACTACCCCTGTAGAAATACTCTCCAAGTATTGTTACTATACCCAAATTACCTTAGTCAGATACTTTGTAGTATTCCAAAGATACCTCTATACGTAGAGTCCTAAATACTACCTTATGTCCTTTTTGTCTCAAACCAAACCCTAAGGAAAACCTTCAGTTGGTTGAAGTGTTAAGTAGAAGTTGCGTAGAACTTCTAAGGGTTGTTTGAGCGGTTGGAGCGTGGATTTAGGAGCTAAACCTTGCTCAGGATCGACTTTTATCTCGGATAATTTTGAGCTTATCGAGGTAAATAATCTTGTCCCCCTGTTGTTATTGGAAATTACATGTTTTATGAATGTATAGTTGAAGTATACTATATATAGAACTGAACATAGTTTTGCGGCAATGTCTTTTGACTTAAGCCTGAATTTAAAGAAAGAGAATCAATCGTAATTACACAGATCAGACATGAGACTTGTAGCATTATTGTGTAGAATTGTACACGCCAGGTTAGACGATAAACCCCTCGGTTGGCTTGGTAGCCACTCGGCAGAGGAGACTTACGCGGCCATGTGGGGAGGTCGCCAATTTTCTCAGAATATTCTACGTTGAGATCTAGATGTTAACAGGGGCCTTGGCCTCTATAGGTCAAGTACTACGATGGCGTGATCTACTTGGCTTAAGGAGTAGCCGACGGCTTGAGGTACTTGGAGCGCTTTGCTATTAGTCGATAATCGCCGCGAGGTATGTGAACCTCTTCCTATCTTTTCTAGCATGATATGTGTATAACTATGTAGTACCAGACGCATACGTGTTAAATGTAATCGATTGTGTCACGACCAACGGGCCGTGGATCGTGCCTTACCCGCACCCTAGTGATACAACATCGAGAAAATCGAAATAAAAATGAACATGAATTAAGAGACAAGATAAATAAACAAAGCCAACCAAAACAGTTGCCTTCATCATATATACATAAATACAACAGCTTATCCTTTTTACAAACCCCGCCACAACAAAGGTTAAGGCATATCTAAGATTTTTACAACTATGACGGACAGTGGCCCCGCCATACCTCGAATGTATAAGAATCTACACTGTGGTAACATACCAAAGATAAGCCTCCAAGAAATGGGCTTCGACACGAATCGTGATCCTAAGAGCGAGATCCACAACCGATGTACTTCCACTCGCAGATAACGCACTCGGGCGAGGTCGATAACAATGTACCAAGTATGTGAAATGTAAAAGATCAGAAATGAAATCATAATAGTCTATATAAAGCGAGACATGTATGATAACCAGATGAAATACGTGTCCTCGCCCATCTCGCGACTCGGTGTAGAATCGATGAAATACGTGTCCTCGCCATCTCGTGGGACTCGTAAAAATCGATGAAATACGTGTCTCGCCATCTCGTGGACTTGTAAAAATCGATGAAATACGTGTCCTCGCCCATCTCGTGGGACTCGGTGTATAATCAAATGGAATACGTGTCCTCCGCCATCTCGTGGACTTGTATAATCAAATGAAATACGTGTCCGCCCATCTCGACTTGTAGAATCGCTCACAACAAATCAACCGCCTCCATCGAGAGACGCGGTACGTAAATACAACAAAGGCTATCACAACAAGCATAGGCAAGTTTCACAACAACAAGCATAGGCAAGCTTCACAACAACAAGCATAGGCAAGCTTCACGACAACAAGCATAGGCAAGTTATACACAACTCAAAGTACTTTCATTTTATGCCAAAGTCCGTTTTAACTCCTAAGGTACTACGACGTTAAATTACTTTTAAAGATCCATTTCTTTTACAAAGGTCACCCGATACCGTAGTATAAAAATAGAGTGACTAACATTGTTAAGTAAACCAAAATGCTTTCCTTTGTAAAATCAAGTAACAACCTTATTTTCCAAACGCTCAAGTTTGCCTAATTTCAAATGCTCAAGTTTCTCATTTTAGAAAAGGTTTCGTAGTTCATAGTTTTAATCCTTTAAACATAATTCTCCTTTAAACGCTTTGAGAAACATATGCCTTATAGGTGAGTAGGTTATTCTTGTTTATAAACAATCTTATTAAGCCATGATCTAGAAATGTAATATCATTTTGTCTCATCTTAGCTTCTATGCAGATGGAGGTTTCTACTGGTTTTAATACCATACTTCATTATTCAATACATTTTCCTTTATTAACGCCAGTTGGTTTGTCGATACTTATTCGATTTCAAATCAAAAACATTATTCCTTTATAAAACCAAGTACTCATTACTCACGAATGAGGTTTCACACTTTTAACAAAATTCATATTAATACCATTAAGTCAAGTCTCTTATCTTCTAAAAATCAAGAAACCATTCTTTTATCACTCTTAAGACGTTATACCTAACTTCCCATAAAGCTAGTACAACTCTTATGTTTTCAAAGCCAAGTATTACTCTTCTTTAAAAAGGTCTTTTGGAACACTTCAAGTTCTTTGTTACTACACATCAAATCCGTTATAAGTCAAATCGCTTATCCTTTGAAACCACAAAGCATTTTCTTACCTACATAAAGTCATTATAACCAACTTCCCATAAAGCCGTTATAACACTTTATGTTTCAAACCAATCAAATACATTAAACACATGACGTCTACTGTACATAGTTATACACATATCATGCTAGAACAGATAGGAAGAGGTTCACATACCTCGCGACGACATCGACTAATAGCAAAGCGCTCCAAGTACCTCAAACCGCTTCATTACACCTAAGCCAAGTAGACCACGCCACACGTAGTATTTCAACCTATAGAGGCCACAAGGCGCCTATTAACATCTTAGATCTCAATGTAGAATATCTTACGAAAATTCGGCAGACTCCCCGCAACAGCGTAAATCTCCTCCTCTATCGAGGCCGCTACCAAGCCAACGTGGGGAGGTTTGCACGCCTAACCTGACGTGTACAATTCTACTCACAAAGAATACTACACAAGTCTCATCAGAATACGCCCTATGTAATTACTGATTCGCCACTTCTTAAAATTACCTTAAGTCGCAAGACATCAGTAAGTATTATTCAGCTTAAGTCAAAAGACATTGCCGCACAACTATGTTCAGTTCTATATATAGTATACTTAACTATATACTCTACAACATGTAATTTCCAATTACAAATGTAAGGTCAAGAATGTTTACCTCGATAAGCCCAAAATTATCCGAGTTTATATGTCGATCCCGAGCAAGGTTTAGCTCCTACTCCGCGCTCCAACCCGCTCCAACAACCCTTAGAAGTTCTAACCAACTTCTACTTAAAACTTCAACCGACTATGAAGGTTTTTCCTTAGTGGTTTCGCTTGTGGCTAAAGGAAAGTATAATCGTATTTTTCCTGGTTTTTCAGATAAAGGGTACTTTGGAAAGTACTACAAGGTATTTGGCTAAAGTATTTTGGGCATTATAACAATACTTGTAGAATACATTTCTACCATGGGTAGTATTTCGACTAGCACAACTAGGCTAGGGAGGTTCTCTAGAACCACTAGGCAAGGGGGTTGCTCGTGAGGGCCTCAAGAGGGGGGAGGGTGGTGTTTGGACGAGAACAAGGTTGAGGAGAGGAGGGATTTTTAACACTTAGAGAAATTTTGGATGAAGAAGTTCATCAACTTAGAGGGGTATTTATAGGTCAAGCAAAGGCCAACCAAGGGCCAAGATGAAGCCAAGTGCAAGGCAAGTGTAAGGCCAAGATTTAGCCATGTGCTACCTTATCCATCTACACAAAATATCCTACCTAACCTTTGACTAAAATTCCAACACAAAAAACGTGCCAAGGGCCTCACTTTGCCGTCCAAGTCCTTCCAATGTGAGGGTGACACATGTCACCCTCCCGTTGGTCCAAAATGTTTCGTCTCTCGGAAAAATCCGCAAAAATTAAAAATGCCATAGCCGGAATTTTCCCTACGAAAGCTGTGGAAACGTTTCGTCGAAAAACGACTCCTATCGGGTGTTGTGTACAAATTTCGAAACTTGCCTAACTTAAGGCTCAAATTATTATACGTACGCCCTCACGTACATACTCTGGAAATACGGGGTATAACAGATTGGTTTAAAACATAAAGTGTTATAACGGCTTTATGGAAAGTTGGTTATAACAGCTTTATGTAGGTAAGAAAATGCTTTGTGGTTTTAAAAACTTAAGTGTTATAATAGCTTTATGTGAAGTTAGGTATAACGGCTTAAGAGAGATAAAATGAATGATTTATTGATCTTAAAAGATAAGAGACTTGATCTTAAAAGATAAGAGACTTGACTTAATTAAATTAATATGAATTTTTGTGTGAAACCTCATTCGTGAGTAATGAGTACTTGGTTTTTAAAAGGAATAATGTTTTACTGATTTCGGAAATCAGAATGAGTATCGACAAACCACTGCAGCGTTAATAAAGGGAAATGTTTTGATTAATGAAGTATTATTAAAACCAGTAGAAACCTCCATCTGCATAGAAGCTAAGATGAGACAAAATGATATTACATTTCCTAGATCATGGCTGCTTAATAAGATTGATTATGAACAAGAATAACCTACTCACATATAAGGCATATGTTTCTCAGATTGTTTAAAAGAGAATTATACTCTTAAATGGATAAGACTATGAACTACGAAACCTTTCTAAAATAAGAAACGTGAACATTTGAAATTAGGCAAACTTGAACGTTTGGAAAATAATGTTGTTACTTGATTTTACAAAGGGAAGTGTTTTGGTTTACTTAAAAAGATAGTCACTCTATTTTATACTACGGGTATTGTGTGACTTCTGTGAAAGAAACGGATCTTTTAAAAGAGTTAATGTATGAAGTACTTTGGGGATAGATACCCGCACTTATTAGCATAAAGTACCTTGTGTGAATAACTTGATTTTGTTGGTTTGTGATAGCCTTGTAATACTTTCTTGTTGATTTGATAAGTAAACATGTTAGGATGCTACGTGTGTTAGTATCTTGTGATTGTTGTGTAAGGGGGTCATTCTTCGTGCTTACGTTGTTAACCGTAAGTCCGTTGTACTATTATTATATCACCTACCCCTTGACTTGTTATACCGAGGGCTTGCCACCCGATGCGGTCTATACGGCTATGCGGTCATGAGACTATGCGAGCAGCGGTATGCTCGTGATTGATCATTCGGTGTTTAGCCCGACGCGGATGCCTATGCGGTCCATGGGACTATGCGGTCTATTGAGACTATGCGGCTGCGGAGTCCAGCGGATACCGAGGGTTGCGCCTCCGACGCGGTATACCTCAGTGATGCAGGACCATGATTCGAGGAATACCTACGCGGGTGCAATGTGTGACCTATGCGAGTCGCGGTAAGTTCCAGAATAGACGCCACATTGATCTCGCGGGCGAGTGGCCACCGATCATGTGGTGCGGTCTAGAAAGACCTCGTGATACGCTTTATTAGTACTGTGGGTGTTAGTAGTCGCTATGCCTTCGCATTTCACTGCATCTTTATTAGGACACGGTGGACCGTGTTCATGTGTATTCCTCGGTGCTTTTATATCATAGATCACGGTGAGGAAGGTATTCCACGCATGATTGATGTTGTGGGCGTGAGGCCCATAGTTATATTTGAGTGATGACTTTGAGGCGAGTCCCGACTTGACATGACCGCTTTATTGGAATCAGTTTGGTTATCATACATGTCTCGCTTTATATAGACTACTATGATTTCATTTACGATTTATTTTCGCCACATACTTGGTACTGTTATCGACTCCTTCGGAGGTCGCGTTCACGCCGCAGTAGAGGTACACGATGTTGATCTCGCCATAGTGTCACGACCAAATCGCCCGTGGATGGTGCCTTACCCGGCACCTAGTGACACAACATCGAGTAATCACGAACATAAAACAACAACAACATGAGATATGTAAATATAAAACAATAATCTGGAAACTTGCTCACGGCATATATATAACCATCAACTCTTTTACAAATGAAACTTTAATCCTTTTACCAACCCCGCCACAACGATTATGCACTTCTAAGAATGATACGACACAATGGCGGGGCCCCGCCAAACCCCGAATGTAAACACTTACTACGACAGGGACTATACCATCGATAAGCCTCCGAGAAACGGAGCTTCCCAAACGCCAATCGTGACCCCGAGAGCTAGGATCAACGATCGATGTACCTCAACTGCGGCATGAACGCACCGGCGAGGTCAAGATAACATGTACCAAGTATGTGAAATCAGAAGTAATATCAGAATCAAATCATAGTAGTCTATATAAAGCGAGAGACATGTATGATAACCAAACTACGATTCACAACAACTAAGCAGTATGTCAAGTCGTGGACTCACGCCTCAAAGTCATCACAATAAGACCGCACGGGTAAGTGCGAAGGCATAGCCGACTACTAAGACCCCAGCACCACAAATGCCACAAATCGTATCACGAGGTCTCTAGACCGCACCACAGATCGGCCGCCACCGCCCGCAGATCAATGATGCGCGTCTATTCTCGAACTCTCGCAGCCCGCATAGGTCACACGGACCGCATAAGGTATTCCTCGAATCTGGTCCTAGACCACCCGAGGTATACCCCGCATCGAAGCGGCCTAACCACAGATCCGCCCCGACTTCAGCCGCGATAGCCCTTCAAGGACCGCATAGTCCTCGTGAGACCGTGATAGGAATTCCGCATCGTGCTAAACACGGAATGATCAATCCACGAGCCTACCGCAGCCCGCATAGTCTCAAGGACCGCATAGCCGTATAGACCGCAAGGTGGTGGCAAGCCCTCGGATACAGTCGAGGGTAGGTGATATAATAACAAAGATCTGATGGACTTACCTTTTAACAATGTAAGCACGCAAGAATGACCCCTTACATAACAATCACAAGATACTAACACAAGTAGCATCCTAACATGTTTACTTATCATATCAACAAGAAAGTATTACAAGGCTATCACAACCCAATACAATCAAGTTATTCACCCAAGGTACTTTCTACTAACAAGTTCGAGTATCTAACCCCAACGCATTTCATACATTAAATCTTTAAAAGATCCGTTCTTATCACATAAGTCACACAATACCCGTAGTATAAAATAGAGTGACTGTTTTTAAGTAAACCAAAACACTTACCTTTGTAAAACCAAGTAACAACATTATTTTCCAAACGCCCAAGTTTGCCTAATTTCAAATGCTCACGCTTTCTTATTTTAGAAAGGTTTCAGAGTTCATAGTCTTATTCATTCAAGAATATAATTCTCTTTTAAACAATCTAAGAAACATAAGCCTTATGTGAGTAGGATATTCTTGTTATAACAATCTTATTACAAAGACCATGATCTAGAAATGTAATATCATTTTGTCTTATCTTAGCTTCATGCAGATGGAAGTTTCTTGGTTTTACCAATACTTAATTATTCAAAACATTTCCTTTTATTAACGCTGCAGTTGGTTTGTCGATACACATCCCGATTTCCAAAATCAAGAAACATTCTTAAGCCGTTATACCTAACTTCCCATAAAGCTAGTATAACTCTTAAGTTTTCAAAAAATACATCACTACACATATTCTTTCAAAATGATTTATAAACCTTTTGAAATACTTCAAGTTCTTCATTAACACATAATAAGTCAGTTATAATCAAATCGGTTATCTTTCGAAAACCACAACCCATTTTCTTAACTACATAAAGCTGTTATAACCAACTTCCCATAAAGCCGTTATAACACTTTATGTTTTACAACAATCAAACACATGTACGTCTACCGTACTACATAGTTCACACATATCATGCTAGGAGAGATAGGAAGAGGTTCACATACCTCGCGACGAGTATCGACTAATAGCAAAACGCTCCAAACAGTCGGCTACTCCTTAAGCCAAGTGGATCATTCCACACGTAGCACTTCAACCTATAAGGCCACAAGCGCGCTTTATTAACATCAGAGAACATTCTACGAAAATTTGACGACCTCTCCCCGCCACAGCGTAAATCTCCTCCTCTATCGAGGCCGGCTACCAAGCCAACCAGGGGGGGGTTATACATCTAACCCGAACGGGTACAATTCTACTCCACAGTACTACTACACAAGTTCATCTGAATACACCCTATGTAATTACTGATTCGATTCCTTATTCTTCAGGCTTAAGTCAAAAGACATTGCCAACAACTACGTTCAGTTATATATATATAGTATACTTCAACTATATAATCTAACGACATGTAATATCCAATTACAAAAGGGGGACAAGATATTTACCTCGCTAAGCCCATAATTATCCAAGTAAAAGTCGATCTGGGCAATCGTTTAGCTCCAACTCCGAGCGCCCAACCCGCCTAAACCACCCTTAGAAGTTCTAACCAACTTCTTCACAATACTCCAACTGACTATGGAGATTTTCCTGTGGTTTCGGTTTGTGACTGACGGGAAGTATAATAGTATTTCCGGGCTTTTCGTATAGGTATAACCTTAGAATACTACAAGGTATTTGGGCCAAGGTATTTGGACATAACAACAATACTAGGAGAGTATTTCTATACCACAACAAGGGGTATTATACGAAAACAACCTAGGCTAGGGGGGGGGTACCCCACGGCTAGCAACTCTAGGAGGGGGGGGCGCTACTCTCGGCTAGCACCCCCTAGTGGGTGCTCCCCGCCACAAGGGGGGGAGGCCCTTGGCCGAACTCAACACAAGGGAGGGAGAGGATTTTACACTTAGAAACATTTAGGAATGGATGATGAATTCATCAAAGGGAGAGGGGTATTTATAGCACAAGCCAAGGCTAACCAATGGCCAAGATTGAGCCAAGTGCTACACAAGTGTAGGGCCAAGATATGCCCAAGTGCCCCTGGTCCCTACCCTCAAAACCCTCACAAAATATCTACCAAAATATCTACCACTGACACTTTTCGCCCAAGACCGCCCACCTTGCCCACCAATGAGAGGGTGCGAAGTGCCGCCTCTCTCGTTGGTCCAAATGTTCCGTCTCTAAAAATCCGCAAAATGAGAAAAGACATAGCCGAATTTTCCTTCGCAGTTATGTAAAACGTTTAGAAAAACGACTTAGCAGGGTGTTGTGCACAAATGCCATTCTACTAAGCCACCTAGGCGGGGTGACACGTGTCACCCTCCTATTGGCCCAAAATAAAACATCTTCCAAAATATCCATAATGGCCAAAATCTGAAAACAAAGTGGCCCCTAAAACCAGAATTTCTCCCGTGGGCCCACGTGACCATTTTCAAAAATAAAATTCCATAATTCTCTAATATTGAAGTCCGAATACCAAACTGGGAATCAATTCCCATTAACGAACCTTTTTCCTTTACAAAACGGAAACTTTTCCGTGGAAAATCGCTCTTTCTTCCTTTCCAATCTTTCTCAGCCATTCTCGCACGCACGCCCTCGCATACATACCCTAGAACTACGGGTATAACATTCTCCCCTCATAGAAACATTCGTCCCGAATGTTCCTTCTAAGTCTCAAAACAAACGTGCGCCAGTATAGTCTTCACTACTATACTTACGAGAACAATCCTGCCATACCTGGCCATGGAAACACCTGCGCAAAACTTACATCTAAGTCCACGAGGAAACACCTCTACATCCACAAATACCTCTTCCCGGTCAAAATATACTTCCTTAGTCAACGATACCACTTTTGTCACTTTGTCGCGAGCCTTGCTCCAACGACCCAACAAATGGTGCCGGTCGACGCGATCACCGCCGTGACACTCGAATTCTTACCACATTTCGAGCATCGCTTTAGTATCCAAAACTCGGTTACTATCTCTAACGTGGTCATCATTAATCGGGAACATTCGGATGGATCTTGATACTTTCCCAACATAACAATACGAAGACCGGACGTCCTTCCTCCTAAGTCGGACGGCAAAAGCTAACATATAGGCAACCCGCCTATTCTTCACATGAACTCACAAAGGCCCAAAGTAACTCGGCTAAGTTCCTTCGCTTTCCAAAACTCGTCACACCCTAACCGGGTGGTACTTTCAAGAAGACCGACCGTCAACTCGAACTCTAAGCGTCGCCGATTATCCGCACGATTCCTCCGAGCCGCCGTAACTTCTTCTAGACATGCTTCACTATCCACAATCTACCGGAACAAGATGAACCAACTATCTGAACCACGCCAACATCGAACCAATCGATCGAACTTACACTTCCGCCCCTGCAAGGCTTCATAAGGCGACATCCGAACACTGAAATGGTAGCTCAAACGCTCCCTCCACAGGAGACAACAATCCTCACAACTACCCCTGAAATCCACACACCGCCGGCGACGCGATTCTCGAGACTCACCGAGTCCTTAACCTGCACGTAAAACTTCCAAACAAAAACAACAGTAACTGGCTCCACTGCTCGCCATAAGGTGAAGGTAGGCACCGTGCAGCCTTACAACCTTTCTGATAAATCAACACTGCCGAGTGAACGGTCCCGACCGAAGAACACGATGGGCTGCCCCCATCGACCGACCACCGGTCGAACGCATCCACGAACTCGTACGTTGGTTAACTAAACATGGGCCTAACACCCTCATGACCCTAACACAAAGAGGGACCACCACAAACTGACCCCACCACCAAACCTACCGCGGGTTGACCCGCACGTAGCCTCAACCCGACCCGGCAAGGCGCAAAATACCATCTCCCCGAAGGAACAATCTTACTAAACACGTTACGAAAACCTAGCGGTCTTCTTAGCTCAACTACCCTCTTTCATTTCATACTACATAGGGACTTATCCCAAACACAGCTCACGTGCACTATGCACTCCTATAAGGGTCAAACATAAACATACGTCTCCACCCGAGATGGCCTTACCTCTAAGGTCTTTGCGTATAAAGCTCTAAGGCTCACACTTTCTCTATCCTCCAAAATCTTACTCGGTTAACCCACCATGATTTCTAATCACAACTAACACACTGCTATCAGAACATAGCACTTAAGGTATACTCACCTTGAAAGTCACCGGGACCTCACCGCTCGCCCTCTTCTCGCCCTTGGTTAACCCGTCGATCTCTACGTTTCTCGTCACGCGCATAAGCCCGCATACGTGCCATGCTCAAGCCTAATCAAGGATTACTCTTGCACAACCCTTTCTTAGGTAGTCATCAAGACTGCGTACATCGGTATAATCTCCGTAGCCAAATCCATGGCTAGTACAGGTCGCTTTGCGATCTACATTCTCTGTTCTGATCGTGGAATCAAGGTTCAAATATCGTGGACGCAGAGGAACCGCCGCCATCGTGCTAAACTCTCTGGGCTAGTGACGTCGCAGAAATCCCGAATGAAGCACTACCTAGGTAATGATTGGGCTGTGCCCTCGCAACCTCCTCGTATTCTACTCGCAGCTCACCGCTTGCCTCCTGGGCTCGCTGTTGCCTACGCGAGGCATAGCGGTAAGGGAAAGAAATACGTTTAGAGGGTCCAACTTAAAACACACTCTAAGGCACGACCTGAGTGAGAAAAATAGAAACCAATCCTAAATATCCTATAGCCTCACGATTATTGGCGTGGTGCACAACACACCGATAATCAAGACTTCTATCGATACGGTAGACACTTTCCGAGGATTAAGCGCTCGATACCACTTTTGTCACGACCCAAATCCGTGGATCGTGCCTTACCCCGCACCTAGTGACACAACATCAGTAATCACGAACATAAAACAACAACAACATGAGATAACGAAATATAAAACAATAATGCGGAAAACTTGCTTCCGGCATATATATAACCATCAACTCTTTTACAAATGAACGGCTTAATCCTTTTACCAACCCCGCCACAGCGATTACGTAACTTCTAAGAATGATACGACCACAATGGCGGGACAGGCCCCGCCAAACCCACGAATGTAAACACTTACTACGACAGGGACTATACCATCGATAAGCCTCCGAGAAACGGAGCTTCCCAAACGCTGAATTGTGACCGAGAGCTAGGATCAACGATCGATGTACCTCAACTGCGGCATGAACGCGGCCCGAAGGAGGTCAAGACAACATGTACCAAGTATGTGAAATAAAGTAATATCAGAATCAAATCATAGTAGTCTATATAAAGCAGAGACATGTATGATAACCAAACTACGATTCACAACAACTAAGCGATATGTCAAGTCGGGGACTCACGCCTCAAAGTCATCACAATAAGACCGACGGTAAGTGCGAAGGCATAGCCGACTACTAAGACCCAGTACCACAAATGCCACAAATCGTATCACGAGGTCTCTCTGCACCGCACCACAGATCGGGCGCCACCGCCCGCAGATCAATGTCGCGCGTCTATTCTCGAACTCTCGCAGCCCGCATAGGTCACACTGCACCCGCATAAGGTATTCCTCGAATCTCGGTCCTAGACCACCCGAGGTATACCGCGTGATCGGGCTAACCTCAGATCCGTCCCGACTTCGCGGCCGCATAGCCCTTCGAGGACCGCATAGTCCTCGAGAGACCGCATAGGAATTCCCGCATCGGGCTAAACACCCGAATGATCACCAATCTCGAGCCTACCGCACTCCGTAGTCTCAAGGACCGCATAGCCGTATAGACCGCATCAAGGGTGGCAAGCCACCGGATACACCAAGCGGGGTAGGTGATATAATAACAAGACAATGGACTTACCTTTAACAATGTAAGCACGCAAGAATGACCCCTTACATAACAATCACAAGATACTAACACAAGTAGCATCCTAACATGTTTACTTATCATATCAACAAGAAAGTATTACAAGGCTATCACAACCCAATACAATCAAGTTATTCACCCAAGGTACTTTCTACTAACAAGTTCGAGTATCTAACCCCAACGTACTTCATACATTAAATCTTTAAAAGATCCGTTCCTATCACATAAGTCACACAATACCGTAGTATAAAAATAGAGTGATCATTTTTTTAAGTAAACCAAAACACTTACCTTTGTAAAACCAAGTAACAACATTATTTTCCAAACGCCCAAGTTTGCCTAATTTCAAATGCTCACGCTTTCTTATTTTAGAAAGGTTTAGTAGTTCATAGTCTTATTCATTCAAGAATATAATTCTCTTTTAAACAATCTAAGAAACATAAGCCTTATGTGAGTAGGATATTCTTGTTATAACAATCTTATTACAAAGACCATGATCTAGAAATGTAATATCATTTTGTCTTATCTTAGCTTCATGCAGATGGAAGTTTCTATGGTTTTACCAATACTTAATTATTCAAAACATTTCTTTTATTAACGCTGCAGTGGTTTGTCGATACACATCCTGATTTCCAAAATCAGTAAAACATTCTTAAGCCGTTATACCTAACTTCCCATAAAGCTAGTATAACTCTTAAGTTTTCAAAAAATACATCACTACACATATTCTTTCAAAATGATTTATAAACCTTTTGAAATACTTCAAGTTCTTCATTAACACATAATAAGTCAGTTATAATCAAATCGGTTATCTTTCGAAAACCACAACCCATTTTCTTAACTACATAAAGCTGTTATAACCAACTTCCCATAAAGCCGTTATAACACTTTATGTTTTACAACAATCAAACACATGTACGTCTACCGTACTACATAGTTCACACATATCATGCTAGGAGAGATAGGAAGAGGTTCACATACCTCGCGACGAGTATCGACTAATAGCAAAACGCTCCAAACAGTCGGCTACTCCTTAAGCCAAGTGGATCATTCCACACGTAGCACTTCAACCTATAAGGCCACAAGGCGCTTATTAACATCGTAGAACATTCTACAGAAAATTCGACAGCACCTCCCCCCCCCGCCACAGCGTAAATCTCCTCCTCTATCGAGGCCGGCTACCAAGCCAACCAGGGGGGGGGTTATACATCTAACCCGAACGGGTACAATTCTACTCCACAGTACTACTACACAAGTCTACTGTAATACAGTCCTATGTAATTACAGTTCAGTTCAGTTCCTTATTCTTCAGGCTTAAGTCAAAAGACATTGCCAACAACTACGTTCAGTTATATATATATAGTATACTTCAACTATATAATCTAACGACATGTAATATCCAATTACAAAAGGGGGGACAAGATATTTACCTCGCTAAGCCCATAATTATCCAAGTATAAAGTCGATCCTGGGCAATCGTTTAGCTCCAACTCCGAGCGCTCCAACCCGCTCTAAACCACCCTTAGAAGTTCTAACCAACTTCTTCACAATACTCCAACGGACTATGGAGATTTTCCTAGGGTTTCGGTTTTGTGGTGACGGAAGTATAATAGTATTTGCTTTTAGATAGGTATAACCTTAGAATACTACAAGGTATTTGGGCCAAGGTATTTGGACATAACAACAATACTAGAGAGTATTTCTATACCACAACAAGGGGTATTATATTTAAAACAACCTAGGCTGGGGTACTACTACTAGCAACTCAGGAGTGGCGCTACTGCTGGCACCCCTAGGGGTGCTCGGCCACAGGGGGAGGCCCTTGGCCGTACGCAACACAAGGGAGGAGAGGATTTTACACTTAGAAACATTTAGGAATGGATGATGAATTCATCAAAGGGAGAGGGTATTTATAGCCAAGACAAGGCTAACCAATGGCCAAGATTGAGCCAAGTGCTACACAAGTGTAGGGCAAGATATGCCCAAGTGCCCCCTAGTCCCTACTCCTCAAAACCCTCACAAAATATCTACCAAAATATCTACCACTTGACACCCCCTTTTCGTCCAAGCACCGCCCACCTTGCCCACCAATGAGAGGGTGCCAAGTGCCGCCCTCTCGTTGGTCCAAAATGTTCCGTCTCTCGGAAAAATCCGCAAAAATGAGAAAAGACATAGCCGGAATTTTCCCTTCGCAAGTTATGTAAAACGTTTCGTCGAAAAACGACTCTAACCGGGTGTTGTGCACAAATGCCATTCGGCCAAGCCACCTAGGCGGGGGTGACACGTGTCACCCTCCTATTGGCCCAAAATAAAACATCTTCCGAAAATATCCATAATGGCCAAAATCTCGAAAACAAAGTGGGCCCACAAAATCAGAATTTCTCCCGTGGGCCCCACGTGACCATTTTCGAAAATAAAATTCCATAATTCTCTAATATTCCAGGAAGTCCGAATACCAAATCTGGGAATCCAATTCCCATTAACGAACCTTTTTCCTTCACAAAAACCGGAAACTTTTCCGTGGAAAAATCGCCTCTTTCTTCCTTTCCAATCTTTCTGTCGTATTCTCGTACGTACGTCCTCGCATACATACCCTAGAACTACGGGGTATAACACATAGGGTCACAGTTCAGCGTTTGGGAAGCCCCGTTTCTCCGGAGGCTTATCAGTGGTGTAGTCCCCTATCGTTGTAGGTACTTACATTCAGGGGTATGGCGGGGCCCTGTCCCGCCATTGTTGTCGTATCATTCTTAGAGGTCTGTAGTACTGTTGTGGGCAGAGTGGTAAAAAGGATGTAACTGTTCGATATTAAATTGATTATATATATGCCGAAAGGCAAGTTTTCTCGTGATTGCTTACTTCATAATATTTTCATGTCTTGTTTTATGTTCGTGATTACTCGATGTATGGCTACTGGGTGCGGGTAAGGCACGACCACGCCCGGTTCGGTCGTGACAAAAGTGGTATCATAGCGATTAATCCTCGGAAAGTGTCTACGCATCAGATCCAAGAGTCTTGATTATCGGTGTGTTGTGCACCACACAAATAATCAGGAGGTTATAGGATATTTAGGATTGGTTTCCATTCTTCTCACTCTGAGATCGTGCCTTAGAGCTGTGCTATAAGTTGGACCCTCTAAACGTATTTCTTTCCCTTACCGTATGCCTCTGCGTAGGACAAACCCGGGCCCAGGAGGGCAAGGCAACCGAGGGAGCTGCGAGTAGAGTTCAGAGGGTTACGAGGGCACAGGCCCAATCATCACCTGGGGTGGTATTTCATTCGGGGAGTTATGCTACATCACCAGCCCCAGCAGAGTTTAGCACAGCGGCAGCAGTGCCTACGGCGACCATGATATATGAACCTTCGCCCAATGATCGGACAGAGATATAGATTGCAAAGAGGCGACCACATTACTAGCTATGGATTTGGCTACCGAGAGTATACCACGTATCATAGTCTTGATGAATATCTAAGAGAGGGTTGTGCAAGAGTAATTCTTTAGTTAGGCTTGAGCATGGCCTGTGTACGGGCTTATGCGCAGCAGGCCGAGAAACGTAGAGATCGACGGGTTAACCAAGGGCAGCAGAAGAGGGCCAGAACAGCAGGGTCCTTTAGTAACTTTCGAGGCGAACCGCCTCGGCGGCAGAATGATATGCACATCCACCAGTGCAGAGAGGTCCTCCACAGGGTTCAGGACGTTCGGGGTATGCAGGAGTTGGTCAGAGCTCCAGAGCTTCCGGTTCACAGCTACACGTAGGTTCCAGCCAGCCGGATTCAGTTTTTCCCCAGTGTTCACAGTGTGGCAGACGTCACCCCGGGGAATGTCGTCTTTTTGGTGCTTGATTTACCTGCGGCCGTCAGGGCCATGTGTCGAGAGGATGTCCTAGTAGGAAGGATGTAAGTAGGAGGACTCAGCCTTCATGATCAGTGACCAGTTCGTCACCTTCCTTACTGCGCCTGCAGGCAGTTTGATTAGAACGACCAAGGGAGTGAAAGCGAGATAGAGGTATATCCTTAACCCTCTAGAGATTAGTATTGTGTGATAAGATGAGTATATCTTAGGTGCTATGTTCTGATAGCAGTGTGTAAATTGTGATTAGAAATCATGGTTAGTAACCGGGAAAGATTGGGGGATAGGAAAAGTGTGAGCCTTAGAGCTTTATACGTTGAGACCTTAGAGGTAAGGCCATCTCGGGTAGAGATGTATTGTTATGTTTTGATCCTTATCAGAGTGCATAGTGCACGTGAGATTTGTTTGTGTGATAAGTCCCTGAGTAGGGTGGAAGGAAAGAGGGTAGTTGAGCTAAGAAGACCGCTAGGTTTTCGTAACATGGATTAGTGAGATTGTTCCGGATCGGGGAGCTTGTGTTTTGCGCGTTGCCGGGTCGGGTTGAGGCCATGTTGCGGGTCAACCCGCGACCTGTTTTATGGTGGGGTCAGTTTGTGGTGGTCCCGCCGGGTGGTAGGGTCACAAGGGTGTTTGGCCCAAGTTCAGTTAACCATCGTACGAGTTCGTGGATACGTTCGACCAGTAGTCGGGCCGATGAGGTCAGCCCGTCTTATCTTTTAGTCAAACCGTGTACTCGGTAGTAAGTTGCGAGATGTTATTTCAGAAAGGTTGTAAGGCTGCACGGGGTGCCTACCTTCACCTTATGGCAGACAGTGGAGCCCAGGGTACGGCTGTTTCTTTTTCTGGAAGTTTTACCAGGCAGGGTTAGGAACTCAGGTGAGTCTCCGTATCATATTCATCCTCGGGCCAGTGTTTGGATTTCAGGGGTAGTTGTGAGGATTGTTGTCTCCTGTTGGGGAAATGTTTTATAGCTACCATTTCAGTTTTCGAATGTCGCCTTATGAAGCCTTGTAGGGGCGGAAGTGTAAGTTGCCGGTCGATTGGTTCGATGTTGGCAAAGATTCAGATAGTTGGGTTATACTTGTTCAATAGAAATGTGGTAGGTTATGAGAAAGAGTTCGAGTGTACAAGAAGGGTACGACACGTAAGGAAAGAAGCGAGCATGTTTGGCGAGCATAGATGTGATCATTTCTTTTGTAAAGAGAAGGTGCAAAGGAAGTATATTTTAGACCCCGGAGAGAGGTATTTGTGGTGATGTTAGAGGTGTTTCCTCGTGGACTTGGATGGGAGTATTTGCGCGGGTGTTTCTGTGGCCAGGTGTGGCAGGATTGTTCTCGTAAGTATAGTAGTGAAGACTATACTGGCGCGCGTTTGTTTTGAGACTTAGAAGGAACATTCGGGACGAATGTTTCTAAGGAGGGGAGAATGTTATACCCCGTATTTCCAGAGTATGTACGTAAGGACGTACGTAGAAAAACTTGAACTTTAAAGTAGGCTTGGCCGATTTTATTTGTGCACAACACCCGGTTAGAGTCGTTTTTCGACGAAACGTTTTACACAACTTGCGAAGGGAAAATTCCGGCTGTCTTTTTTAATTTTTGCGGATTTTTCTGAGAGGCGAAATGTTTTGGACCAACGAGAGGGCAACACTTGGCACCCTCTCATTGGTGGGCGTGTGGGGCGGTTTGGACGAAAAGGGAGAGTGGGAGTAGGTAGGGTATTTTGTGATATTTGTGTGGTAGATGGATAAGGTACACATGGATGAATCTTGACCCTACACTTGCCTTGCACTTGGCATGATCTTGGCCATTGGTTGGCCCTTGCTTGACCTATAAATACCCCTCCCCTTTGAAGACTTCTTCATCCATTCTACAAATCTCCAAGTCTTGAAATTCCCTCCCCTCTCTAGTAGTGTTCTCGTCCTCCCCCTTGTGAGGTCTTAGCCGAGAGCACCCCTCCCCCCTTTGAGAGGCCTTTGGCCGAGGGGTACCCCCCCTCTCCTAGTGGTGCTAGCCGTAGCACACACCCCCCCTACCTTGAGTTGTCGTATAAATACTATCCCCCCTTGGTAGAAATACTCTCCAAGTATTGTTACTATACCCAAATTACCTTAGTCGTATACTTTGTAGTATTCCAAAGATACCTCTATACGTAGAGCCCGGAAATACTACCTTATGTCCTTTTTGTCTCAAACCGAAACCCTAAGGAAAACCTTCATAGTTAGTTGAAGTGTTAAGTAGAAGTTGCGTAGAACTTCTAAGGGTTGTTTGAGCGGTTGAGCGTGCGGTTTAGGAGCTAAACCTTGCTCAGATCGACTTTTATCTCGGATAATTTTGGGCTTATCGAGGTAAATAATCTTGTCCCCGTTGTTATTGGAAATTACATGTTTTAGGAATGTATAGTTGAAGTATACTATATATAGAATCAACATAGTTTTGCGCAATGTCTTTTGACTTAAGCTGAATTTAAAGAAAGAGAATCGAATCAGAATTACACAGGATCAGTACATGAGACTTGTGTAGCATTATTGTGTGTAGAATTGTACACGCCCGTTAGACGTATAAAACCCCGGTTGGCTTGCAGCCTCGGCAGGAGGAGATTTACGCTGTTGCGTGGGGAGGTGTCACGAATTTTCTGTAGAATATTCTACGTTGAGATCTAGAAGTTAAAAGGCGCCTTGTGGCCTCTATAGGTTGAAGTACTACGTATGGCGTGATCTACTTGGCTTAAGGAGTAGCCGACGGTTTGAGGTACTTGGAGCGTTTTGCTATTAGTCGATAATCGTCGCGAGGTATGTGAACCTCTTCCTATCTTTTCTAGCATGATATGTGTATAACTATGTAGTACGGTAGATGTACATGTGTTAAATGTAATCGATTGGTTTAAAACATAAAGTGTTATAACGGCTTTATGGGAAGTTGGTTATAACAGCTTTATGTAGGTAAGAAAATGCTTTGTGGTTTTAAAAACTTAAGTGTTATAATAGCTTTATGGGAAGTTAGGTATAACGGCTTAAGAGAGATAAAATGAATGATTTATTGATCTTAAAAGATAAGAGACTTGATCTTAAAAGATAAGAGACTTGACTTAATTAAATTAATATGAATTTTTGTGTGAAACCTCATTCGTGAGTAATGAATACTTGGTTTTTAAAAGGAATAATGTTTCTTGATTTCGAAATCGAATGAGTATCGACAAACCATCGCAGCGTTAATAAAGGGAAATGTTTTGATTAATGAAGTATTATTAAAACCAAGAGAAACCTCCATCCGCAGAAGCTAAGATGAGACAAAATGATATTACATTTCCTAGATCATGGCTGCTTAATAAGATTGATTATGAACAAGAATAACCTACTCACATATAAGGCATATGTTTCTCAGATTGTTTAAAAGAGAATTATATTCTTAAATGGATAAGACTATGAACTACGAAACCTTTCTAAAATAAGAAACGTGAACATTTGAAATTAGGCAAACTTGAACGTTTGGAAAATAATGTTGTTACTTGATTTTACAAAGGGAAGTGTTTTGGTTTACTTAAAAAGATAGTCACTCTATTTTATACTACGGGTATTGTGTGACTTCTGTGAAAGAAACGGATCTTTTAAAAGAGTTAATGTATGAAGTACTTTGGGGATAGATACCCGCACTTATTAGCATAAAGTACCTTGTGTGAATAACTTGATTTTGTTGGTTTGTGATAGCCTTGTAATACTTTCTTGTTGATTTGATAAGTAAACATGTTAGGATGCTACGTGTGTTAGTATCTTGTGATTGTTGTGTAAGGGGGTCATTCTTGCTGTGCTTACGTTGCTAACCGGTAAGTCCGTTGTACTATTATTATATCACCTACCCCCTTGACTTGTTATACCGAGGGCTTGCCACCCTTGATGCGGGTCTATACGGCCTATGCGGTCTGTGAGACTATGCGGAGCAGCGGTATGCTCCAGGATTGATCATTCCGGGTGTTTAGCCCGATGCGGGGGATGCCCTATGCGGTCCATGGGACTATGCGGTCTATTGAGACTATGCGGTGCGGAGTCGGCGGATACCGGGGTTAAGCCGCTCCGACGCGGGTATACCTCAGCGATCTGGGACCATGATTCGAGAATACCTCACGCGGTTCTGTGTGACCTATGCGAGTGCGTAAGTTCCAGAATAGACGCGACATTGATATCGCGGGCGAGTGGCGGCCCGATCATGTGGTGCGGTCTAGAAAGACCTCGCGATACAGTTTATGACCTTGTTAGTACTGTGGGTGTTAGTAGTCGGCTATGCCTTCGCATTACCCTGTCATCGCTTTTATTAGGACACAGTGGGACACGTGTTCATGTGTATTCCTGCTTTTATATCATGATCGGCGGTGAGGACGGTCTTCCACGAGCATGATTGATGTTGTGGGCGTGAGGCCCATAGTTATATTTGAGTGATGACTTTGAGGGCGTGAGTCCCTGACTTGACATGACTGCTTTATTGTGAACTGTAGTTTGGTTATCATACATGTCTCCTGCTTTATATAGACTACTATGATTTCATTTACGATTTATTTTCGCCACATACTTGGTACTTGTTATCGACCTCTTCGAGGCTGCGTTCATGCCGCGGTAGGTACACCGATGTTGATCCTCGCTCATAGGTCACGATTCGCGTTTGGGAAGCCGTTTCTCGAGGCTTATCGGTGGTATAGTCCCCTATCGTTGTAGGTACATTCGTGGTATGGCGGGGCCCTGTCCCGCCATTGTTGTCGTATCATTCTTAGAGGTCTGTAGTACTGTTGTGGGCAGAGTGGTAAAAAGGATGTAACTGTTCGATTTTAAATTGATTATATATATGCCGAAAGGCAAGTTTTCTCAGATTACTGTTTCTTACTTCATAATATTTTCATGTCTTGTTTTATGTTCCGCTGATTACTCTGATGTATGGCTACTTGGGTGCCCGGGTAAGGCACCACCACGCCCGGTTTGGGTCGCGTGACAAAAGTGGTATCGTGAGCGATTAATCCTCGGAAAGTGTCTACGCACCATATCCAAGAAGTCTTGATTATCGGTGTGTTGTGCACCACACCAATAATCAGGAGGCTATAGGATATTTAGGATTGGTTTCCATTCTTCTCACTCTGAGATCGTGCCTTAGAGCTGTGCTATAAGTTGGACCCTCTAAACGTATTTCTTTCCCTTACCGTATGCCTCCGCGTAGGACAAACCCGGGCCCAGGAGGGCAAGGCAGCCGAGGGAGCTGCGAGTAGAGTTCAGAGGGTTACGAGGGCACAGGCCCAATCATCACCTGGGGTGGTATTTCATTCGGGGAGTTATGCTACATCACCAGCCCCAGCAGAGTTTAGCACAATGCAGCGGCTTTACAATGACCATGATATATGAACCTTCGCCCACGATCGGACAGAGCATATAGATTGCAAAGAGGCGACCCTGTTACTAGCTATGGATTTGGCTACCAGAGAGTATACCGATGTACCGCGAGTCTTGATGAATATCTAAGAGAGGGTTGTGCAAGAGTAATTCTTTAGTTAGGCTTGAGCATGGCCTGTGTACGGGCTTATGCGCAGCAGGCCGAGAAACGTAGAGATCGACGGGTTAACCAAGGGCGGCAAGAAGAGGCGAGCAGGTCCTTTAGTAACTTCGAGGCGAACCGCCTACGGCAGAACGATATGCACATCCACTGCAGCAGAGGTCCTCCACAGTGGTTCAGGACGCCGGGTATGCAGGGAGTTGGTGAGCTCGAGCTTCCGTTCACACTACACGTAGGTTCCAGCCCGCCGGATTCACTTTTTCCCCAGTGTTCACAGGCGACGCCACCCCGGGAATGTCGTCTTTGGTGCTTGATTTACCCGCGTCGGGGCCGTGTGTCGAAGGATGTCCTAGTAGGAAGGATGTAAGTAGGAGGACTCAACCTTCATGATCGGTGACCGATTCGTCACCTTCCAGTTGTGCGCCTACGAAGGTGTTTGATTAGAACGACCAAGGGGAGTGAAGCAGTAGATAGAGGTATATCCTTAACCCTCTAGAGATTAGTATTGTGTGATAAGATGAGTATATCTTAGGTGCTATGTTCTGATAGCAGTGTGTTAATTGTGATTAGAAATCATGGTTAGTAACCGGGAAAGATTGGGGGATAGGAAAAGTGTGAGCCTTAGAGCTTTATACGTTGAGACCTTAGAGGTAAGGCCATCTCGGGTAGAGATGTATTGTTATGTTTTGATCCTTATCAGAGTGCATAGTGCACGTGAGATTTGTTTGTGTGATAAGTCCCTGAGTAGGGTGGAAGGAAAGAGGGTAGTTGAGCTAAGAAGACCGCTAGGTTTTCGTAACATGGATTAGTGAGATTGTTCCGGATCGGGGAGCTTGTGTTTTGCGCGTTGCCGGGTCGGGTTGAGGCCATGTTGCGGGTCAACCCTAGACCTATTTTATGGTGCGGTCAGTTTGTGGTGGTCCCGCCGGGTGGTAGGGTCACAAGGGTGTTTGGCCCAAGTTCAGTTAACCATCGTACGAGTTCGTGGATACGTTCGACCAGTAGTCGGGCCGATGAGGTCAGCCCGTCTTATCTTTTAGTCAAACCGTGTACTCGGTAGTAAGTTGCGAGATGTTATTTCAGAAAGGTTGTAAGGCTGCACGGGGTGCCTACCTTCACCTTATGGCGCATATGGAGCCAGTGCACTACTGCTTTTTCTGGAAGTTTTACCAGGCAGGGTTAGAAACTCAGGTGAGCCTCCGTATCATATTCATCCTCGGGCCAGTGTTTGGATTTCAGGGGTAGTTGTGAGGATTGTTGTCTCCTGTTGGGGAAATGTTTTATAGCTACCATTTCAGTTTTCGAATGTCGCCTTATGAAGCCTTGTAGGGGCGGAAGTGTAAGTTGCCGGTCGATTGGTTCGATGTTGGCAAAGATTCAGATAGTTGGGTTATACTTGTTCAATAGAAATGTGGTAGGTTATGAGAAAGAGTTCGAGTGTACAAGAAGGGTACGACACGTAAGGAAAGAAGCGAGCATGTTTGGCGAGCATAGATGTGATCATTTCTTTTGTAAAGAGAAGGTGCAAAGGAAGTATATTTTAGACCCCGGAGAGAGGTATTTGTGGTGATGTTAGAGGTGTTTCCTCGTGGACTTGGATGGGAGTATTTGCGCGGGTGTTTCTGTGGCCAGGTGTGGCAGGATTGTTCTCGTAAGTATAGTAGTGAAGACTATACTGGCGCGCGTTTGTTTTGAGACTTAGAAGGAACATTCGGGACGAATGTTTCTAAGGAGGGGAGAATGTTATACCCCGTATTTCCAGAGTATGTACGTAAGGACGTACGTAGAAAAACTTGAACTTTAAAGTAGGCTTGGCCGATTTTATTTGTGCACAACACCCGGTTAGAGTCGTTTTTCGACGAAACGTTTTACACAACTTGCGAAGGGAAAATTCCGGCTATGTCTTTTTTAATTTTTGCGGATTTTTCCGAGAGACGAAATGTTTTGGACCAACGAGAGGGCAACACTTGGCACCCTCTCATTGGTGGGCGTGTGGGGCGGCTTGGACGAAAAGGGAGAGTGGGAGTAGGTAGGATATTTTGTGATATTTGTGTGGTAGATGGATAAGGTACACATGGATGAATCTTGACCCTACACTTGCCTTGCACTTGGCATGATCTTGGCCATTGGTTGGCCCTTGCTTGACCTATAAATACCCCTCCCCTTTGAAGACTTCTTCATCCATTCTACAAATCTCCAAGTCTTGAAATTCCCTCCCCTCTCTAGTAGTGTTCTCGTCCTCCCCCTTGTGAGGTCTTAGCCGAGAGCACCCCTCCCCCCTTTGAGAGGCCTTTGGCCGAGGGGTACCCCCCTCTCCTAGTGGTGCTAGCCGTAGCACACACCCCCCCTACCTTGAGTTGTCGTATAAATACTACCCCCCCCCTTGGTAGAAATACTCTCCAAGTATTGTTACTATACCCAAATTACCTTAGCCGTATACTTTGTAGTATTCCAAAGATACCTCTATACGTAGAGCCCGGAAATACTACCTTATGTCCTTTTTGTCTCAAACCGAAACCCTAAGGAAAACCTTCATAGTTGGTTGAAGTGTTAAGTAGAAGTTGCGTAGAACTTCTAAGGGTTGTTTGGAGCGGGTTGGAGCGTGCAGTTTAGGAGCTAAACCTTGCTCAGGATCGACTTTTATCTCGGATAATTTTGGGCTTATCGAGGTAAATAATCTTGTCCCCCTGTTGTTATTGGAAATTACATGTTTTAGGAATGTATAGTTGAAGTATACTATATATAGAACTGAACATAGTTTTGCGGCAATGTCTTTTGACTTAAGCTGAATTTAAAGAAAGAGAATCGAATCAGAATTACACAGATCAGACATTGATGAGACTTGTGTAGCATTATTGTGTGTAGAATTGTACACGTCCGGTTAGACGTATAAAACCCCCCCTGGTTGTCTTGGTAGCCTCACTGCAGAGGAGATTCTGTGATGCGGGGAGATGCGCGAATTTTACGTAGAATATTCTACGTTGAGATCTAGATGTTAATAGCGCCTTGTGGCCTCTATAGGTCAAGTACTACGTATGGCGTGATCTACTTGGCTTAAGGAGTAGCCGACGGTTTGAGGTACTTGGAGCGTTTTGCTATTAGTCGATAATCGTCGCGAGGTATGTGAACCTCTTCCTATCTTTTCTAGCATGATATGTGTATAACTATGTAGTACGGTAGACGTACATGTGTTAAATGTAATCGATTGGTTTAAAACATAAAGTGTTATAACGGCTTTATGGGAAGTTGGTTATAACAGCTTTATGTAGGTAAGAAAATGCTTTGTGGTTTTAAAAACTTAAGTGTTATAATAGCTTTATGGGAAGTTAGGTATAACGGCTTAAGAGAGATAAAATGAATGATTTATTGATCTTAAAAGATAAGAGACTTGACTTAATTAAATTAATATGAATTTTTGTGTGAAACCTCATTCGTGAGTAATGAGTACTTGGTTTTTAAAAGGAATAATGTTTTACTGATTTCGGAAATCAGAATGAGTATCGACAAACCACTGCAGCGTTAATAAAGGGAAATGTTTTGATTAATGAAGTATTATTAAAACCAGTAGAAACCTCCATCTGCATAGAAGCTAAGATGAGACAAAATGATATTACATTTCCTAGATCATGGCTGCTTAATAAGATTGATTATGAACAAGAATAACCTACTCACATATAAGGCATATGTTTCTCAGATTGTTTAAAAGAGAATTATATTCTTAAATGGATAAGACTATGAACTACGAAACCTTTCTAAAATAAGAAACGTGAACATTTGAAATTAGGCAAACTTGAACGTTTGGAAAATAATGTTGTTACTTGATTTTACAAAGGGAAGTGTTTTGGTTTACTTAAAAAGATAGTCACTCTATTTTATACTACGGGTATTGTGTGACTTCTGTGAAAGAAACGGATCTTTTAAAAGAGTTAATGTATGAAGTACTTTGGGGATAGATACCCGAACTTATTAGCATAAAGTACCTTGTGTGAATAACTTGATTTTGTTGGTTTGTGATAGCCTTGTAATACTTTCTTGTTGATTTGATAAGTAAACATGTTAGGATGCTACGTGTGTTAGTATCTTGTGATTGTTGTGTAAGTGGTCATTCTCTTTGTGCTTACGTTGCTAACCTAAGTCCGTTGTACTATTATTATATCACCTACCCTCGACTTGTTATACCGAGGGCTTGCCACCTTGATGCGGTCTATACGGCTACGCGGTCTGTGAGACTATGCGAGCAGCGGTATGCTCCAGGATTGATCATTCCGGTGTTTAGCCCGACGCGGATGCCTGCGGTCCATGGGACTATGCGGTCTATTGAGACTACGCGGGCCGCGGAGTCCAGCGGATACCGGGGTTAAGCCGCCTCCGACGCGGTATACCTCGCGATGCAGGACCATGATTCGAGAATACCTCATGCGGGTGCGTGTGACCTATGCGAGTCGCGGTAAGTTCGAGAATAGACGCGCACATTGATATCGCGCGGCAGTGGCGGCCGATCATGTAGTGCGGCAGAAAGACCTCGTGATACGCTTTATGACCTTGTTAGTACTGGGTGTTAGTAGTCGGCTATGCCTTCGTACTTACCCCGCATCGCTTTTATTATGACACAGCGGACCTCGTGTTCATGTGTATTCCTCGGTGCTTTTATATCATAGATCGCCGGTGAGGAAGGTATTCCACGGGCATGATTGATGTTGTGGGCGTGAGGCCCATAGTTATATTTGAGTGATGACTTTGAGGGCGTGAGTCCCTGACTTGACATGACTGCTTTATTGTGAACTGTAGTTTGGTTATCATACATGTCTCCTGCTTTATATAGACTACTATGATTTCATTTACAGTATTTATTTTCAGTTTCACATACTTGGTACCTGTTGTACTGACCTCCTTCGGGAGGCTGCGTTCATGCCGCAGGTAGAGGTACACCAGTGTTGATCCTCGCTCATAGGGTCACAGTTCAGCGTTTGGGAAGCCCCGTTTCTCCGGAGGCTTATCAGTGGTATAGTCTCCCCTATCGTTGTAGGTGCTTACATTCAGGGGTATGGCGGGGCCCTGTCCCGCCATTGTTGTCGTATCATTCTTAGAGGTCTGTAGTACTGTTGTGGGCAGAGTGGTAAAAAGGATGTAACTGTTCGATTTTAAATTGATTATATATATGCCGAAAGGCAAGTTTTCTCAGATTTCTGTTTCTTACTTCATAATATTTTCATGTCTTGTTTTATGTTCCGCTGATTACTCTGATGTATAGCCTACTTGGGTGCCCGGGTAAGGCACCAGTCACGGGCCCGGGTTCGGGTCGTGACAATCCAGTTTTGACACGTTATCGTGATACGGCTCTTCGTGAGGAAGGGTCCTTTTGAGGTAGCACGATGGGGTGCTAAGGTTTGAGGGCGGTTGTGTGTTCCAGATGTTTGAGACTTCACAGTGTTCTTGGGGAAGCACACGCGGCGTTACTCTATCCATCCAGGGTCGACCAAGATGTACCACGACCTTAGATCTGTGTATTGGTGGGATGGCTTGAAGAGGGACGTTGCAGAGTTCGTAGCTCAGTGCCCGTGTTGTCAGCAGGTAAAGGTAGAACACCAGAGGCCTGGTGGTTTGTTACAGACGATAGAGATCCCGACCTGGAAGTGGGAGGTGATCAACATGGACTTCATCACAGGATTACCTCGCACTCAGAGGAGACATGATTCTATATGGGTTATCGCCGACGGTCGACGAAATCAGCCCACTTTCTTCCGTCAGACGACTTTTTTCTACCGAGGATTATGCCGACTTTACATCCGAGAGATCGCCGATTGCATGGAGTCCCTATTTCGATCATATCGCATGCAGGAGCCCGATTTATGGCTAACTTCGGAGGTCTTTCCAGAGGTTTAGGACGCAGTGAGCATGATCGCATTCCATCCACAGACGGACGGACAGCAGAGCGCACTATCCGCACTATCGAGGATATCTTTGAGCCCGTGTTATCGACTTCGTGGGTACCGGGAGGATCATTTGCCTCTAGTTGAGTTTGCGTACAATAATAGCTACCACTCCAAGATTCGACGGGCGCCTTATGAGGCCTTGTATGGGAGGAAGTGCGATCGCCTATAGGTTGGTTCGATGTGGCGAGTGCGGCTGGGACGATTTGGTGCACTGTGCAGCCGGATAAGGTGAAGCTTATCCAGAGAGGTTCACGACACCGAGTCGATGAAGTCATATGCAGATCATCGTCGTCGGATCCGGAGTTCGAGGTTCATGATTGGGTTTTCCTAGGTGTCACCCATGAAGGGTGTGATGAGATTCGAAGAAGGAAACTCACCAAGGTATATTGGGCGTTTCAGATTGTCCGCAGGTAGGCAAGGTTGCCTACGAGTTGGATCTGCCGTCCGATCCGGAGGCGATGCATCCGTGTTTCATGTTTCTACTTTGAGGAGATGTATCGGATCCATCTAGGGTACACCCGATTGACGATGTCCAGGTGACCGAGGGGTTATCGTATGAGGAGATTCCCATGGCGATAGTCGATCGTCAGGTTAGGCGTCTGCGGACCAAGGACGTGGCTTCCGTCAAAGTCTTGTGGCGGAACGAGCTCAGGGAGGAGATGACATGGGAAGTCGAGGAGGACACGAGGCGTAAGTATCCTCACCTATTCCCACACCTCCGGTAATTCACTTTCCTACTTGTAAATTTTCGTTATCGCTTTTGCCTAAGTGTTGTTCGTGGGCCGTGTGTGGCATTTACAATCGCTTAAGTTATGAAGAACCTTATCGTTAATCGTCTTGGGAAGGAACATTCGACGAATGTTTCGGCGAGGGGAGAATGTTATACCCGTATTTCGGAGTATGTACGTGAGGCGCACGTCAAAGTTTGGCCTTAAAAGTTTAGGCATGGCACGCTTTTTGGGCACAACTCACTCAAGGAATCGTTTTCGGCTAAACGCTTTACAAGACTCGCAGGATAAATTCCGCTATGCCATTTCTAATTTTGCGATTTTTCCGAGAGGCGAAACACTTTGGACCAACGAGAGGCGACACTTGTCACCCTCTCATGACGGATGTGAGGCGGAATTGAGGCCGATTGGAGTGTCCAATTTTGTCTTGGAGTTGGTAGGATATTTTGTGTGCAAGTTGGCCAAGGACACTTGCCCTAATCTTGACCTTACACTTGCCTTGCACTTGGCATAATCTTGGCCATTGGTTGGCCATCCCTTGACCTATAAATACCCCTCTTGTGATGAAGAGTTCTTCATCCACAAAAGCCTTCCAAGTCTAAAATCCTTCCCTCTCCCTTAAGCCTCTTTTCGTCCAAACACCCCCCCCCCTTTTGGAGAAGCTTAATGAGGCTACCCCTCGCCTAGCCGAAATCTACCCCCCCTCCCTTGTTAGAAAAGTGGCCGTCTAGTATTGTGATAATGCCCACAATACCCTAGCCCAAATCCCTTAGTACTAAGTAGACGTTGTGAAGAACTTCTAAGGTTTCTCGAGCTATCTGAGCGCATAACTTAGAGCTAAGCCTTGCTAGGATCGACTTTTATCTAGGATATTATTGGGCTTACCGAGGTAAATAATCCTAACCTCTTTTGTATTAGAGAATACATATTGTAGTAGTATAAGAATAAGTATTAAATACTTAGAAGAATATTACGTAATAGAATTGAATTATCACAGTAGAAGGGTTTAAAAGAAGAATAATCAAATCAGATTTACTTAGATTGTTTTCACAGAGACTTGAGTAGCTCACCGCAGGGAAGTCTTGCCCAATTTTCCGTAGGATATAAAACCCTCTCGCTTAGAATCGTTACGTAATAGTTCAACGTTGATAGGCGTGTTCGACTATTATAGGTCGATTCTCTGCATGACATATTCAACTTGGCAGGTGGATTTCGCCGAGAAGGTATGTGATTCTTCCTAAAGCATGATATTTTTAAAATATATAGTACGGTAGATGTACATGTGTTAACTGAATAATAACTACGGCAATGTCTTTCGACTTAAGCTCGAATAATACTTACGCAATGTCTCGCGACTTAAGCTTTGAATAATAAGGATCTGAAAGCATTTCAAAAGATTACTGAATCATTTTTAACAGAAGAGAACTAATTGGTTTTTAAAACAGAAGCTTAAGAGTTATACTAGCTTTATGGGAAGTTAGGTATAACCACTTAAAATGATAAAAGAAACAGTTTGCCTATGTGTTTATAAATGACTTATATTGATTTGTGAAAAGAATAAATAAGATGGTTTGATAAGTAGACATGATATGATGCTATGTGTGTTAGTGTCTTGTAACGTTTGTGTAAGAGAGTATTCTTGTTGTGCTTATGTTGTTTAACGATAAGTTGTTAGGTTAGTGTAATATCACTCACCTCTTGACATATTACTGGGTTGTCGCCTCCGACGGGGTAGACTCGAGCGATCCGGGACCATGATTCGAGAATACCTACGCGGGTCCAGGGACCTATGCGCGAGCTACGGAGTTCGTGTTAGTGTGCGGGTTATACCTCACGCGTCTACATGTGGCCATGCGGACTACGAGTCGGGGCGACGCCGAGGAATAACTACCCCGATGCGGGGTTATATACCCTATGCGGGCCTATGTGAGTGGCCTATGCGGACTACGGAGTCGAGTGATTAGGCTTGCATGGTGATACTACGCAATCGCCCGCCGATCATTCGCAGCCTAGAAAAGACACATTACGCTTTACCTATTGTTGCTCTTGTTTATGATGTGGCACTATGTGCGGTTACCTTGGTTGTTTCATACATATATGTAAACTGATTTTTAAAAAATGATATGTTTTCATTTAAGTACTTTACAGTTTCGCATACTTAGTACTGTTGTAGATCGACTCCTTCGGGGCCGCTCATGCCGCAGGTAAGGGCAAGGTGTGCTAGATCCACATCCTTAGGATCTCTTTGCATTGGTGTCAGGAGCTCCATCTTCTCCGGAGGCTCTACTGTTGGGTATGCTCTCCCTGTTGTAATTAGTTTTGTACAGTCAGGGTATGGCGGGGCCCTGTCCCGCCATAGTTGTTTACATTCCTAGAGGTCTGTAGTCCTATTGTACATTTGGGATGTAACTGCAAAACTTGGGTTATATGTATATATGCCGAAAGGCCAGCTTTTCTTCAGATAAACTGTGTCTCATTTTACAACTGTTTCATGTCTTGTTTTTATATTTCGATTACTCTGATGTATGACTACTTGGGTGCCCGGGTAAGGCACGACCACGCCCCTAACGGGTCGTGATAAGACGCTTCACCGCATACTACATATATATTTTAAAATATCATGCTTTAGGAAGAATCACATACCTTCTCAGCGAAAACCACCTGCCAAGTTGAATATGTCGCGCGCAGAGAATCAACCTATAATAGTCAGACACGTCTATCAACGCTCGACTACTCAAAACGATTCTAAGAGGGTTCTCTATCCTACGGAAAATTGGGCAAAGACTTCCCTACCCGTGAGCTACTCAAGTTCATCGTGAAAACAAGTAAGTCTGCTTTGATTATTCTTCTTTAAACCCTTCTACCGTGATAACATTCAATTCTACGCCCGCCAAAGGCAGAGTGTCCTCTACTGTGGTTCAATTTTTCCTCAGTGTTCACAGTGTGGCAGGCGTCATCCCGGGAAATGCCGTCTTTTTACTGGTGCTTGTTTTACTTGCGGCCGTCAGGGCCATATGGCGAGGGAATGTTCTATGAGGAAGGATGCAAGTAGGAAGACTCAGCCTACCAGATCAGTTGCGGATTCAGTGGTGCGGAGAGGAAGGGGTGTTAGCCAGAGGAGGCCACCCCCACCTCGGTGTGGCCGTTGTGGTCGATGTCATTTTGGGGAGTGTCGTGCTTCTGCGGCAGCTTGTTATGTTTGCGGCCAGCAGGGCCATTTTGCGAGAAATTGTCCAACCAGAGTTGGCGGGGATGTAGGGACTCAGCCTTCGGGATCAGTGGATAGTTCATCACCTTCCCCAGCTATGCGCCCAGCAGGGCGGGTTTGATTAGAACGACCTAGGGGAAGTGCCGCGTAGATACAGGTATATCCTTAACCCTTTAGAGATTTATATGTGTAGTAAGATGCGAATATCTTAAGTATTGTTTTCGGTTAGCATGGTGTTAGTGTGATTAGAATTTTTTTAGTTAACCGGGTAAGATTGGGGGATAGAGAGAGTGGGAGCCTTAGAATATTATACGTAGAGACCTTAGAGGCGAGGCCATCTTTGGTAAAAGAATTATTTCGTGTTTGACCCTTATCGAGGTGCATAGTATACGTGAGATATTTTTGTGGGATGAATCCCTGAGTGATGTGAAATGAAAGAGGGTAGTTGAGCTTAGAAGACCGCTAGGTTTTCGTAACGTGATTGGTGAGATTGTTCCGGATCGGGGAGCTAGTGTTTTACGCTGGCGGTCGGGTTGAGGCCGTGTTGGTCGACCCACGCCCTATTTGGTGATGGGGTCAGTTTGTGGTGGTCCCGCTTTGTGTTAGGATCACGAGGGTGTTAGGCCCAGGTTTAGTTAACCATTGTACGAGTTCGTGGATGTGTTCGACCAGTAGTCGGGCCGATGGGGTCAACCCGTCTTATCTTTTAGTCAAACCGTGTACTCGGTAGTAAGTTGCGAGATGATTATTTCAAGAAGGTTGTAAGGCTGCACGGTGCCTACCTTCACCTTATGGTCGAGCGGAGTCCAAGTTACTACTGCTTTCTTTTGGAAGAGTTACCAGCAAGGTTAGGAACTCAGTGAATCTCGTCGCATTCACCCTCGGGCAAGTGGTTGGATTTCGAGTATGTAAAGGACTCTTCGCCTCTTGTTGAGTATGTATTATATAGCTACCGCTTCAGATTCGGGTGTCGCCGTTGGAGCCTTTTTATGTCGCTAGTGTAAGATTGCCGATCGACTGATTCGATGTAAGCAAGGTGCAGATAGTTGGTTCGTACTTGTTCAGCAGGGCGTGGATAGGGTGGAGCTTATCCAGAAGAGGTTATTGGCGGCTCGAGTCGTGGAAAGCGATCGTAAACATGGTAAGTTTTGATAAAGAGTTCGAGGATACGAGAAGGGTACGACGAGTAAGGGAAGAAGCGAGCATGTATTACAGGCATAGGTGTGATCATTTCGTTTGTAAAGAGTAGGTGCGAAGGGAGTATCTTTTTAGACCTCGAGTAGGAGCTTTTGTGATAGAGGTGATTCCTCTTGGACTTGGAGATAAGTATGTGCACTTGTTGTGTTGTGGCCAGGTGTGGCATGGTTGTTTCCGTAAGTATAGCAGTGAGGACTATACTGGCGCCTGTTTGTTTTGAGACTTAAAAGGAACATTCGGGAGGAATGTTTCTAAGGAGGGGAGAATGTTATACCCCGTAGTTCCAGGGTATGTATGCGAGGACGTACGTACGAGAATACGACATTGAAATTGGAAAGGAAGAAAGAGGTGATTTTTCCACGGAAAAGTTTCCGGTTTTTGTGAAGGAAAAAGGTTCGTTAATGGGAATTGGATTCCCATTTTTGGTATTCGGACTTCTTGGAATATAGAGAATTATGGAATTTTATTTTCGAATGGTCACGTGGGCCCACGGAGAAATTTACTGGCTTTGTGGGGCCCACTTTGTTTTGAGATTTTGGCCATTGTGGATATTTTGGAAGATGAAATATTTTGACGAATAGGAGGCGACACGTGTCACCCCCAGGTGGCTTGGCGAATATTATTTGTGCACAACACCGACAGAAGTCGTTTGACGAAACGTTTTACACAACTCGCGTAGGATAAATTCCGGCTTTGTCATTTCTAATTTTTGCGGATTTTTCCGAGAGACGAAACATTTTGGACCAACGGGAGGGCGACACTTGTCACCCTCCAATTGATGGACTTGAGGCGTCCTATACGAATGGGTTGGCTATTTTGTCATGGAGTTGGTAGGATATTTTTGTGTAGTAGATAGAATGGACACTTGCCTAAATCCTCACCCTACACTTGCCTTGCACTTGGCATCATCTTGGCCATTGGTTGGCCATGTATTGACCTATAAATACCCCTCTTAAGATGAAGAGTTCTTCATCCACAAAAATCTTTCCAAGTCTTGAAAAATCCTTCCCTCCCCCTTGAGCTTGTTTTCGTCCAAAGCCTACTCACCCCCCCCTTGAGTAAAGTTGGCCGAGCCCCCCCTCTCTAAAGCAAGCCCTAGCCGAAACACTACCCCCCTCCCTTGGTAGAAATGTTGCCTTCTAGTATTGTTATAATGCCCAAATTACCCTAGCCCAAACCCCTTAGTACTTAGTTGAAGTTGTGAAGAACTTCTAAGGGTTCTTGGAGCGCATTGGAGCGTGCGGAGTAGGAGCTAAACCTTGCTCAGGAGCGACTTTTATCTAGGATATTATTGGGCTTACCGAGGTAAATAACCTTATCCTCCTTTTGTAATTAGAAAATACATACTGTAGAAGTATAGGAATAAGTATAAATACTTAGAAGGATATTAAAGAATAGAATTGAACTGATATCACAGTAGAAGGGTTTAAAAGAAGAATAATAGAACTGTACTTACATAGGACTGTTTTCACAGTAGACTTGAGTAGCTCACCGGGTAGGGAAGTGCTGCCCAACTTTCCGTAGGATATAGAACCCTCGCTAGAGCTTTGTACAAGATACTCTAGGCGTTGATAGGCGTATTTGATCGTTATAGTCGATTCTCCGCGCGACATATTCAACTTGGCGGTGGATTTCGAGAAGGTATGTGATTCTTCCTATCCTCTTGAGCATGATATTTTAAAGAATATGTATATAGTACCAGACGTACGTGTGTTAACTGAATAATAATTACGGCAATGTCTTCGGACTTAAGCCTGAATAATAAGTACGGCAATGTCTTTTGACTTAAGCCTGAATAAAAAGAATCTGAAGTAGTTCAAAAGAATTAAGAAACCTTTTTAAGAGTAACACTTGGTTTTAAAAGCTTAAGAGTTATACTAGCTTTATGGGAAGTTAGGTATAACGGCTTAAGAGTGATAAAAAGAATGATTTATTGATTTAAGAAAATAAGAGACTTGACTTAATTATACTAATGTGAAAAAGTGTGAAACCTCATTCGTGAGTAAATAGTATTTTTGGTTTTCAAAAGGAATGATGTTTTACCGATCGAATGAATGTCGAACAAACCACAAAGCTTAATAAAGAGAAATGTTTTGACTAATAAAGTATTATTAAAACCAAGAGAAACTTCCATCTGCATAGAGCTAAGATGAGACAAAATGATATTACATTTCCTAGATCACGGTCTTTGTAATAAGATTGTTATGAACAATAATAACCTACTCACACATAAGGTATATGTTTCTCAAATTGTTTTAAAGGATTAAAACTATGAACTACGAAACCTTTGAAAATGAGAAACTTGAGTAATTGAAATTAGGCAAACTTGGCGTTGGGAAAAGAATGTTGTTACTTGATTTTACAAAGAGAAGTGTTTTGATTTACTTCAAAAGATAATCACTCTATTTTTTTATACTACGGTATTGTGTGACTTTTGTGAAAGAAACGGATCTTTTAAAAGAGTAATACATGAAGTACTTTGGGGCTAAAACCCAACTTGTTAACATAATGTAGAAAGTACCTTGTGTGAATAGCTTGATTGTATTGATTTGTGATAGTCTTGTAATACTTTCTTGTTGACTTGATAAGTAAACATGTTAGGATGCTACGTGAGTTAGTATCTTGTGATGTTTGTGTAAAGGGGTTTTCCCTTGTTGTGCTTAGGTTGTTTAACGATAAGCTGTTATGTTAATATTATATCGTCATGATTCCGGTTAAGCCGCTCCACGCGGGTAGACTCAAAGTGTCCGTGACCTATGATTCGAGAATACCTTATGCAGTGCAGTATGGCCTATGCGCGAATCGCGGGAGTTCCGTTAGTATGCGCCCTTGTGGTCACGCGGTCTTTGTGGCTACGCGACGACGAGTCCAGACGCCGCCGGAGTAGCTACCCTCGATGCGTGGAATACCTCATGCGGGCCATTGGGGTGGCCCATGCGGAGCTACGGGAAGTTCCAGGGCTAGACGCGCACATTAGATACTGCGGGCGAGTGGCCAGCTTTGATCATGTGACGGTCTAGACAGATCTCATGATACAGTTTACGACCTTGTTTGTACTGTGGGTTTTAGTAGTCGGCTATGCCTTCGTACTTACCCCGTACGGTTTTATGATGACATAGGTAGGACCTGGTGTTCATGTATATTCCTTGGTGCTTTTATATCATAGACTGCCGGCAGTGAGGAAGGTATTCCACGGGCATGATTGATGTTGTGGGCGTGAGACCCATTGTTACATTTGAGTGATGACTTTGAGGGCGTGAGTCCCTGACTTGACGTGACTGCTTAATTATTGTGAACTGTAGTTTTGGTTATCATACATGTCTCCTGCTTTGTATAGACTACTATGATTTCATTTACGATTTTCGCCACATACTTGGTACTGTCGATCGACCTCCTTGGGCCGCTCACGCCGCAGTAAAGGTACTCCTACCGTTGATCCCCGTTCTTAGGATCACCGTTTCCGTTGGAAAAGCTCCGCTTTCTCCGAGGCTTAGCATTTTGTATGGCCGTCCGTTGTAGATATTTGCATTCAGGGGTATGGCGGGGCCCTGTCCCGCCATTGTTGTTTTAAACTCTTAGAGGTCTGTAGACCTGTTGTAAGGTTGTGATGTAACTGTTCATTTTGGGGTATTTATATACATATATGCCGAAAGACAACTTTTTCCCAGAAATTGTGTCTTATTTATACTATTTCATATCTTGGTCGTTTTATATTCCGCTGATTTCTCTGATGTATGACTACTTGGGTGCCCGGGTAAGGCACCAGTCACGGGCCCCGGAACGGGTCGTGACACCTTCTTTTTAGACCAAAACACTTCTCTTTTTAAAGTCCAGTTACCACATTAAAACCAATGATAAAGCCCTTCTTTTGTTTTCATAAAGTCGTTATAACCAACTTCCCATAAAGCTTGTTATAACACTTTATGTTTTAAACCATTTTAAGACAACACAATGCCCTTCTTTTCCCTAAAGTTCCAGTTTGCCTAATTTCAATTACGCAAGTCTCTTTTTAGAAAAGTTTCCTAGTTCAATGTCTTAATCTCTTTAAAACAATTGAGTAACATATGCCATAGGCGAGTAGGTTATTCTTGTTCATAATCAATCTTATTAAGCAGCCATGATCTAGAAAATGTAATATCATTTTGTCTCATCTTAGCTTCTATGCAGATGGAGGTTTCTACTGATTTTAATAATACTTCATTATTCAATACATTTTCCTTTATTAACGCTGTAGTGGTTTGTCGATACACATTCTGATTTTCGAAATCAGTAAAACATTATTCCTTTTAAAAAAAACCACGTACTCATTTCTCACGAATGAGGTTTCACATTTTTAACAAACTTCATATCAAAACAATTAAGTCAAGTCTCTTATCTTTTCAGATTAAGTCTCTTAACTTCTAAAAATCAGTAAACCATTCTTTTTATCTCTCTTAAGACGTTATACCTAACCTCCCATAAAGCTAGTATAACTCTTTATGTTTTCAAAACCAAGTATTACTCTTCTTTCAAAAAGTGTTATACCCCGTATTTCCGGAGTATGTACGTGAGGGCGTACGTACGAAAGTTTGGCCTTAAAAGTTTAGGCATGGCACGTTTTTGGGCACAACTCACTCAAGGAATCGTTTTCCGACGAAACGTTTTACAAGACTCGCGTAGGATAAATTCCGGCTATGCCATTTCTAATTTTTGCGGATTTTTCCGAGAGACGAAACACTTTGGACCAACGAGAGGGCGACACTTGTCACCCTCTCATTGATGGATGTGAGGCGGAATTGAGGCCGATTGGAGTGTCCAATTTTGTCTTGGAGTTGGTAGGATATTTTGTGTGCAAGTTGGCCAAGGACACTTGCCCTAATCTTGACCTTACACTTGCCTTGCACTTGGCATAATCTTGGCCATTGGTTGGCCATCCCTTGACCTATAAATACCCCTCTTGTGATGAAGAGTTCTTCATCCACAAAAGCCTTCCAAGTCTAAAATCCTTCCCTCTCCCTTGAGCCTCTTTTCGTCCAAACACCTCCCCCCCCTTTTGGAGAAGCTTAGCCGAGGCTACCCCTAGCCTAGCCAAATCTACCCCTCCCTTGGTAGAAAAGTTGCCTTCTAGTATTGTTATAATGCCCAAAATACCCTAGCCCAAATCCCTTAGTACTTAGTAGAAGTTGTAAAGAACTTCTAAGGTTTCCTTGGAGCTATCGGAGCGTACAACTTAGGAGCTAAGCCTTGCTCCGGATCGACTTTTATCTAGGATATTATTGGGCTTACCGAGGTAAATAATCCTAACCCTCTTTTGTATTAGAGAATACATACTGTAGTAGTATAAGAATAAGTATTAAATACTTAGAAGAATATTACAGAATAGAATTGAACTGTTATCACAGTAGAAGGGTTTAAAAGAAGATTAATCAAACTGTACTTACTTAGGACTGTTTTCACAGTAGACTTGAGTAGCTCACCTGCAGGGAAGTCTCGCCCAATTTTCCGTAGGATATAAAACCCTCCGCTTAGAATCACTTGAGAATAGTGCGAACGTTGATAGACGTGTTCGACTATTATAGTCGATTCTCTAGCGACATATTCAACTTGGCGGTGGATTTCACGAGAAGGTATGTGATTCTTCCTAAAGCATGATATTTTTAAAATATATAGTACGGTGACGTATACGTGTTAATCGAATAATAACTACGGCAATGTCTTTCGACTTAAGCTCGAATAATACTTACGCAATGTCTCGCGACTTAAGCTGAATAATAAGGATCTGAAAGCATTTCAAAAGATTACTGAATCATTTTTAACAGAAGAGAACTAATTGGTTTTTAAAACAGAAGCTTAAGAGTTATACTAGCTTTATGGGAAGTTAGGTATAACCACTTAAGAATGATAAAAGAAACAGTTTGCCTATGTGTTTATAACAGACTTATATTGATTTGTGAAAAGAATAAATAAGATGGTTTGATAAGTAGACATGATATGATGCTATGTGTGTTAGTGTCTTGTAACGTTTGTGTAAGAGAGTATTCTTGTTGTGCTTATGTTGTTTAACGATAAGTTGTTAGGTTAGTGTAATATCACTCACCTCTTGACATATTACCGGGGTTGGCGCCTCCACGCGGGTAGACTCGGCGATGCAGGACCATGATTCGAGAATACCTCATGCGGTCCAGGGACCTATGCGAGCTACGGAGTTCCGTGTTAGTGTGCGGGGTTATACCTCACGCGGTCTATGTGGCCATGCGGACTACGAGTCGGGGCGATGCCGAGGAGTAGCTACCCTCGATGCGGGTTATATACCCTACGCGCCTATGTGAGTGGCCTATGCGGACTACGGGAGTCCAGGATTAGGCTTGCATGGTGATACTACGGGAAATTGGCCCTGCTTCGATCATTCGCAGCCTAGAAAAGACCTGTTACAGTTTACCTATTGTTGCTCTTGTTTATGATGTGGCACTATGTGCGGTTACCTTGGTTGTTTCATACATATATGTAAACTGATTTTAAAAAAATGATATGTTTTCATTTAAGTACTTTACAGTTTCGCATACTTAGTACCTGTTGTACTGACCTCCTTCGGGGGGCTGCGTTCATGCCGCAGGTAAGGGCAAGCAGGTGCTAGATCCACATCCCTAGGATCTCTTTGCATTGGTGTCAGGAGCTCCATCTTCTCCGGAGGCTCTACTGTTGGGTATGCTCTCCCTGTTGTAATTAGTTTTGTCTGATCGAGGTATGGCGGCCCCGTCCCGCCATAGTTGTTTACATTCCTAGAGGTGCAGTAGTCCTATTGTACATTTGGGATGAATCGCAAAACTTGGGTTATTTATATATATATGCGAAAGGCAAGCTTTTCATCGATAAAGCGTGGTCTCATTTTACAACCGTTTCATGTCTTGTTTTATATTCCAGATTACTCGATGTATGACTACTTGGGTGCGGGTAGGCACGATCCACGAATTTAACGGGTCGTGACAAAAGTGGTATCGTGAGCGCTTAATCCTCGGAAAGTGTCTACGCACCGTATCTAGTAGTTCTTGATTATCGGTGTGTTGTGCACCACACCAATAATCGTGAGGCTATAGGATATTTAGGATTGGTTTCATTCTTCTCATTCTGAGATCGTGCCTTAGAGCTGTGTTATAAGTCGGACCCTTCTAACGTATCCCTTTTTCTGTAACAGTTATGCCTCCACGTAAGGCAACCCGGGCCCAGAAGGGCAAGGCAGCCGAGGGAGCTGCTAGTGGGACACCTAGAGTCACGAGGGCTCGGGCCCAATCTATACCAGAGACGGCGAGTTCTACGACGCCGCCGACCCCAGGAGGGTTTAGGCGCAGCGGCCACGAGACCACAAGATTTACACGCCCGCCCCACACCGGAGCATGAGACGGGTTCTGAAGATGGCCCGCCATCGCCAGATCGTGGCGCATATGAGGACAGCCGACGCGCAGCCGATCCACCCTGATCGTACCGTGGTTCACCCGAGGCGAGAGTTTGAGGCTACGAGACTTCCGAGTCAGAGCCCGCGAGTTTTACTGTCGAGGCGGAGGATGATCCGCAGAGTTCATCCGCCGCCATAGAGGATTTAGAGAGTGATCAGGGCGTCGAGACCGAGTCCGTGATCTTTGGTTCACATAGGCTGCGTGATACCGCAGTCGATTGGTTTGATTCGTGGGAGTTATCCCGGGGAGAGCACGCGCCCCACTACTGGGATGAGTTCTCGAGGCTTTCTCACTCACTTCTTGCCTCCAAAGATGGCGAGGCGCGGTGATAGATTTTTACTGCTGAGGCAGAGAGGACACACTGTCAGGGAGTACAATGTCGAGTTTGATTCATTGGCTCGATATGTCCCAGCGTTGGTAGCAGATATGGAGGATAGGGTACACCCGATTGACGATGTCCAGGTGACCGAGGGGTTATCGTATGAGGAGATTCCCATAGCGATAGTCGATCGTCAGGTTAGGCGTCTGCGGACCAAGGACGTGGCTTCCGTCAAAGTCTTGTGGCGGAACGAGCTCAGGGAGGAGATGACGTGGGAAGCTGAGGAGGACATGAGGCAGAAGTATCCTCACCTATTCCCCACACCTCCAGGTAATTCACTTTCCTACTTGTAAATTTTCGTTATCGTTTTTGCCTAAGTGTTGTTCTGTGGCCGTGTGTGGCATTTACAACTGTTTAAGTTATGAAGAACCTTATCGTTAACTGTCTTGGGAAGGAACATTCGGGACGAATGTTTCTAAGGAGGGGAGAATGTTATACCCCGTATTTCCGGAGTATGTACGTGAGGGCGTACGTACGAAAGTTTGGCCTTAAAAGTTTAGGCATGGCACGTTTTTTGGGCACAACTCACTCAAGGAATCGTTTTCCGACGAAATGTTTTACAAGACTCGCGTAGGATAAATTCCGGCTATGCCATTTCTAATTTTTGCGGATTTTTCCGAGAGACGAAACACTTTGGACCAACGAGAGGGCGACACTTGTCACCCTCTCATTGATGGATGTGAGGCGAAATTGAGGCCGATTGGAGTGTCCAATTTTGTCTTGGAGTTGGTAGGATATTTTGTGTGCAAGTTGGCCAAGGACACTTGCCCTAATCTTGACCTTACACTTGCCTTGCACTTGGCATAATCTTGGCCATTGGTTGGCCATCCTTGACCTATAAATACCCTCTTGTGATGAAGAGTTCTTCATCCACAAAAGCCTTCCAAGTCTAAAATCCTTCCCTCTCCTCGAGCCTCTTTCGTCCAAACACCTCCCCTTTTGGAGAAGCTTAGCCGAGGCTACCCCCCCCTAGCCTAGCCGAAATCTACCCCCCTCCCTTGGTAGAAAAGTTGCCTTCTAGTATTGTTATAATGCCCAAAATACCCTAGCCCAAATCCCTTAGTACTTAGTAGAAGTTGTGTAGAACTTCTAAGGTTTCTGGAGCTATCTGAGCGCATACAACTTAGAGCTAAGCCTTGCTCCGGATCTACTTTTATCTAGGATATTATTGGGCTTACCGAGGTAAATAATCCTAACCCTCTTTTGTATTAGAGAATACATCGTAGTAGTATAAGAATAAGTATTAAATACTTAGAAGAATATTACAGAATAGAATTGAACTATTATCACGAGAAGGGTTTAAAAGAAGATTAATCAAACTATACTTACTTAGACTGTTTTCATGAGACTTGAGTAGCTCACCGGTAGGAAGTCGCCCAATTTTCCGTAGGATATAAAACCCTCTCGCTTAGAATCGTTACGTAATAGTGCGAACGTTGATAGACGTGTCTGACTATTATAGGCTGATTCTCTGCGTGCGACATATTCAACTTGGCAGGTGGATTTCGCCGAGAAGGTATGTGATTCTTCCTAAAGCATGATATTTTTAAAATATATAGTACGGTAGACGTACATGTGTTAACTGAATAATAACTACGGCAATGTCTTTCGACTTAAGCCTGAATAATACTTACGGCAATGTCTCGCGACTTAAGTCTGAATAATAAGGATCTGAAAGCATTTCAAAAAATTACTGAATCATTTTTAACAGAAGAGAACTAATTGGTTTTTAAAACAGAAGCTTAAGAGTTATACTAGCTTTATGGGAAGTTAGGTATAACCACTTAAGAATGATAAAAGAAACAGTTTGCCTATGTGTTTATAACAGACTTATATTGATTTGTGAAAAGAATAAATAAGATGGTTTGATAAGTAGACATGATATGATGCTATGTGTGTTAGTGTCTTGTAACGCTTGTGTAAGAGAGTATTCTTTTTGTGCTTATGTTGTTTAACGATAAGCTGTTAGGTTAGTGTAATATCACCCACCTCTTGACATATTACCGGGGTTGTCGCCTCCGACGCGGGGTAGACTCAGCGATGCAGGACCATGATTCGAGAATACCTCATGCGGTCCAGGGACCTATGCGAGCTACGGAGTTCCGTGTTAGTGTGGGTTATACCTCATGCGGCCTATGTGGCCATGCGGACTACGAGTCCAGATACGCCGAGGAGTAGCTACCCTCGATGCGGGGTTATATACCCTATGCGGCCTATGTGAGTGGCCTATGCGGACTACGGGAGTCCAGGATTAGGCTTGCATGGTGATACTACGGGCAATTGGCCCTGCTTCGATCATTCGCAGCCTAGAAAAGACTACATAGCTTTACCTATTGTTGCTCTTGTTTATGATGTGGCACTATGTGCGTTACCTTGGTTGTTTCATACATATATGTAAACCGATTTTAAAAAAATGATATGTTTTCATTTAAGTACTTTACTTTTCGCATACTTAGTACTGTCAGATCGACCTCCTTCTGGGCCGTTCATGCCGCAGGTAAGGCAAGCAGTGCTAGATCCACATCCTTAGGATCTCTTTGCATTGGTGTCGTGAGCTCCATCTTCTCCGAGGCTCTACTTGGGTATGCTCTCCCTGTTGTAATTAGTTTTGTCTGATCGGTATGGCGGCCCGTCTCCGCCATAGTTGTTTACATTCCTAGAGGTCTGTAGTCCTATTGTACATTTGGGATGAATCGCAAAACTTGGGTTATTTATATATATATGCCGAAAGGCAAGCTTTTCATCAGATAAACTGTGTCTCATTTTACAACTGTTTCATGTCTTGTTTTATATTCCGCTGATTACTCTGATGTATGACTACTTGGGTGCCCGGGTAAGGCACCAGTCACGGACCCCGGAATGGGTCGTGACAAAAAGGTTCCTTAATTCTTTTGAAATACTTTAAGACTCTTTATTATTCAGGCTTAAGTCAAAAGACATTGCCGTAACGCTACATTCAGTTAATACACGTATGTCTACCGTATTGTATCTATATTCCTTTTAAAATATTTCAAGGTTCTTATTATTCAGGCTTAAGTCAAAAGACATTGCCACACAACTATATTCAGTTAGCACACGTACATCTACCATATAATATATACATATTATTCAGGCTTAAGTCAAAAGACATTGCCACACGTACGTCTACCGTACTATATGTATTCTTTTAAAATACTTCATGCTCAAGAGTATAGGAAGAATCACATACCTCGCGACGATTATCGACTATAAGCAAAACGCTCCACGGCTATAACCCGGCTAGCCTTGTCCACCTTCTAAGTAGCACATGCTACTTGCAAAACATTCAACCAATAAAGGTTATCAGTCTACTGTAATACAGTCCTATGTAAGTACAGTTTAACTTCTACTTATATTCTTCTGAAGTGATTTCAGTTCAATCCTTTTTCTGTAATATCCTTCTATTACAGTTCAAGTCTCTTCTTATGAATCTTATATTCATTTATATACTACTACAGTATGTAATTTCCAATTACAATAGAAGGACAGTAGTATTTACCTCGATGAGCCCATAAATTATCCAAGTATAAAGTCGCTCCTGAGCAACGTTAAGCTCCTACTCCGAGTGCTCCAATCCGCTCCAAACAACCCTTAGAAGTTCTAACCAACTTCTACTTAAATACTTCAACTATCAATGAAGATTTTCCTTAGGGTTTCGTTTAGTGGCTAAAGAAAGTATAATAGTATTTTCTGGGCTTTGTATAAGTGTAACCTTGGGAATACTACAAGGTATTTGGGCCAAGGTATTTGGGCATTATAACAATACTAGAAGAGTATTTCTATACCACAACAAGGGGTATTATACGAAAACAACTAGGCTAGGGGGGGGTACCCCACGGCCAAGGCTTCACAAGGGGGAGGGTGTGGTGGCTCTTAGCCAAGCACAACTAGGAGGAGAGGGACGAAGAGCTCACACTAAGAGGGGGGGAGGATTTTTAACACTTAGAACAATTTTGGATGAAGAAGTTCATCAACTTAGAGGGGTATTTATAGGTCAAGAAATGGCCAACCAATGGCCAAGATTCATCCAAGTGTTAGGCAAGTGTAGGGCTAGGATCAAGCCATGTGCACCTTATCCATCTACCACACCAACTTGCACAAAATATCCTACCAACTACAAGCCACCTATTTCGTCCATATTGCCGCCCAAGCCTTCCACTGTGAGGGTGACACTTGTCACCCTCCCGTTGGTCCAAAATGTTTCGTCTCTCGGAAAAATCCGCAAAACTTAGAAATGACATAGCCGGAATTTTCCCTTCGCAAGTTTAGTAAAACGTTTCGTCGAAAAACGACTCTATTCGGCACTTGTTGTTACACCCCGTATTTCCAGAGTATGTACGTAAAGGAATACGTACAAAAAGTTTTGGTCTTAAAGTTAGGCCTTGGACGATTTTTAGGCACAACTCACAAAGCGAACGGTTTTCCGACGAAACGTTTCCACAGCTTTCATAGGATAAATTCCGGCTATGTCATTTCTTATTTTTGCGGATTTTTCCGAGAGACGTAACACTTTGGACCAATGAGAGGGCGACACTTTCCACCCTCTCATTGGTGGACTTGTCACGGCAATAGGGCCGATTGGATGCCAAGCCTTGTCATAAAGTTGGATAGATATTTTGTGTGCAAGTTGGCTAGGTACACTTGCCCTAATCTTGACCTTACACTTGCCTAGCACTTGGCTAAATCTTGGCCATTGGTTGGCCATGTCTTGACCTATAAATACCCCTCTTGAGATGAAGAGTTCTTCATCCACTAAAGCTTTCAAGTCTTGAAAACCCTCCTCTCCCTTGTGAGCAATTCGTCCAACACACCCCCTCCTCGAGAAGCTTGCCGAGCCTACCCCACCCCCGCGCCTAGCCGAAACCTACCCCCCCTCCCTTGGTAGAAAAGTTGCCTTCTAGTATTGTTATAATGCCCAATTTAACCTAGCCCAAATCCCTTAGTACTTAGTAGAAGTTGTGAGAAACTTCTAAGGATTCTTGGAGCACCTTGGAGCTTTGGATTAGGAGCTAAACCTCGCTCAGGATCGACTTTTTACTTGGATATTATTGGGCTTATCGAGGTAAATAATCCTAACCCTCTTTTGTAATTAAAGAATGCATACTGTAGAAGTATTGAAATAAGTATAAATACTTAGAAGGTTTGTTAAGAATAGAATTGAACTGTAACACCTTAGAAGGGTATAAAAGAAGAATATACGAACTGTACTTACATAGGACTGTTTTCACAGTAGACTTATATAGCTCACCGGGTAGGGTTGTGCTGCCCGACTTTCCGTAGAATTGAGGACCCTCTGTTTAGAATGACCTACTGAATAGTCTAGACTTTGATAGTTGTCTGTGACTATTATAGTGATTCTTCACGCGCGACATACTCGACTTGGCGGTGGATTTCACGAGAAGGTATGTGATCCTTCCTATACCTCGAGCATGATATGTTAAGTATATATAGTACGGTAGACGACATATGATAATCGCAATGTCTTTTGACTTAAGCCCGAATAATAAGAACCTTGAAGTATGTCAAAGGAATAATGAATCATTTTTAATGTAAGAGTAATATTTGGTTTTAAAACAAAAGCTTAAGAGTTATACTAGCTTTATGGGAAGTAGGTATAACAACTTAAGAATGATAAAAGGAACTTTACTTGTTTGTTTATAAAAGCCTTGTATTGATTTCATTAAGTGTAGTAAGATTGGTTGATAGGTAGACATACTATGATACTGCATGTGTTAATTGTCCGTAATGTTGTGAAAGGGGTCATTCTCTTTGGCTTACGTTGCTAACCTGAAGTCCGTCAGATCGTTATTGTATCACCTACCCTTGACTTGTTATGCGAGGCTTGCCACCTTGATGCGGGTCTATACGGCCTATGCGGTCTATGAGACTATCGCGAGTCGCGGTATGCTCGAGATTGATCATTCGGTGTTTAGCCCGACGCGGGGATGCCTATGCGGTCCATGGACTACGCGGTCTTTTGAGGCTATGCGCGATCGGAAGTCCGTGAGGGTACCGGGCTAGCTACCGACGCGGGGAATACCTCACGCGGTCCGTGTGACCTATGCGGACTACGGAAGTCCGTGACTAGGCACCTTGAGAATGATACTGGGCGGTTGGCCTTGCTTCGATCATTCGCGGCCTAGACTAGACCTGTTACAGTTTTCCTATTACTGTTATTGTTGTGATGTGGCACTATGTGCAATTGAACTGAATGTATTTGTGAAAAGGTTTTTGAATACTTTGATTTCATTTAAAGTACTTTATAGTTTCACATACTTGGTACAGATCGACTCCTTCGGGCTGCGTTCATGCCGCAGTTCTAGAGGGAAGAGTACTAGATCCACATCCTTAGGATCTCTACGTTGGTGTCGTGAGCTCCACTCTCTCCGAGGCTCTACTTTGGGTATGATCTCCCGTTGTAGATAGTTTGTCTGATCGAGGTATGGCGGGGCCCTGTCCCGCCATAGTTGTTATTTTCCTTAGAGGTCTGTAGTCATGTTGTACAGTTGGGATGTAACTGCAAAACTTGGTTTATGTATATATGCCGAAAGGCAACCTTTTTCTTCAGAAAAAAATGTTCTAATTATATCATGTTGCATGTCTTGTTTTATATTCCGCTGATTGTTCTCTGATGTATGACTACTTGGGTGCCCGGGTAAGGCACCAGTCACGGGCCCCGGAACGGGTCGTGACAAAAGTGGTATCAGAGCAGTTAATCCTCGGAAAGTGTCTACAGACCGTATCTAGTAGAGTCTTGATTATCGGTGTGTTGTGCACCACACCAATAATCAGGAGGCTATAGGATATTTAGGATTGGTTTCTATTCTTCTCACTCTGAGATCGTGCTTTAGAGTCATGTTATAGGTTGGACCTCTAACGTATTCCTTTCCTCAGAATGCTTATGCCTCCACGTAAGGCAACCCGCCCAGTATGGGCAAGGCACCGAGGAGTCGCTAGTATGACACAGAGGTTCACGTGGCTCGAGCCCGCCTTTACCCGAGGCAATGCCTCGACGGCGAGTTCTACGACGCCGCCCCAAAGAGTTTAGGGCCTGGAATACCGGTGATGAGACCACAGGTTTACGCCTACGCTCACCCTCACCGGGCAGGAGTTAGGTACAAGGAGATGGCGATTATTAGCCAAGGTCGTGGCGACATGAGGAGAGGTTTGAGGCGCCATTCCATGCACTGGGCCCAACCCGGAGCACCCGTTGTTCACCGTAGGCGATAGTTTGAGGCTACGGACTTCCTTAGTTGTAGCCCGCCGTAGTTTTACTGTCGAGGCCGAGGATGATCCGCAGGAGTTCATCCGTCGATGCAGAGATTATGCGGGTGGTCAAGGCTTCAGATCGAGTCTGTGACATTCGGTTCGCATCGGCCGCGTGATACCGCTGATCGTTCGATTCATGGAGCTTTCGGGAGAGCATGCACTCAGCAGCACGTGGGATGAGTTTTGAGGCTTTTTCTCACACACTTCTTGCCTCCGCAGATGATGAGGCACGACCGGCAGATTTTTGTTCTCGAGGCGAGGACGCACGATTAGAGAGTACAATGTCGAGTTTGATTCATTGGCTCGATATGTTCCTGACCGGTAGCAGATATGGAGGACCGGTGCATCGCTACGCCACCGCTAAACGACTATATGGCCGAGTCTTGTGCGGGTGTGTCCTTCACCAGTAATGGACATTACCCGATGCAGCTCACGACATTAGGATGCGAGAGCGTAGAGACCGCCGGGTAGACCGATATCGCCAGCGAAGAAGGCGCCGGGACGGCCGGTTCTTTTGGTGGTTCTCGTGGTGGGCAACATCGTGAAGTCCGATTTGCACCACAACGGCTCGAGCACTCCTACATCATTTACAAGATGCCCAGAGCGATGGGGCGGTCGGGGCCCCAGACTTGGATTTGCAGGTAGCGGGTGCTAACCGTTCGAGGTCTGTTCAGTGTGCCCGTTGCGGTAGATTCCATTCTGGGAGCTGTTATGCTACTACGGAATTTGCCATACTTGGCCGCAGGTCATTTCATGCGAGTTTGCCCGATCGGCGTGGGGGTAGGCCCACTACAGGTCTGTCGCTTCTTCATCCCCGACAGTTACTCGCCCCGGAGGGCAGGGTACGCAGAGATCAGCAGGTCGCGGCAGAGGTCGTGGCGCAGGTCCCAGTTCTAGCGGTCCTCAGAACCGCATTTATGCTTTGTCCAGCCGACAGGATCAGGAGGCCTCACCTGATGTCGTCACAGGTACCTTATCAGTTTCTGGGTTTGATGTATATGCTTTGATAGATCCGGGTTCTACTGTGTCCTATATATCTCCCCTTGTTGCTAGTAGGATAGGGATAGAGCCTGAGTCCATAGACCCTTTCGAGGTAGCTACGCCGGTGGGTGATTCGGTGGTAGCTCGGCGGGTATATAGAGCTTGTCCTGTGACCATTTACAGTCGTCAGACCCTTGCCGACTTGATAGAGTTGGAGATGATTGACTTCGACGTGATCATGGGGATGGATTGGCTAGCTTCTTGCTATGCCAATGTAGACTGCAGAGAGAGAAGTGATGCAGTTCCGGTTTCTGAGCCGGTTGTTGAGTGGGAAGGAGCACGGTATCGGCGGTAGGTTTATTTCCTACCTCAAGGCTAGGAAGATGGTGCAGAAGGGGTATATCTACCATCTAGTTCGGGTGTTTGATACTGAGGCTGCGGTACCAGATTTTCCGTCGCCCAGAGTCACGAGTTCCCGCACGTGTTTCGAGATGACCTCGGGTATCCTCACGAGAGGAGATCGAGTTTTGTATAGACTTTGCCGGACACTCGGCTATTTCCATTCCGCCATACAGACGGCACCCGCCGAGTTGAGAGAGTTGAAGGAGCGGTGAGTGATTTGTTGGAGAAGCGGTTTCATCGACCTAGTGTTTCTCCCCGGGGCGCCGTATTGTTCGTAGAAGAAGAAGGGCGGACGCCGCACGCGTGTTGATTACAGCAAACAAGGTGACCATTAAGAACAGATACCCTCTTCCCAGGATTGATGATTTGTTCGATCAGTTGCAGGGCGCGAGATGTTTTTCCAAGATTGATCTACGATCGCTATCATCGTTCGAGTTAGAGGTGGATGTCCCTAGATCGCATTTCGACCCTGACGCATTATGAGTTCGTGGTCATGTCTTTGGTTGACCAATGCTCCGTGGTATTCATGGATTTGATGAACCGAGTGTTCAAACCATTTTTGGACACGTTTGTGATAGTGTTCATTGATGATATCTTGGTTTATTCTCGCTCAGAGCAGGAGCACGCGGAGCATTTGGCGATCGTACGACAGCTTCTCCGATCGAACAGTATGCGAAGTTTTCCAAATGTGAGTTTTGGTTGACCTCGGTAGCTTTTCTTGGGCATATTGTCGGGGCTGATGGCATTCGAGTGGATACGGCCAAGATCGAGGCAGTTAGGACTTGGCCTAGACCTACTACTCCGACAGAGGTTCGTAGTTTTTTTGGGCCTTGCAGGATATTATCGGGCGTTCAGAGAAGTTTGCTTCTATCTCTCGCACCATTGACTAGGTGACTCGTAAGGCGGCTAAGTTTCGGACCGATGCGTGTGGCGGTGGTTTCCATTGCTAAAGCGAGATCGACGACCGCCCGCTCTTACTCTTCCGAGGGTCCGATGGTTACGTGGTGTATTGTGATGCGTCGGGCATCGGGTTGGGATGTGTGTTGATGCAGCAGGCGAGTTATAGCATACGATCCCGGCGCCTTAAGATACACGAGAGAACTACCCCACCCATGATTTGAGCCGGCGGTGATACACGCTTTGAAGATGCGGAGGCACTATTTGTATGGGGTTCACGTGGATATTTATACAGACCACAAGAGCCTCCAGATATCTTCACCGTAGGAGCCGAACCACGGCAGACGGTGGTTAGAGTTCTTTGAAGGACTATGACGCCGATATCCCGTACCACCGGGAAGGCCAACGTCGCGGGCAGATGCACTTAGCCGTAGGCCCACGGGTAGCTTATCGATATTCACCGAGAGAGGGGCATGGTTCGTGATTTGATATATATGTGAGGACGCACGTACGAGAAAAACGCATGTAAATTTTGGAAAGAAAGAATGGACAAAGTTATTGACTCTAGCTGCCCCTTTACTACAAAGATTTACTTGATGGACAGTATTTACTGGAGAAAGATTACTTTGGACAGTATTTTTCCGATCGGCGAAGCGGCATGCGCCGCCGGCCGCTTGCAGAAGCGCAAGAAAGGCAGCGCGGAGACGGCAAGACTGAGCCTCCGCCCATCCCACACCGGAGTGTAGAGATGGGGCATACGAGACGGGAGCCGATCGCCGCCGTGGTCGTGGGCCGAGCATGAGAGAGGTCGACGCAGCAGCAGCCTCCCAAGAAGCACCCGTAGTTCACCGAAATTCCCCTTTCTCCTCTGACCTTGCTCTCTTTTTGAACGGGCATGAGGATGACTTACATACTTGTACCTGTGCACCGACCTCCTTTCCATTGCGTTCATCTTGCTTGAGTAGGTACATCGAGTTGTGGAATTTGCATCGCTTAGCGAGCCTCGTGTCCGCTTTGATTGATTACGATAGCGGTGGGGTTAGAGTTCGTGAGGTTGCCGAGTCTTCCATCGTTGAGGAGGTGAAGAGGCAACAGCCGAGGATCCACTTTGATTCGATATCGTGATACGACTCTTACGTGAGGGCGGGTCCTTTTGAGGTAGCACCGGGGTGCTAAGGTTTGAGGGCGTGTTGTGTGTTCCGGATGTTTCGTGACTTGGCAGGGTTCTTGGGGAAGCACACAGCGCGTTACTCTATCCATCCGGTCGACCAAGATGTACCACGACCTTAGATCTGTGTATTGGTGGGATGACTTGAAGAGGGACGTTGCAGAGTTCGTAGCTCAGTGCCCGTGTTGTCAGGTGGTGAAGGTAGAGCACCAGAGACCTGGTGGTTTGTTACTGGCGATAGAGATCCCGACCTGGAAGTGGGAGGTAATCAACATGGACTTCATCACAGGATTACCTCGAACTCATAGGAGACATGATTCTATATGGGTTTTCGTCGACAGGCTGACGAAATCAGCCCACTTTCTTCCCGTCAGACGACTTTTTCTACCGAGGATTATGCCGACTTTACATCCGAGAGATCGCCGATCGCATGGAGTCCCTACTTCGATCATATCGCATGCAGGAGCCCGATTTACTACGCCAACTGGAGGTCCTTCCAGGGTTTAGGACGCAGTGAGCCCGAGTACCGCATTTCATCCACGAGCAGACGGACAGCAGAGCGCACTATCCGGACTTCGAGGATATGCCGCGAGCCCGTGTTATTGACCGATGGTAGTTGGGAGGATCATTTGCCTCCGGTTGAGTTCGCAGATAATAATAGCTACCACTCCAAAGATTCGGATGGCGCCTTATGAGGCCTTGTATGGAAGGAAGTGCAGATCGCCTATAGGTTGGTTCGAGGTGGGCGAGGTGCGGCTAGTGGGACCAGATTTGGTGCAAAGCAGCGTGGATAAGGTGAAGCTTATCCGAGAGCGGCTATCGACACTCGAGTCGCGAAGTCGTATGCAGATCATCGTCGTCGCGATCTTGAGTTCGAGGTTCATGATTGGGTTTTCCTAGGTGTCACCCATGAAGGGTGTGATGAGATTCGGAAGAAGGGGAAACTCACTTCAGGTACATTGGGCCGCTTCATTGTCCGCAGGTGGCAAGGTTGCTTATGAGTTGGATCCGCCGTCCGATCCGGAGGCAAGACATCCGCTTTTTCACGTGTCTACGCCGAGGAGATGTATCGGGGATCCATCTAGTGGTACACCCGACGACGATGTCCAGTGACCGAGGGGTTATCGTATGAGGAGATTCCCATAGCGATAATCGATCGTCCGAGTTAGCGTCTGCGACGAAGGACGTGGCTTCCACAAAGTCTTGTGGCGAACGAGCTCGAGGAGGAGATGACGTGGGAAGCCGAGGAGGACATGAGGCGAAGTATCCTCACCGCTCCCCACCCTCCGTAATTCACTTTCCTACTTGTAAATCTTCATTATCGCTTATGCCTAAGTGTTGTTTATGGCCGTGTGTGGCTTTTGCAAACTGCTTAAGTTTTGAAGAACCTTATCGTTATCTGTCTTGGGAAGGAACATTCGACGAATGTTTCTGGCGAGGGGAGAATGTTACACCGTATTTCAGAGTATGTACGTAAAGGAATACGCATAAAAAGTTTTGGTCTTAAAGTTAGGCCTTGACGATTTTTAGGCACAACTCACAAAGCGAACGGTTTTCTCACGAAACGTTTCCACGCCTTTCATAGGATAAATTCCGGCTATGTCATTTCTTATTTTTGGATTTTTCCGAGAGACGTAACACTTTGGACCAATGAGAGGGCGACACTTTCCACCCTCTCATTGGTGGACTTGTCACGCAATAGGCCGATTGGATGCCAAGCCTTGTCATAAAGTTGGATAGATATTTTGTGTGCAAGTTGGCTAGGTACACTTGCCCTAATCTTGACCTTACACTTGCCTAGCACTTGGCTAAATCTTGCCATTGGTTGGCCATGTCTTGACCTATAAATACCCTCTTGAGATGAAGAGTTCTTCATCCACTAAAGCTTTCAAGTCTTGAAAACCCTCCTCTCCCTTGTGAGCAATTCGTCCAACACACCCCCTCCTCGAGAAGCTTGGCCGAGGCTACCCCACCCCTAGCCTAGCCAAACCTACCCCCTCCTTGGTAGAAAAGTTGCCTTCTAGTATTGTTATAATGCCCAATTTAACCTAGCCCAAATCCCTTAGTACTTAGTAGAAGTTGTGAGAAACTTCTAAGGATTCTCGAGCACCTTGAGCTTTGATTAGGAGCTAAACCTCGCCGTGATCGACTTTTTACTTGGATATTATTGGGCTTATCGAGGTAAATAATCCTAACCTCTTTTGTAATTAAAGAATGCATATTGTAGAAGTATTGAAATAAGTATAAATACTTAGAAGGTTTGTTAAGAATAGAATTGAATGTAACACCTTAGAAGGGTATAAAAGAAGAATATCTGAATCATTTACATGGATGCTTTTCACAGAGACTTATATAGCTCACCGTAGGGTTGTACGCCCGACTTTCCGTAATTGAGGACCCTCTGCTTAGAATGACCTACGTAATAGTCTAGACTTTGATAGTTGTCTGCGTGACTATTATAGTCGATTCTCCACACGACATACTCGACTTGGCGTGGATTTCGCGGAGAAGGTATGTGATCCTTCCTATACCCTTGAGCATGATATGTTAAGTATATATAGTACGGTAGACGACATATGATAATCGGCAATGTCTTTTGACTTAAGCCCAATAATAAGAACCTTGAAGTATGTCAAAGGAATAATGAATCATTTTTAACGTAAGAGTAATATTTGGTTTTAAAACAAAAGCTTAAGAGTTATACTAGCTTTATGGGAAGTAGGTATAACAACTTAAGAATGATAAAAGGAATCGCATTTACTTGTTTGTTTATAAAAGCCTTGTATTGATTTCTTAAGTGTAGTAAGATTGGTTGATAGGTAGACATACTATGATATCGCATGTGTTAATTGTCTGCAATGTTGTGAAAGGGGTCATTCTTGCGTGCTTACGCTGCTAACCTAAGTCCGCCAATCGTTATTGTATCACCTACCCTCGACTTGTTATGCCGAGGGCTTGCCACCCTGATGCGGGTCTATACGCCTATCACGGTCTATGAGACTACGCGAGTCGCGGTATGCTCCGTGATTGATCATTCCGGTGTTTAGCCCGACGCGGATGCCCTATGCGGTCCATGGACTACGCGTCTTTTGAGGCTATGCGCGATCGCGAAGTCCGGAGGTACCGGCTAGCTACCCCGACGGGGAATACCTCACGCGGTGCATGTGTGACCTATGCGGACTACGGAAGTCCAGGACTAGGCACGCAGAATGATACTATGGGCGGTTGGCCTTGCTTCGATCATTCGCGGCCTAGACTAGACCTGTTACAGTTTTCCTATTACTGTTATTGTTGTGATGTGGCACTATGTGCAATTGAACTGAATATATTTGTGAAAAGGTTTTTTGAATACTTTGATTTCATTTAAAGTACTTTATAGTTTCACATACTTGGTACCTGTTGTACTGACCTCCTTCGGGGGGCTGCGTTCATGCCGCAGGTTCTAGAGGGAAGCAGGTACTAGATCCACATCCTTAGGATCTCTACGTTGGTGTCAGGAGCTCCACTCTCCGAGGCTCTACTTTGGGTATGATCTCCTCGTTGTAGATAGTTTGTGATCGAGGTATGGCGGCCCTGTCCGCCATAGTTGTTATTTTCCTTAGAGGTCCAGAGTCATGTCATGCAGTTGGGATGTAATCGCAAAACTTGGTTTATGTATATATGAAAGGCAACCTTGTTCTTCAGATAAAAATGTTCTAGTTATATCATGTTGCATGTCTTGTTTTATATTCCGCTGATTGTTCTCTGATGTATGACTACTTGGGTGCCCGGGTAAGGCACCAGTCACGGGCCCCGGAACGGGTCGTGACACTTGTGCACAAAATTCGCCACTTGCCTACTTTAAGGCTCAAACTCTTCTCCGTATGCCCACACATACATACTCTGGAAATACGGGGTATAACATTCTCCCCTCCTTAGAAACATTCGTCCCGAATGTTCCTTCTCAAGACGGATTACGATGAAGATCTTCTAACATGTTGCCAACGCCACGCCTGGCCACGAAATAACACACGTTCTCATCCTTCCTTACTCAGGCCCTTCGCGAACACTTGAACTCTTCTAGTATCGCATCATACTTCGCCATCACTTCGCTTCCCAAAACTTTGGAGTCACCACCTCCAAACTTGGTCATCTACTAGCCTCAACCTCCCTTAAGGCCATTCCCGGCCTTCACGATCCGCTTCTGGTCGAACATATCCACGAACTCATACGATGGTTGTCTAAACTTGGGCCTAGCACCCTCGTGACCCTACCACCTGGCGGGACCACCCAGAGCTGACCCCACCTCGAAACAGGCCGCGGGTTGGCCCTCAACATGGCCCCAACCCGACCTACTTAACGCATCACGCTCTTGTTCCCCGATCCGGAACAATCTTACCTCTACAGGTCATGAAAGCTACCACTTCCATTTCACGCTACCTGGACTTATTACACAATACATTCCAGCATAAAATGCACTCCACAAGGATCACTTGCAAAGTCTGGTACTCAAGACGGCCTTACATCTAAGGTCTCAACTGTAATATTCTAAGGTTCATCATTTTCTCACCCCCAGGCTTACCCTTTTCACTAACCAGGCTTCTAAATCACATTTTAGCACAAAGCTATCCGAACATAACACTAAACACATCATATACACATCAATACATACAAAACTCTGGGGTTAAGAATATACTGAAAGTAGGCGGTCAAAGGACCGCTAAAATCGAACTTCCCCGCGACCTCTACCGTGGCCCGCCAGATATGAACATCCCGCTGGCTATGGAAGGTGAAGAACCCGCAATCGATCCCAGAGTTCTGTGCTATCCTACCAGGCTACCGCCTGGACAATTTCTCCCAAATGGCCTCGCTGCCGCATGTAAAACAAACTCCCGACTAGCACGACACTCCCACGTGGAGTCTACCACGTCACAACGAGGTAGGGTGGCTTCACCGCTAACACCGCTTCTCCCGAAATCAACTCGAGCCACGACCGCCTCGAATACTCTGGATGCTCTAAAGAGTGTGAGGATCACTCAGTCTGGCGAGGCGCATAACTAGTCTCACGCCGGCGGTCCGCCTCGAAAGTCACCAAAGGACCTGTTGCTCGCCCTCTTCGCCGACCTTGGTCATTCCGTCGATTTCTCCGCCTCACCTCCAAGTGCATAAGCTCGCATGCGGCAATGTCCATGCCGGTGAAGAGCTACACCAACAACTCTCTGCTAGGTAATCATCGAGCCCTCAGAACATATCGGCACTCTGTCACGACCCAACCCGCCCGTGATCGTGCCTTACCCCGCACCCTAGTGATACAACATCGAGTAATCACGAACATAAGACGATAACATGAAATAACGAAGTATGAAACAATAGTGCGAGAAAACTTGCCTTACGCATATATATATAAATCAATTTAAAACCGAACAGCATCCCATTACAACTCGCCACAACAGCATTACATGCACTTCTAAGAATGATACGACAACAATGGCGGACAGTGGCCCGCCATACCCGAATGTAAATACCTACAACGACAGTGGACTATACCATCGATAAGCCTCCGAGAAACGGAGCTTCCCATACGCCGAATCTGTGACCCTAAGAGCGAGGATCAACACGGTGTACCTTTACTGCAGATTTAACGCACTTCGGGCGAGGTCAAGACAACAGTACCAAGTATGTGAAATCGAAATATCAGAAATGAAATCATAATAGTCTATAAAGCAGAGACATGTATGATAACCAAACTACATTCCACAATAAATAGGCAATATGTCAAGTCGTGACTCACGCCTCAAAGTCATCACTCAAATGTAACTATGGGTCTCACGCCCATAACATCAATCATGCCCGTGGAATACCTTCCTCACCGCTGCAGCTTATGATATAAAAGCACCAAGAAATACACATGAACACCGTGTCCCACTGTGTCCTAATAAAACGATGCAGTAAGTACGAAGGCATAACCGACTACTAACACCCATAGTACTACAGTGGTCATAAATCAGATCATGATATCCGCTCTAGACCGTCACATGATCAAAGCCGGTCACTCGCGCGCAGATCAAATGCGCGCGTCTAGCCACGAACTCTCCGTAGCTCAAGATAGGCCAACCTCATAGGCCCGCATGAGGTATTCTCGATCGAGGGTAGCTACTCCCGCATCGCCCCGACTCGCACCGCATGGCCACAAAGACCGCATGACCACAAGCGGCCGCAAACTAACACGAACTCCGTAGTTCCGCATGGATCCCCGACCCGCATGAGGTATTCTCGAATCATGGTCCTGCATCACCGAGTCTACCCCGCATCGGAGGCGCCTTAACCTCCGAGACAAGTCAAGGTGAGTGGTACAATACCAACATAACTACCGAGAGTCAAACAACTTTAAGCGCAATGAGGAAAACCCCTTTACACAAAACATCACAAGATACTAACACACGTAGCATCCTAGCATGTTTACTTATCAAATCAACAAGAAAGTATTACAAGGCTATCACAAACCAACACAATCATGTTATACACACAAGGTACATTCTAATATATGATTAACAAGATCGGTATCTATTCCCAAAGTACTTCATACATTATCTATTAAAAGATACGTTACGTTTACAAAAGTCACACAATAACCGTAGTATATGAAAAATAGAGTGATAATCTTTTGAAGAAAATCAAAACACTAACATTTGTAAAATCAAGTAACAACATTATTTTCCAAACGCCCAAGTTTGCCTAATTTCAAATGTTCACGCTTTCTTATTTTAGAAAGGTTTCAGAGTTCATAGTCTTATTCATTTAAGAATATAATTCTCTTTAAACCATCCGAGAAAACATAAGCCTTATATGTGAGTAGGATATTCTTGTTTATAACAATCTTATTACAAAGCCATGATCTAGGAAATATCATTTTGTCTCATCTTAGCTTCTATGCGGATGGAAGTTTCTCGTTTTAATAATACTTAATCAAAATATTTCCTTTTATTAACGCCGCAGTTGGTTTGTCGATACACATTATGATTTCCAAATCAAGAAACATTCTTAAGCCGTTATACCTAACTTCCCATAAAGCTAGTATAACTCTTAAGTTTTCAAAACCCAAGATACTTCTTCTTTCAAAATGATTCAAAATCTTTTGAAATACTTCAAGTTCTTTATTATTACCTAACCAAACGCTTATAGTTCAAATCGCCATCTTTTAAAAACCACAAGTATTTTCTTACCTACATAAAGTCGTTATAACCAACTTTCCATAAAGCCGTTATAACACTTTATGTTTTAGACCAATCAAATACATTTAACACACGACGCTCATCGTACTACATAGTTACACACATATCATGCTAGAAGAGATAGGAAGAGGTTCACATACCTCGCGACGAGTATCGACTAATAGCAAAACGCCCAAGTACTTCCAACCGTCGGCTACTCCTTGCCAAGTAGATCGCGCCACACGCAGATTTCAACCTATAAGGCCACAAGGCGCTTATTAATATTTAGATCTCTTCAGAGAACATTCTACGTAAAATTCGGCAAAGACCTCCCCGCAACCGCTGTAGAAATCTCCTCCTCTATCGGGGCCGGCTACCAAGCCAACCAGGGGGGGGTTATATGTCTAATCCGGACGTGCACAATTCTACCTCACAGAAAAGCTACACAAGTCTACTGTAATACAGTCCTATGTAATTACAGTTCAGTACTCTTCTTTCGAAAAGGTTTCTTATTATTCAGGCTTAAGTCAAAAGACATTGCCGCAATAAGATCAGTTCTACGTATAGTATACTCAACTATATATTCCTACAACATGTAATTTCCAATTACAAATAGAAGGACAGTAGTGTTTACCTCGATAAGCCCAAAATTATCCAAGTTTAAATGTCGATCCTGAGCAAGGTTTAGCTCCTACTCCGTGCGCTCCAACCCGCTCCAAACAACCCTTAGAAGTTCTACGCGACCTCTACTTAATACTCCAACCAACTATGGAGATTTTCCTTAGGATTTCGTTTAGAGGCTAAAGGAAAGTATAATAGTATTTTCCGGGCTTTCAGATGTAGGTACTTTGGAAATACTACAAGGTATTTGGGCTAAAGTATTTGGGTATTATAACAATACTTGAAGAGTATTTCTCTACCAAGGGGGGTAGTATTTCGACTAGCACAACTAGGCTAGGGGGGGTTGCTCTCGGCCAAAAGGCCACTCAAAGGGGGAGGGGGAGTTGGACGAGACAACTACAAGGGAGGGAGTGTTTTGAGTCTTGAAATTTGCTCAAGTGTGGATGAAATAACTCATCAACTAAGGGGGTATTTATAGGGCACTCAAAGGCCAAGATTGAGCCAAGTGGTAGGCAAGTGTAAGGTGAAGATTAAGCCATGTGTTGTGTGGGTCCCACTTGGTCATCCACTCCACAAAATATCTCACAAACATTGACCAAACATTTTAGGCACAAAAGATGAAAAAACGCAAGCCTGAAGCTTCCACCAAGGAAATTTCGTCCAACCTTGGACACCTAAGGGTGACACATGTCGCCCTCCAATTGGTCCAAAATGTTTCGTCTCTCGGAAAAATCCGTAAAAATAATAAATGACATAGCCGGAATTTTCCCTACAAAAGTTGTGGAAACGTTTCGCCGGAAAACGACTCTTTTCGGCACTTGTGCACAATTTCGCCACTTTGCCTACTTAAGGCTTTAAACTTTTATATGTACGCCCTCACGTACATACTCCGGAAATACGGGGTATAACATTCTCCCCTCCTTAGAAACATTCGTCCCGAGTGTTCCTTCTAAGTCTCAAACAACGCGCCAGGATAGTCTTCACTACTATACTTACGAGAACAAACCTGCCATACCTGGCCACAGAAACACCTGCGCAAATACTTACATCCAAGTCCACGAGGAAACACCTCTAACATCACCAAAGTAATGATCACAACTATGCTCGCAATACATGCTCACTTCTTTCCTTACGCGTCGTACCCTTCTCGTACACTCGAACTCCTTCTTACCATATTTCGCATTCGATTCAGTTTCCAAAATCTCTGGGTGGATCTCCGATGCTTTCCCGGACATAACAACACGAAAGACTGGACGCACTGCCTCCTAAGTCGGACGACAAATGCTAACATATAGGCAACCTGGCCTATCCTTCACACGAACTCAAAAGACCCAAAGTAACTCGCTAAGTTTCTCTGCTTTTCCAAAACTCGCCACACCCTATCCGGTGGTACATTCAAGACCGACCGTCAACTCGAACTCTAAGCGTCGCCGCCGATAATCCGCACGATTTCTCCGAGCCGCCAAAAACCTCTTACGGATAAGCTTCACCTATCCACATCCCGCCAACACGTATGAACCAACTATTCAACCTTGCCAACGCCGAACCAATCGACCGCAACTTACACTTCCGCCCTACAAGGCGATATCCAACACCGAAATGGTAGCCGTGAAACGCTTCCTAACAGAAGGCAACCATCCTCACAGCTACCCCTGAAATCCAAACACTGGCCCGAGGGCGAATATGATACTGAGACTCACCCGAGTTCCTAATCCTCGCTCGTAAAACTTCGGAAAAGGAAACACCAGAACTGGCTCCACATTCGACATAAGGTGAAGGTAGGCACCTCGCAGCCTTACAACCTTTACGATGTAACATCTCGCATAACCTCTCGCCGAGTAAACGGTCTTGATCGAAGACACGACGGCCGACCCCATCGCCCGACCATCGGGTCGAATGCATCCACAAACTCGCATAATCGGTTAACTAAACATGGGCCTAACACCTCATGACCCTACCACAAGGCGACCACCACAACCGACTCACCACCAAACAGGCCGCGGTTGACCCGCAACATGGCCTCAACCCGTCCCGCAACGAAAAACACTAGCTCCCGATCCTAACAATTTCACTAATCACGTTTAAAACCTAGCGGTCTTCTTAGCTCAACTACCCTTTTCATTACACACTACTCGTGGACTTATCACACAATATATCTCACGCATTATGCACTCTGATAAGGGTCAAACATAAAATAAATCTTTCTCTCAAGATTGCCTTGCCTCTAAGGTCTCCACGTAAAAAGCTCTAAGGCTTACACTTTTCCTATCCCCCAAATCTTACTTTTGTCACTTTGCCGCGAGGTAACACCTTCTCCGGCGACCCAACAAATGGTACCGGGCTGCATGCGATCCCTGAGGCATGAACCATCTCAGGATTTGCCATTCGGAGAGCCACGGTCGGTCTGTTTCGCAGAGGCTCGCCTCTTTATACGCCACTCCGAACTTACCCTACTAACCATGATTCTAATCACAACTATCATCGCGATCAGAACATAGCACTTATGATATACTCATCTCTAGAGGGTTAAGGATATATCTATATCTACTGCCTCACTCCCCTTAGTCGTTCTAATCAAACCTGCCCCAGGCGATAGCTAGGGAAGATGACGAACTACCCACCGATCCTGAAGGTTACGTCCCCCTACTTGCATCCTTCCTACTAGGACATCCTTTCGACACATGGCCCTGACGGCCGCCGGCAAAACAAGCATCAACAAAAGATAACATTCCCCGGGACGACGCCTGTCACACAGTGAACACCGGGAAAATCAATCCGGCCGGCCGGAGCCTACGTAGTTGTGGAATCAAAACTCGAGTTCGACCAACTCTCGCACACCCCGAACGCCCCGAACCCCGTGGAAGACCTCTGCGACCGTGGATGTGCATAATCTAATCACGCGGCGAGGTGACTCGCCTCGAAAGTTACTAAAGGACCTTGCCGCTCGCCTCTTCGCCGCCCTTCGTTAACCCGCCGATCTCTACGCTTCTTGGCTCGCTGCGCGACAAGCCCGCATCGTGCCATGCTCAAGCCTAATCAAGAATTACTCTTGCACAACCTCTCCTAGATAGTCATCAAGACTCGCGACATCGGTATACTCTCGTAGCCAAATCCATAGCTAGTAATGTGGTCGCTTTGCAATCTATATTCTCTGCTCTGGCCGTGGAACCAAGGTTCAAATGTCATGGCCGCAGAGGAATCGCCGCCGCCGTACAAACTCTGCAAGCTAGTGACGCCGCAGAACTCCCGAACGAAGCACCTAACTCGTGATGGTTGGGCTCAGGCCTCGTAACCCTCTCAGATTTACTCGCAGCCTCCTCGGCCGCTTTGCCTCCCGGGCCGGGTTGCCTACGCGAGGCATAGCGGTAAGGGAAAGAAATACGTGAGAGGGTCCAACTTACAACACGACTCTAAGGCACGATCTCAGAGTGAGAAGAATAGAAACCAATCCTAAATATCCTATAGCCTCCTGATTATTGGTGTGGTGCACAACACACCGATAATCAAGACTTCATCGATACTGGTCAGAGACACTTTCCGAGGATTAATCGCTCGATACCACTTTTGTCACGACTAACCCGCCCGGATCGTGCCTTACCCCGCACCCTAGTGATACAACATCGAGTAATCAATGAACATAAGACGATAACATGAAATAACCGTAAGTATGAAACAATAGTGCGAGAAACTTGCTTTACGCATATATATATAAATCAATTTAAAACCGAACGATACATCCCATTACAACTCGCCACAACAAGATTACTGCACCTCTAAGAATGATACGACAACAATGGCGGACAGTGGCCCCACCATACCACGAATGTAAATACCTACAACGACAGGGACTATACCATCGATAAGCCTCCGAGAAACGGAGCTTCCCATACGCCGAATCGTGACCCTAAGAGCGAGGATCAACATCGTGTACCTTTACTGCGCAGATGAACGCAGCCTCAAGGAGGTCGATAACAGTACCAAGTATGTGAAATCAAAATATCAGAATGAAATCATAATAGTCTATAAAGCAGAGACATATATGATAACCAAACTACGATTCACAATAAATAGGCGAATATGTCAAGTCGTGACTCACGCCCTCAAAGTCATCCCTCAAATATAACAAAGGGTCTCACGCCCATAACATCAATCATGCCCGTGGAATACCTTCCTCACTGCCGGCAGTTTATGATATAAAAGCACCAAGAAATACACATGAACACGGTGTCCCACTGTGTCCTAATAAAACAAGACAGGTAAGTACGAAGGCATAACCTACTACTAACACCCAAAGTACTAACAGTGGTCATAAATCAGATCATGATATCCGCCTGCACTGGCCACATGATCAAAGCCGTCACTCGCCCGCAGATCAAATGTGCGCTGCCTAGCCCCGAACTCTCCGTAGCTCCGCATAGGCGAACCTCATAGGCCCGCATGAGGTATTCCTCGCATCGAGGGTAGCTACTCCCAAGATCGCCCCGACTCGCACCGCATGGCCACAAAGACCGCATGACCACAAGCGGCCGCAAACTAACACCGAACTCCCGTAGTTCCGCATGGATCCCCGACCCGCATGAGGTATTCTCGAATCATGGTCCTGCATCACCGAAGTCTACCCCGCGACGGAGGGCGCCTTAACCTCCGAGACAAGTCAAGGTGAGTGGTACAATACCAACATAACGGCCGAGTCAAACAACTTTAAGCGCGATCGAGGAAAACCCCTTTACACAAAACATCACAAGATACTAACACACGTAGCATCCTAGCATGTTTACTTATCAAATCAACAAGAAAGTATTACAAGGCTATCACAAACCAACACAATCATGTTATACACACAAGGTACATTCTAATATATGATTAACAAGATCGTATCTATTCCCAAAGTACTTCATACATTATCTTTTAAAAGATACGTTACGTTTACAAAAGTCACACAATACGTAGTATATGAAAAATAGAGTGATTATCTTTTGAAGTAAATCAAAACACTTACCTTTGTAAAATCAAGTAACAACATTATTTTCCAAACGTCCAAGTTTGCCTAATTTCAAATGTTCACGTTTCTTATTTTAGAAAGGTTTCGTAGTTCATAGTCTTATTCATTTAAGAATATAATTCTCTTTTAAACCATCCGAGAAAACATAAGCCTTATATGTGAGTAGGATATTCTTGTTTATAACAATCTTATTACAATGACCATGATCTAGGAAATATCATTTTGTCTCATCTTAGCTTCTATGCAGATGGAAGTTTCTCGGTTTTAATAATACTTAATCAAAATATTTCCTTTTATTAACGCTGCAGTGGTTTGTCGATACACATTATGATTTCCGAAATCAGTAAAACATTCTTAAGCCGTTATACCTAACTTCCCATAAAGCTAGTATAACTCTTAAGTTTTCAAAAACCCAGATACTTCTTCTTTCAAAATGATTCAAAAATCTTTTGAAATACTTCAAGTTCTTTATTATTACCTAACCAAACGCTTATAGTTCAAATCATTACCACTTTTAAAAACCACAAGTATTTTCTTACCTACATAAAGCTGTTATAACCAACTTTCCATAAAGCCGTTATAACACTTTATGTTTTAGACCAATCAAATACATTTAACACATGTACGTCTATCGCACTACATAGTTACACACATATCATGCTAGAAGAGATAGGAAGAGGTTCACATACCGCGACGAGTATCGACTAATAGCAAACGCTCCAAGTACTTCCAACCGCCGGCTACTCCTTAAGCCAAGTAGATCGCGCCACACGCGATTTCAACCTATAAGGCCACAAGGCGCTTATTAATATTTAGATCTCTTCAGAGAACATTCTACGAAAATTAAGAAGACTCCCCGCAACCGCGTAAATCTCCTCCTCTATCTGGGCCGCTACCAAGCCAACCAGGGGGTTATATGTCTAATCCGGACGTACAATTCTACCTCACGTAAAAGCTACACAAGTTCATCAGAATACACCCCTATGTAATTACTGCCAAGACTTTCTTTCAAAAGGTTTCTTATTATTCAGCTTAAGTCAAAAGACATTGCCGCAATAAGATCGATTCTACGTATAGTATACTCAACTATATATTCCTACAACATGTAATTTCCAATTACAAATAGAAGGACGTGAGTGTTTACCTCGATAAGCCCATAATTATCCAAGTATAAAGTCGATCCCGGGCAAGGTTTAGCTCCTGCTCCGTGCGCTCCAACCCGCTCCAAACAACCCTTAGAAGTTCTACGCGACCTCTACTTAATACTCCAACCAACTATGGAGATTTTCCCTAGGGTTTCGTTTAGAGGCTAAAGGAAAGTATAATAGTATTTTCAAGCTTTTCAGATATAGGGTACTTTGGAAATACTACAAGGTATTTGGGCTAAAGTATTTGGGTATTATAACAATACTTGAAGAGTATTTCTACCAAGGGGTAGTATTTCGACTAGCACAACTAGGCTAGTGGTTGCTCTCGCCAAAAGGCCACTCAAAGGGGAGGAGTTGGACGAGACAACTACAAGGGAGGGAGTGTTTTGAGTCTTGGAATTTGCTCAAGTGTGGATGAAATAACTCATCAACTAAGGGGGTATTTATAGGGCACTCAAAGGCCAAGATTGAGCCAAGTGGTAGGCAAGTGTAAGGTGAAGATTAAGCCATGTGTTGTGTGGGTCCCACTTGGTCATCCACTCCACAAAATATCTCACAAACATTGACCAAACATTTTAGGCACAAAAGATGAAAAAACGCAAGCCTGAAGCTTCCACCAAGGAAATTTCGTCCAACTCGACACCTAAGGGTGACATACGCCGCCTCCAATTGGTCCAAAATGTTTCGTCTCTCGGAAAAATCCGTAAAAATAATAAATGACATAGCCGGAATTTTTCCCTACAAAAGCTGTGGAAACGTTTCGCCGGAAAACGACTCTTTTCGGCACTTGTGCACAATTTCGCCACTTTGCCTACTTAAGGCTTTAAACTTTTATACGTACGCCCTCACGTACATACTCCGGAAATACGGGGTATAACACACTCGATCCTCCATACTAGCTACTAATGCGGGGACGTACTGGGCCAATGAGTCGAACTCCACATTGTACTCCCGAACCGTACGCCCGTTCTGCCGCAACACCAAAAACTGTTTACCGAGCCCTCTCATCTGTGAGGCAAGAAATGTGCAAGAAATGCCCTCGAGAACTCGTCCCAAACACCGGAAGTGCATTCTCTCCCGACAGCCTCACGAATCAAACTACCGATCATTGCGGTATCACGCGGTGATGCGAACCTAGGACCACCGACTCGGTCTCCGATGCCTCGATCACTTACGATCCGTCAGAATCGCTTGATGAACTCCTCGCGATCATCCTCGTGCCTCGACCCATAAAACTCTAGCGGTTACATCTCGTAAAATCCCGTAGTCTCAAATCGCTCGCCGGGGTGAACTACGGTGCTCGGGATCGGAATTGCCGTGATCCAATACCTCATATCCGCCACGACCGCCAAGAATCGCCATCTCTCAGTACCCATCTCATCCGCTTCCGGTGGACCGAGGCTCAGTATCTGTGGTCTCTCGCCGCTGCTCTACTCGCAGCCTCCTTCACGCCGCTCTTCGGGCCCGGGTTGCTTTACGCGAAGGCATAACTGGTAAAAACGAAGTACGTCAGAGGGGTCCTACTTATCACACAGCTCTAAGGCACGATCTCAGAATGAGAAGAATAGAAACCAATCCTAAACGTCCTGCAGCCTCCTGATTATAGATGTGGTGCACAACACATCGATAATCAAGACTCTACTAGACACGGTCTGTAGACACCTTCCGAGGACTAACTGCTCTGATACCACTTTTGTCACGACGCCCGGTTCGTGATCGTGCCTTACCCCGCACTTAGTTGTTATACCCCGTAGTTCCGTGGTATGTATGTGTGGATGTGCACGAGAATACGTGTAAATTTTGGAAAGAAAGAAAGATGTGAATTTTTCACGGAAAAGTTCGGTTTTGTGAAGAAAAAGGTTCGTTAGTGGGAATTGGATTCCTGATTTGGTATTCGGACTTCTTGGATTATATTAGAATTTTGAGATTTTATTTTCGGAATGGTCACGTGGGCCCACGGAGGAATTTACTGTTTGTGGGCCCGCTTTGTTTTTGAGGTTTCGGCATTTTGGATATTTTCTAAGACGAAATATTTTGATTTAATCGGGGCGACACGTGTCACCCCTTGTGTGGCCATGTGTCGAAATGGTGTGACAAGTGGCTAGCCACTTGTCACCTACTCACTTGGCCGATTTTGGCCTTGACACTTGGTAGCCTATTTCGTTGGCCATGTGTTGTGGTGGGACCCACACACACATGGCCCAATCTTGACCACCCACCTTGCATTGATCTTGGCCCTTGACTCAGCAATATATACCCCTTAGCTTGAAGAGTATTTCATCAACACTAAAGCCTTTCAAGGCAAAATACTCCTCCCTTTTGTGGTTTCGTCCCACCCCTCCCCTCTTGTGTAGAATACCTTGTGTATTGTGGTATAATTCCAAATACACTAGCCTAGTATCCCTAGTAGTATTCCAAGGTTGTTTTAAATACTTGGAGCCCGGAAATACTACTTTATCCGCTAGTCGCAAAATGAAACCCTAGAAAATCTTCATAAGCTTGGTTGAAGTATTTAGAGAAGTTGTTTAGAAACTTCTAAGGGTTGCTTGGAGTGGGTTGGAGCGTAAGGAATTGGAGCTAAGCGTTGCTCAGGATCGACATATAATCTTGGATAATTTTGGGCTTATCGAGGTAATGATCTATGTCCCCCTATTGTAATTGGATATTACATATTGTAGTAATATATAGTTGAGCATACTATATATAGAATGAGTATTGAACTGTATTTACATAGAATTTGTATTCTGAGATCGTTGTATTATTGTGGAGTAGAATTGAACACGCCAGTTAGGCGTATAATCCCCAGGAGTTGTTGGCACAGTAGCGCCCTGGATAGGAGGAGATTTATGGGATAGCGGGGGGGGGGAGGTGCTGCCGAATTTTCTGTAGAATCAGGAACGGTTTACTTAAGTATTCTACGAAGAGAACTAGAGATTGATATATATTGTGGCCTTTATAGGTGGATCTTCTACGCGCGACATACTTGACTTGGCTTGTGGCTTAAGCTAAAAGGTATGTGATTCTTCCTATACTCTTGAGCATGATTGTTGTAAACTATATAGTACGGTAGACGTACGTGTGTGAAATGGATTTTGTTTGTTTAAAACATAAAGTGTTATAATGGCTTTATGGGAAGTTAGTTATAACGACTTTATGAAAATAAAAGAAAGATTTGGTTTTGACTGTAAAACGACTTGATTTTGAAAGTTAAGAGACTTGATCTTGAAAGACAAGAGACTTGACTTATAACGACTTGTTTTTTTGAAAAAGAGAAGTAACTTGATTTAAGTATAGGTTACTTGTTTTGAAAAGAGTAAAGTTATTTGGGTTTTAAAAGAACACTTGTTGTTGTTTTAAAAGAAAAGCACTTGGTTTTAAAAAGGTATAGAGTACTTGATTTTAAAAATCTTATAAAGATTTTCGAAGGTGTAGTAATTTGGTTTAAAAGGAAACGTGTTTTAATACTACAGTATTAGTATCATGTGGCTTTTACGAAAAAGAGGTCTTTTGAAAGAATGAAAGTATGTAGTATTTTGGGTTTGAAACCGGATTGTTAATAAAATGTATGTATGTTGAACTTGCCTATGCTTGTCGTGATAGTCTTTGATGTGCAAGTGTTTTGTTGATGTGCTGCCGTGACTCTCTGGGAGGGCCGGTTATCTGATTGATTGTTGGACATACTGACGCGTTGGATTTTCCACGAGTATGCGTCCACTTTGAGTATCATCTTGTTATTCCTTGGACATGCTGACGTGATGGATGTTCCACGCACGCGCCCGCAGGATGGTTTCATGGCCATGACTTCCGAGGTGAGATGCCGGGGCATGCGGTCATTGTGAGGTTCAGATTGTTAGTCCATGGACCGCTAATCCATGAAGCTTGCCGCAGTGACGAGCGATCACGGGCTTGATTTGTACGTGTGGTTCAGGCACACTTTAGATACTTGTTATGGTCATTTCTCGTATCGGTAGCCTGCGTAGATAGCGAGATACTTGCCTCGGTCATATCTCGTGAGCGGTTGGCTAAGTACGTTAGCTTTGGTACTTGCCTCGGCGATTCGTGGCTAGCTTTGATCCGTAATTAGCTTCCGTACCTTGCCCGTGAAGTTTTATGACTAGCTTTTGGATCCGCATAGAGCGATTCTACTTGCCCGTCGGTTTGATGACGCAGCGAGATCTAGTGTTCAGGTTCACATATGGATGTTGTTTTACATCATGTACTGCCGGCAGTGAGGAATGAGTTCCACGGGCATGAGTGATATTATGGGCGTGAGACCCATAGTTATGTGTGAGTGATTATTCTGGGGATGTGCGTCCCCTTACTTGGCATAACTGTTTACTTATCGCAAAAGGTTTTATAAAATGATGAAATGTGATTTCATTACGATTTTTCGCCACATACTGCAATTGTCAGATCGACCTCTTCGTGGCGCGTTCATGCCGCAGTAGGTACATCGGTTGTGGATCCTCGCTCATAGGATCTCGATTCAACAGATTGGAAGCTCCGTTTCTCGGAGGCTTATCTTTTGTATGTTTCCACGAGTTGTAGGTTCTTGTACATTCGTGGTATGGCGGGCCCCGTCCGTCATAGTTGTTATTACATTCTTAGAGTGCGTAGTAATCTTGTTGTAGGCGTTGTAAAGGATTGTAATCGCTCGTTTTATATATACGCACGGCGCGCACCGTTTTGGTTGGCCTATTTTCTTATGATGTATCTTGTTTCTGTTTAAGTTTTTATTTCCGATTTTCTCCGATGTTATATCACTAGGGTGCCCGGTAAGGCACGATCACGCCCGAGTCGGTCGTGACAAAAGTGGTATCGAGCGATTAATCCTCGGAAGGTGTCTCTGCACCGTGTCAGTAGAGTCTTGATTATCGGTGTCAGTGCACCACATCTATAATCGTGAGGCTGCAGGACATTTAGGATTAGTTTCATTCTTCTCATTCTAAGATCGTGCCTTAGAGCCATGTTGTAAGTTGGACTCCTTCGACGTATTCTTTCGCGATTATGCCTCCACGTAGTGCAACCAGAGCCCGAAGGGCAAGGCAGCCGAGGAGCCGCTAGTAGGATCTGAGGAGTACGAGGCGCAGCCGGTCATTACACGAGATAGTGCTTGACGGCGAGTTTTAGACGCCGCCCAAAGAGAAGTTTAGGGCGCAGCGGTGGGCTGCAGAGACCACTGCACTGAGCCTCCATCCCCACACCGAGCAGGGGAGATGGGTTACAAGGAGATGGCCCAGTTACTAGCCAGGATCGCGGCGGACACGAGGATAAGCCGACGCAGCAGATTCAGTAGCCCCGTAGTTCACCCTGCATCGATAGTTTGAGGCTACGGATTTTACGAGTCAGAGCCCGCCAGAGTTCTACGGGTCGAGGCCTGAGGATGATCCGCAGGAGTTCATCCGTCAGTTACAGAGGATCATGCGCGTGATCAAGGCTTCGGAGACCGAGTCCGTGATCTTCAGTTCACATCGGCTGCGTGATACCGCGATGATCGTTTGATTCGCGAGCTATCCCGGGGGGAGCATGTGCCTCCAGCTGTTTGGGACGAGTTCTCGGAAGCATTTCTCAGCCATTTCTTTCCTCCGCAGATGAGGAGGGCACGGGCCGACAGGTTTTTGATGCTGAGACAGGGAGGACGCACAGTTCGGGAGTACAACGTAGAGTTCGACTCGTTGGCCCGATATGTCCCTGCGTTAGTAGCTAATATGGAGGACCGAGTGCACCGCTACGTCACAGGGCTTGATGACTACTTGGAAGAGTCTTGTTCGGGTGTATCGCGTCAGCCGGGCATGGACATTGCCCGCATGCAGGCTCATGCACTAGGGTGTGAGGCACAGAGAGACCGACGGATTGACCAATACCGCGAAGAAGGCCAGACGGCAGAGTCCTTTGGCAACTTTCAAAGCGGACGCGCGGAAGAACTAGTTATGCACCTCCGCCCGATGCAGTGGTCCTCTACGCCTTCTTGAGCAGTCGGGGCTCCTGTGGTTGAGTTTCAGGGAAGCGGGAGTGTTGGCCGGATGAAGCCACCCCAACCTCGGTGTGGCCAGTGTGGTAAAACCCATGCGGGGGAGTGTCGCGGTATTCAGAGAGTTTGTTTTACATGCGGCCAGCAGGGCCATTTAGCGAAGAATTGTCCGAGCAGGTAGCGCGATGTTGAGACTCGGCCCGGGATGCATTGCGGGTTCTTCACCTTCGATAGCTAGGCGGTGTTCATACACGGCAGCGAGCGGGTCGTGGTGGAAGCTCCCAGTTCTAGCGGTCCTTGGAACCGCCTATTTGATTTCAGGTATATCCTTTACACTCTAGAGACTAGTATGCATTGATGATGTGATGTTGTGCTAAGTATTATGTTAATTGTGATTTAGAGGCCCGGTTAGTAAAGGGGAAGTTGGGTACATAGAGATTGTGAGCCCTAGAATATTATACGTGGAGACCTTAGAGGCCGTCTTGGGTAAAAGATTTTGTTTGCGATTCGACCTTTGTTGGAGTGCATAGTATACGTGGGGTATAATTGCGTGATAAGTCCTCGGCGGGTGTGAATTATAAGAGGGTAGTTGAGCTAAGAAGACCACTAGGTTTTTATTGACTTGATTAGTGAGATTGTTCCGGATCGGGGAACAAGGATTGGCGCGAAATGGGTCGGGTTGAGGCCAGATGGCGGGTCAACTCGCAACCCGGAATAAGGTGGGGTCGATTTGTGGTGGTCCCGCCGTGATGGGGTCACGAGGTGCTAGGCCCAAGTTTAGGTAACCATCGACGAGTTCGAGGATGCGTTCGACGAGTCAGCCGATGAGGTCACTTATCTTGTCTTTCATCGTGATTTACTCGGCAGAGGATTATGCGAGATGTTATGTATCAGGAGGGTTGTAAGGCTGCCCGGGGTTCCTACTTTCTATGGCAGGCAGTGGAGCCCAGTTTTTGGCTATTTCTTTTGTGTCTGGAGGTTTTACCAGGCAGGGATAGGAACTCGAGTGAGTCTCGATGTGCATTTACCCGGGCGGTGTTGTGATTTCGTGGGTATTGTAAGGATTATGTGCCTCTTGTTGAGTGTGTATTATTATAATAGCTACCATTTCAAGATTCGGATATCGACACGAAGGCTTGTATAGGCGAGTGTTGATTGCCAATCGATTGGTTCGATGTTGGCAAGGTTCAGATAGTGGGTACATACTTGTTTCAGCAGAATGTGGATAGGGTGAAGCTTATCCAGATGGGGTTGTTTGCAGCTCGGAGTCAGCAGAAGCCGTACGGATAATCAGCATCAACACTTGGAGTTCAGCCGACGGTGGGTCTTCTTGAAGGTACCACCGGAAGGGTGTGACGAGTTTTGGAAAGCAGGGGCAACTTAGCCCGAAGTACTTTTGGGCCTTTCAGCATTGGTTGTACAATAGGCCGGGTTGCCTATAAGATAGCACTGCCGTCCGACTTAGGAGGCGATAGGTCCGGTACTCCATGTTACGAGGTTTCAGAAGAGTATCCTTTGGACCAGGAGTGAGAGTTAGTGTTGTTTTACATGTTAGAGGTGATTCCTCGTGGTTTGGATTTGTATGTTATGCTATGGCCATTGATGGCATGATTGGTTTCGTAAGTGTAGTAGTGAAGACTATACCGGAGCATGTGTGTTTGGAATCTTAGAAGGAACATTCGGGACGAATGTTTCTAAGGGGGGAAGAATGTTATACCCCGTAGTTCCAGGGTATGTATGTGGGGATGTACGTACGAGAATACGACAGAAATTTTGGAAAGAAAGAAAGATGTGAATTTTTCGACGGAAAAGTTCCGGTTTTTGTGAAGAAAAAGGTTCGTTAGTGGGAATTGGATTCCCAGATTTGGTATTCGGACTTCTTGGATTATATTAGAATTTTGAGATTTTATTTTCGGAAATGGTCACGTGGGGCCCACGGGAGGAATTTACGGTTTTGTGGGGCCCGCTTTGTTTTGAGGTTTCCGGCATTTTGGATATTTTCGGAAGACGAAATATTTTGGACGAATCGGGGGCGACACGTGTCACCCCCTTGTGTGGCCATGTGGGCCGAAATGGTGTGACAAGTGGCTAGCCACTTGTCACCTACTCACTTGGCCGATTTTGGCCTTGACACTTGGTAGCCTATTTCGTTGGCCATGTGTTGTGGTGGGACCCACACACACATGGCCCAATCTTGACCACCCACCTTGCATTGATCTTGGCCCTTGACTCTTCTATATATACCCCTTAGCTTGAAGAGTATTTCATCAACACTTGAAAGCCTTTCAAGGCAAAATACTCCCCTCCCTTTTTTGTGGTTTCGTCCCACCCCTCCCCTCTTGTGTAGAATACCTTGTGTATTGTGGTATAATTCCAAATACACTAGCCTAGTATCCCTAGTAGTATTCCAAGGTTGTTTTAAATACTTGGAGCCCGGAAATACTACTTTATCCGCTAGTCGCAAAATGAAACCCTAGAAAATCTTCATAAGCTTGGTTGAAGTATTTAGAGAAGTTGTTTAGAAACTTCTAAGGTTTGCTTGGAGCTTGTTGGAGCGTAAGGAATTGGAGCTAAGCGTTGCTCAGGATCGACATATAATCTTGGATAATTTTGGGCTTATCGAGGTAATGATCTATGTCCCCCTATTGTAATTGGATATTACATATTGTAGTAATATATAGTTGAGCATACTATATATAGAATGAGTATTGAACTGTATTTACATAGATTTGTATTCTGAGATCGTTGTATTATTGTGGAGTAGAATTGAACACGTCCGGTTAGACGTATAATCCCCTGGGAGTTGTTGGCCTGGTAGCGGGCCTGGATAGGGGAGGAGATTTATGGGATAGCGGGGGGGGGAGGTGCTGCCGAATTTTCTGTAGAATTAGGAACGGTTTACTTAAGTATTCTACGAAGAGAACTAGAGATTGATATATATTGTGGCCTTTATAGGTGGATCTTCTACGCGCGACATACTTGACTTGGCTTGTGGCTTAAGCTAAAAGGTATGTGATTCTTCCTATACTGTCACGACCCGTTCCGGGGCCCGTGACTGGTGCCTTACCCGGGCACCCAAGTAGTCATACATCAGAGTAATCAGCGGAACATAAAAATAAAACATGAAACAATCAGAAATGAGACACATTTTATCCGAGAGAAAATCGCCTTTCAAGATATATATAAAACTAAAACTTGAGCAGTTTAATCCTTTTTACAACCCCGCCCACAATAGTACTACTGGACTTAAGATTTACAACAACTATGACGGACAGGGCCGCCATACCCCGAATGTACAAGAACCTACAACTCAGTGGAACACATACCAAAAGATAAGCCTCGAAGGAACGAGCTTCCCGATCTGTGAAAGGTGATCCTAAAAGCGGGGATCGACAGCCAATGTACTTCTACCTGCGGCATGAACGCAGCCCCCCGAAGGAGGTCAGTACAACAGGTACCAAGTTTGTGAAACTGAAAATACTGCAGTTAAATCATAACAGTCTATATAAAGCAGGAGACATGTATGATAACCAAAATACGATTCCACGATAAACAAGCGCCATGTAAGTCGTGGACTCACGCCTCAAAGTCGTCACTCAAATATAACTATGGGTCTCACGCCCACAACATCAATCATGTTCGCATCACGGCCACATGCCGGACTTCTGCGCCGGTGTAGACATGTCCATGATGCAACAATAGTAATAACAATGCCGCATGGCCACATGCCCCGAATGCAGACGGTGTAGACATGTCCATGTAACATCAACAACAATATATCGGGTGATCAACCCCGCGCGGCCACATGCCCCGGAATCAGACGGTGTAGACATGTCCATGTAACCACAAGAATAATATATCGGGTAATCAACCCGCCGCATGGCCACATGCCCCGGAGTCAGACGGTGTAGACATGTCCATGTAAGTTCTCAACAAGTCAACCGCCTCCAACGAGGCGCGTAGTATAGAAACACAATTTTTCAACGAAGGCTATCACAACAAGCATAGGCAAGTTACACAACAACAAGCATAGGCAAGTTATACACAACTCGAGGTACTTCCATTTTATATCAAAGTTCGGGTTTTAACCCTAAAGTACTACGTACGTTAAATTCCTTTTAAAGAGATCCATTCCTTTTATAGAAGTCACCCAATACCCGTAGTATAAAATAGAGTGACTCACATTTTTAGCAAACCAAAACACTTCTCTTATTAAAGCCAAGTTATCACATTAAAACCAATGATAAAACCCTTCTTTTGTTTTCATAAAGTCGTTATAACTAACTTCCCATAAAGCTGTCCTAGAATGTATTGTGTGATAAGTCCCTGGGTAGTGTGAAATGGAAGTGGTAGCTTTCATGACCTGTAGAGGTAAGATTGTTCCGGAGCGGGGAACAAGAGCGTGATGCATTAAGTAGGTCGGGTTGGGGCCATGTTGAGGGCCAACCCGCGGCCTGTTTAGAGGTAGGGTCAGCTCTGGGTGGTCCCGCCAGGTGGTAGGGTCACGAGGGTGCTAGGCCCAATTTTAGATAACCATCGTATAAGTTCGTGGATGCGTTCGACCAGAATCGGTTCGTGAAGGCCGGGAATGGCCTTAAAGGAAGCGAAGCTAGTGAGATGACCAAGTTTGGAGGTGGTGACTCCAAAGTTTTGGAAACTGAAGCGATGACTGAAGTGTGGTACGTATACTAGAAGAGTTCAAGTGTTCGAGAAGGGCACGACGAGTAAGGAAGGAAGGGAACGTGTGTTATTCCGTGGCCAAGCTGTGGCATTGGCAACTTGCAGAGGAACTTCATCATTATCCGTCTTGAGAAGGAACATTCGGGACGAATGTTTCTACGAGGGAGAATGTTATACCCCGTATTTCCAGAGTATGTACGTGAGGGCGTACGTATTAAAAATTTAAGCCTTAAAGTTAGGCTAGGTTCGAAATTTGGGCACAAGTGCCGAAAAGAGTCGTTTTTCGACGAAACGTTTTACTAAACTTGCGAAGGGAAAATTCCGGCTATGTCATTTCTTATTTTTGCGGATTTTTCCGAGAGACGAAACATTTTGGACCAACGGGAGGGTGACATGTGTCACCCTCACATTGGACGTGAGATTGGGCGGTTTGGACGAAATGGGTGACTTTAGTTGGTAGGATATTTTGTGCAAGTTGTTGTGGTAGATGGATAAGGTGCACTTGGCTTAAATCTAGCCCTACACTTGCCTTACACTTGGATGAATCTTGGCCATTGGTTGGTCCTTTCTTGACCTATAAATACCCCCCTTGTTGAAGAGTTATTTCATCCTAAATTGAGCAATCTTTCTAAGTCTCAAATACTCCCTCCCTCTTGTTGTAGTTCGTCCAAAGAGTCTCCCCCCCCCCCTTTGAGGGAGCCTTGGCCGAGAGCCACCCCCTCCCCCCTTTGTGGTGTCTAGCCGTGGGGTACCCCCCCTAGCCTAGTTGTCTCGTATAAATACCCCCCTTTTGTGGTATAGAAATACTCTCCAAGTATTGTTATAATGCCCAAATACCTTGGCCCAAATACCTTGTAGTATTCCCAAGGTTACACTTACAAAAGCCCAGAAAATACTATTATACCTTCTTTAGCCACTAAACGAAACCCTAAGGAAAATCTTCATTGATAGTTGAAGTATTTAAGTAGAAGTTGGTTAGAACTTCTAAGGGTTGTTTGGAGCGGATTGGAGCACTCGGAGTAGGAGCTAAGCATTGCTCAGGAGCGACTTTAAACTCGGATAATTTTGGGCTCATCGAGGTAAATACTACTGTCCTTCTATTGTAATTGGAAATTACATACTGTCGTAGTAGAAATGAATATAAGATTCATAGAAGAGAATTGAACTGTAATAGAAGGATATTACAGAAAAGGATTGAACTGAAATCACTTCAGAAGAATGCAAGTAGAAGTTAAACTGTACTTACATAAAACTGTATTACAGTAGACTGATAACCTTTATTGGTTGAATGTTTTGCAAGTAGCCTGTGTTACTTAGAAGGTGGACAAGGCTAGCCGGGTTATAGCCGTGGAGCGTTTTGCTTATAGTCGATAATCGTCGCGAGGTATGTGATTCTTCTTATACTCTTGAGCATGAAGTATTTTAAAAGTATATATATATAGTACGGTAGACGTACGTGTGGCAATGTCTTTTGACTTAAGCCTGAATAATATATATATGTAGTACGGTAGACGTACGTGTGCTAACTGAATATAATTGTACGGCAATGTCTTTTGACTTAAGCCTGAATAATAAGAACCTTGAAATATTTTAAAGGAACATATATATAGTACGGTAGACGCGTGGTTAATCGAATGTAGTATTATGGCAATGTCTTTTGACTTAAGCCTGAATAATAAAGAATCTTGAAGTATTTCAACAGAATTAAGAAACCTTTTTGAAAGAAGAGTAATGCTTGGTTTTGAAAACATAAGAGTTATACTAGCTTTATGGGAAGTTAGGTATAACGTCTTAAGAGAGATAAAGAGAATGGTTTACTGATTGTTAGAAGTTAAGAGACTTGATCTTATAAGATAAGAGACTTAACTTAAATGAATTAATATGAGTTTTGTGTGAAACCTCATTCGTGAGTAATGAGTACTTGGTTTTTAAAGAAGGAATAATGTTTCCGATTTGAAATCAGAATGAGTATCGACAAACCACTGCAGCGTTAATAAAGGAAAATGTAATGAATAATGAAGTATTATTAAAACCAGTAGAAACCTCCATCTGCATAGAAGCTAAGATGAGACAAAATTACATTTCCTAGATCATGGCTGCTTTAATAAAGATGGTTATAAAATAAACTACTCACACATATGGCATATGTTATTCAATTGTTATAAAAGAGATTAAGACATTGAACTATGAAACTTTTCTAAAAGGAGACTTGAGTAATTGGGATTAGGCAAACTGGAACCTTAGGAAAAAAAGAAAGGCATTGTTATGTCTTAAATTGGTTTAAAACATAAAGTGTTATAACAGCTTTATGGGAAGTTAGTTATAACGACTTTATGAAAACAAAAGAAAGGTTTTATCATTGGTTTTAATGTGATAACTTGGCTTTAATAAGAGAAGTGTTTTGGTTTGCTAAAAATGTGAGTCACTCTATTTTATACTACGGGTATTGGGTGACTTCTATAAAAGGAATGGATCTCTTTAAAAGGAATTTAACGTACGTAGTACTTTAGGGTTAAAACCCGGACTTTGATATAAAATGGAAGTACCTCGAGTTGTGTATAACTTGCCTATGCTTGTTGTTGTGTAACTTGCCTATGCTTGTTGTGATAGCCTTTGTTGTAGAATTGTGTTTCTATACTACCGCGCCTCGTTGAGGCCGGTTGACTTGTTGAGAACTTACATGGACATGTCTACACCGATGCAGAATTCCGGGGGCATGTGGCCATGCGGCAGGGTTGATTACCCGATATATTATTATTGTGGTTACATGGACATGTCTACACCGATGCAGAATTCCGGGGGCATGTGGCCATGCGGCAGGGTTGATCACCCGATATATTGTTGTTGATGTTACATGGACATGTCTACACCGATGCAGACTCGGCATGTGGCTACGCGGCATTGTTATTATTATTGTTGCATCATGGACATGTCTACACCGGCGCAAGTCCGGCATTTGGCCATGATGCGAACATGATTGATGTTGTGGCGTGAGACCCATAGTTATATTTGAGTGACGACTTTGAGGGCGTGAGTCCCTGACTTACATGACTACTTGTTTATCGTGAACTGTATTTTGGTTATCATACATGTCTCCTGCTTTATATAGAGTTATGAGTTAATCGCAGATTTTCGCCACATACTTGGTACTGTTATCTTGACCTCTCCGGAATTGCGTTCACGCCGCAGTAAGTACATCGTCGTCGATCCGCTTTTAGGATCACCTTTCAACAGACGGAAGCTCCGTTCCTTGAGGCTTATCTTTTGGTATGTGTTCCCTGAGTTGTAGGTTCTTGTACATTCAGGGGTATGGCGGGGCCCTGTCCCGTCATAGTTGTTGTAAATCTTAGAGGTCTGTAGTACTGTTGTGGGCAGGGTTGTAAAAATGATTAAACTGTTCAAGTTTTAGTTTTATATATATGCCGAAAGTGGTATCTGTCACGACCCGTTCCGGGGCCCGTGACTGGTGCCTTACCCGGGCACCCAAGTAGTCATACATCAGAGTAATCAGCGGAACATAAAAATAAAACATGAAACAACTGTAAAATGAGACACATTTTATCTGAGAGAAAATCGCCTTTCGGCATATATATAAAACTAAAACTTGAACATATTCCAATTACTCGAGTCTCTTTTTAGAAAAGTTTCATAGTTCAATGTCTTAATCTCTTTTAAAACAATTGAATAACATATGCCATATGTGTGAGTAGTTTATTTTATAACCATCTTTATTAAAGCAGCCATGATCTAGGAAATGTAACATCATTTTGTCTCATCTTAGCTTCTATGCAGATGGAGGTTTCTATTGGTTTTAATTGTTATACCCCGGAGTTCCAGGGTATGTATGCGAGGACGTACGTACGAGAATACGACATTGAAATTGGAAAGGAAGAAAGAGGTGATTTTTCCACGGAAAAGTTTCCGGTTTTTGTGAAGGAAAAAGGTTCGTTAATGGGAATTGGATTCCCAGATTTGGTATTCGGACTTCTTGGAATATTAGAGAATTATGGAATTTTATTTTCGGAAATGGTCACGTGGGGCCCACGGGAGAAATTTACGGTTTTGTGGGGCCCACTTTGTTTTCGAGATTTTGGCCATTGTGGATATTTTCGGAAGATGAAATATTTTGGACGAGTAGGAGGGCGACACGTGTCACCCCCCCCCCTAGGTGGCTTGGCCGAATTTCATTTGTGCACAACACCCGATTAGAGTCGTTTTTCGACGAAACGTTTTACACAACTCGCGAAGGATAAATTCCGGCTATGTCATTTCTAATTTTTGCGGATTTTTCCGAGAGACGAAACACTTTGGACCAACGAGAGGGCGACACTTGTCACCCTCTCCTTGGTGGATGTGTGGACGGCATTAGGGCCGATTGGAGTGCCAACTTTGTCAAGTAGTTGGTAGGATATTTTGTGTGCAAGTTGGCTAGGTACACTTGCCCAAATCTTGGCCTTACACTTGCCTTGCACTTGGCATAATCTTGGCCATTGGTTGGCCATCCCTTGACCTATAAATACCCCTCTTGTGATGAAGAGTTCTTCATCCACAAACAAGCCTTCCAAGTCTTGAACTCCTCTCTCTCCTTAAGCCTTTTTCGTCCAACACACCTCCCCCCCTTTGGTGAGATTGGCCGAGGCCCCCCCCCCCTAGCCTAGCCGAAATCTACCCCCCCTCCCTTGGTAGAAAAGTTGCCTTCTAGTATTGTTATAATGCCCAAATTACCCTAGCCCAAACCCCTTAGTACTTAGTTGAAGTTGTGAAGAACTTCTAAGGGTTCTTGGAGCGCATTGGAGCGTGCGGAGTAGGAGCTAAACCTTGCTCAGGAGCGACTTTTATCTAGGATATTATTGGGCTTACCGAGGTAAATAACCTTATCCTCCTTTTGTAATTAGAATATACATACTGTAGAAGTATAGGAATAAGTATAAATACTTAGAAGGATATTAAAGAATAGAATTTAGCGATATCACAGTAGAAGGGTTTAAAAGATGAATAATAGAATCAGATTTACATGGGATGTCTTCACATGAGACTTGAGTAGCTCACCGGTAGGGAAGTCTGCCCAAATGTCCATAGAATAACGAACCCTCCGCTAGAGCTTTGTACAAGATCTAGACGTTGATAGACGATTTGATCGTTATAGGTCGATTCTCTGCGCGACATATTCAACTTGGCGGTGGATTTCGCGAGAAGGTATGTGATTCTTCCTATCCTCTTGAGCATGATATTTTAAAGAATATGTATATAGTACGGTAGACGACGTGTGTTAATCGAATAATAATTACGGCAATGTCTTCGGACTTAAGCCTGAATAATAAGTACGACAATGTCTTCGGACTTAAGCCTGAATAATAAGTACGGCAATGTCTTTTGACTTAAGCCTGAATAAAAAGAATCTGAAGTAGTTCAAAAGAATTAAGAAACCTTTTTAAGAGTAACACTTGGTTTTAAAAGCTTAAGAGTTATACTAGCTTTATGGGAAGTTAGGTATAACGGCTTAAGAGTGATAAAAGAATAATTTAATGATTTAAGAAAATAAGAGACTTGACTTAATTATACTAATGTGAAAAAGTGTGAAACCTCATTCGTGAGTAAATAGTATTTTTGGTTTTCAAAAGGAATGATGTTTTACCGATCAGAATGAATGTCGAACAAACCACAGCAGCGCTAATAAAGGGAAATGTTTTGACTAATGAAGTATTATTAAAACCAGTAGAAACTTCCATCTGCATAGGAGCTAAGATGAGACAAAATGATATTACATTTCCTAGATCATGGTCTTTGTAAAAAGATTGTTATTAACAATAATAACCTACAAACACATAAGGTATATGTTTATCAAAATCTTTTAAAGGATTAAAACTATGAACTACTAAAAATTTCTAAAATGAGAAAATTGAGTAATAGAAATTAGGCAAACTTGAGCGTTGGGAAAAAATGTTGTTACTTGATTTTACAAAGAGAAGTGTTTTGATTTACTTCAAAAGATAATCACTTTATTTTTATACTACGTATTGTGTGACTTTTGTGAAAGAAGCGGATCTTTTAAAAGAGTAATACATAAAGTACTTTGGGGCTAAGAACCCGAACTTGTTAACATAATATAGAAAGTACCTTGTGTGAATAACTTTATTGTATTGATTTGTTATAGTCTTGTAATACTTTCTTGTTGACTTGATAAGTAAACATGTTAGGATGCTACGTGAGTTAGTATCTTGTGATGTTTGTTTAAAGGGGTTTTTCCTTGTTGTGCTTAGGTTGTTTAACGATAAGTTCATTATGATGATATTATATCACTCATGATTCCGGGGTTAAGTCGCCCTCCGACGCGGGGTAGACTCAGCGGTCTAGTGACCTATGATTCGAGAATACCTTATGCAGTGCAGATGGCCTATGCGGAACTACGGAGTTCCGTGTTAGTATCGCGCCACTTGTGGTCATGCGGTCTTTGTGGCCACGCGACGGCGAGTCCAGACGCCGGGAGTAGCTACCCTCGATGCGGAATACCTCATGCGGGCCATTGGGTGGCCCATGCGCGAGCTACGGAAGTTCGTGGCTAGACGCGCGACATTAGATATTGCGGGCGAGTGGCGGCTTTGATCATGTGACGGTCTAGACAGATCTCATGATCTGATTTGACCTTGTTTGTACCGTGGGTTTTAGTAGTCGGCTATGCCTTCGCATACTTACCGTGCACGGTTTTATGATGACTTTGAGGGCTTCAGTCACTAACTTAACATGACTTCTAATTTATTGTGAACTGTATTTTGGTTATAATATCATTCTCATTCTTAATATAGACTACTATGATTTCATTTACACTATATTCAGTTTCACATACTTGCACTTGCCAGATCGACCTCCTTCGGGCCGTTCATGCCGCAGGTAAAGGTACTCCTACTGTTGATTCCCCGTTCTTAGGATCACCGTTTCAACGTTGGAAAAGCTCCGTTCCTCCGGAGGCTTAGCATTTTTGGTATGGTCCCCCGTTGTTGTAGATATTTGCATTCAGGGGTATGGCGGGGCCCTGTCCCGCCATTATTGTTCTAAACTCTTAGAGGTCTGTAGTCCTGTTGTAAAGTTGGGATGTAACTGTTCATTTTGGGGTATTTATATACATATATGCCGAAAGGCAACGTTTTCCCAGAAACTGTGTCTTATTTATACTGTTTCATATCTTGGTTGTTTTATATTCCGCTGATTTCTCTGATGTATGACTACTTGGGTGCCCGGGTAAGGCACCAGTCACGGGCCCCAGAACGGGTCGTGACATTAATAATACTTCATTATTCATTACATTTTCCTTTATTAACGCTGCAGTGGTTTGTCGATACTCATTCTGATTTCCGAAATCAGTAAAACATTATTCCCTTTTAAAAACCAAGTACTCATTACTCACGAATGAGGTTTCACACAAAACTCATATTAATCCATTTAAGTTAAGTCTCTTATCTTATAAGATCAAGTCTCTTAACTTCTAACATCAGTAAACCATTTTCTTTACCTCTCTTAAGACGTTATACCTAACTCCCCATAAAGCTAGTATAACTCTTTTTAAAACCCTTAAAACCAAGTGTTACTCTTCTTTCAAAAATGGTTTCTTAACTCTTTTGACATACTTCAAGTTTCTTATTATTCAGGTTTAAGTCAAAAGACATTGCCGTACAACTACGTTCAATTAGCACACGTACGTCTACCGTATTATATATTATTCAGGCTTAAGTCAAAAGACATTGCCGTACAACTACGTTCAATTAGCACACGTACGTCTACCGTATTATATATTATTCAGGCTTAAGTCAAAAGACATTGCCGTACTATATATATCTTCCTTTAAAATATCATGCTCAAGAGTATAGGAAGAATCACATACCTCGCGACGATTATCGACTATAAGCAAACGCCCACTCGCTATAACCCGCTAGCCTGGTCCACCTTCTAAGTAGCCCATGCTTCTTGCAGAACATTCAACCAATAAAGGTTATCAGTATACAGTCCTATGTAAGTATAGTTTAACTTCTACTTATATTCTTCTGAAGTGATTTCAGTTCAAGTCTTTTATGTAATATCCTTCTATTACAGTTCAATTCTCTTCTTATGAATCTTATATTCATTTCTATACTACTATAGTATGTAATTTCCAATTACACTAGAAGGACAGTAGTATTTACCTCGATAAGCCCCAAAATTATCCGAGTTTAATGTCGCTCCTTAGCAACGTTTAGCTCCTACTCCGAGTGCTCCAATCCGCTCCAAACAACCCTTAGAAGTTCTACGCAACTTCTACTTAACACTTCAACCGACTATGAAGGTTTTCCTTGTGGTTTCTTTTTGTGATCGAGGAAGTATAATAGTATTTCTGGGCTTTTGTAAAAGTGTAACCTTGGGAATACTACAAGGTATTTGGGCCAAGGTATTTGGGCATTATAACAATACTTGGAGAGTATTTCTACACCACAAAGGGGGGGGGTATTATACGAAAACAATTTAGGCTAGTGGGTACCCCACGGCAGACACTACAGGGGAGGGAGGCCTCGCCAAGGCTTCACTCAAGGGGGGCTTTGGGCGATTTCAACACACAAAGGGGAGAGATTTCAAGACTTGGAAAATGATTTTTGGATGAAGAAAGTTCATCACTTAGGGGGGTATTTATAGGTCAAGGAAAGGCCAACCAATGGCCAAGATCATGCCAAGTGCAAGGCAAGTGTAGGGCCAAGATCATGCCAAGTGCACCTTATCCATCTACCACAAAAATATGCTACCAACCCTTGACCAAAACAAGGCCATTTCGCCCAACTTGTTGCCGCTAACGTCCCAATGAGAGGGTGACAAGTGTCGCCCTCTCGTTGGTCCAAAATGTTTCGTCTCTCGGAAAAATCCGCAAAAATTAAAAATGACATAGCCGGAATTTTCACTTCGCAAGTTATGTAAAACGTTTCGTCGAAAAACGACTCTAACCGGGTGTTGTGCACAAAATAAATCGTCCAAGCCACTTTAAAGTTCAAATTTTTCTACGTACGTCTGTCACGACCCGAACCCGGGCCCGTGACTGGTGCCTTACCCCGGGCACCCAAGTAGACATACATCAGAGTAATCAGCGGAACATAAAGACAATATATGAAACCAGTGTAATAAGACAGTGAAATAAGAAGACAGGCTAACCAAAAACGGTTACCTTCAGTATATATAAATAACAATTTGAACAGTTACATCCCTTTACGCCTTTGCCCACAACAAGATTCTGCACTTCAGGAATAATACGATAACATCAAGTGGACAGGCCCCGCCATACCACGAATGTAAAAACCTACAACGACAGGGACTATACAAGATAAGCCTCCGAGAAACGGAGCTTCCCAAACGCTGAATCGTGATCCTAAGAGAGGATCAATGATCGGGCGACTTTACTCATGCAGATGAACGCGGCCCAAGGGCGAGGTCGATAACAGTACCAAGTATGTGAAATCAAAAATATCGTAAATGAAATCATAGTAGTCTATATAAAGGCGAGACATGTATGATAACCAAACTACGATTCACAATAAATAAACAAATGTTAAGCCGTGGCTCACGCCCTCAAGTCATCACTCAAATATAACAGTGGGTCTCACGCCTACAACATCAATCATGCCCGTGGAATACCTTCTTCACTGCCGGCAGTCTATGATATAAAAGCACCAAGGAATACACATGAACACCGTGTCCCGCTGTGTCATAATAAAACCGCACGGTAAGTGCGAAGGCATAGCCGACTACTAACACCGGTACAAGACTAACAAGGTCATAAATCGTATCATGAGATTTGTCTAGACCGCCACATGATCGGCCGCCACGCGCGCAGATCTAATGCGGCGTCTAGTCCCGAACTTCCCGCACTCGCATAGGCCACTCCAATGGCCCGCATGAGGTATTCCTCGCATCGAGGGTAGCTACTCCCAAGATCGCCCCGACTCGCGATCCGCGTAGCCACATAGACCGCATGACCATAAAGGCCGCAAACTAACCTCGAACTCTCGTAGCTCGCAAGATAGTCCTCGTGACCCGCATGAGGTATTCTCGAATCATGGTCCTGCATCACTGAGTCTACCCCGCATCGGAGGGCAGCTTAACCTCCGGAAACAAGTCAAGGTGAGTGGTACAATACCAACATAACGGCTGATAGTCAAACAACTTAAGCGCAGTCGAATGGAAAACCCCTTTACACAACCATCACAAGATACTAACACACGTAGCATCCTAGCATGTTTACTTAACAAATCAACAAGAAAGAATTACAAGGCTATCACAAACCAACACAATCAAGTTATATACAAGGTACTTTCTACTATATGATTAACAAGATCGGGTTTTTATCCCCAAAGTACTTCATACATTAACTCTTTAAAAGATACGTTACTTTCACAAAAACCACACAATACCCGTAGTATATGAAAATAGAGTGATTATCTTTTGAAGTAAATCAAAACACTTACCTTTGTAAAATCAAGTAACAACATTATTTTCCAAACGTCAAAGTTTGCCTAATTTCAAATGTTCACGTTTCTTATTTTAGAAAGGTTTCGTAGTTCATAGTCTTATTCATTTAAGAATATAATTCTCTTTTAAACCATCTGAGAAACATAAGCCTTATATGTGAGTAGGATATTCTTGTTTATAACAATCTTATTACAGCAGCCATGATCTAGGAAATATCATTTTGTCTCATCTTAGCTTCTATGCATGGAAGTTTCTACCGGTTTTAATAATATTTAATCACAAACATTTCCTTTTATTAACGCTGCAGTTGGTTTGTCGATACACATTCGATTTAGAAACCAAGAAACATTCTTAAGTCGTTATACCTAACTTCCCATAAAGCTAGTATAACTCTTAAGTTTTCAAAAACCAAGTATTACTCTCCTTTCAAAATGATTCAAAAATCTTTTGAAATACTTCAAGTTCTTTATTATCACATAACCAGCCAGTTATAGTTCAAATCAGTTACCTTTTAAAAACCACAAGTATCTTCTTACATACATAAAGCTGTTATAACCAACTTCCCATAAAGCCGTTATAACACTTTATGTTTTAGATCAATCAAATACATTTAACACACGTACGTCACCGTACTACATAGTTACACACATATCATGCTAGAAGAGATAGGAAGAGGTTCACATACCTCGCGACGATTATCGACTAATAGCAAACGCCCAAGTACCTCAAATCGTCGCTACTCCTTAAGCCAAGTAGATCGCGCCACGCATAGTACTTCAACCTATAAGGCCACAAGGCGCTTATTAACATTTAGATCTCTTCAGAGAACATTCTACGTAAAAATTGCAAAGACTCCTCCCGCAACAACAGTAAATCTCCTCTCTATCTGGGCCGCTACCAAGCCAACCAGTGGGTTATACGCCTAATCCGACGCACAATTCTACCCTACGTAAAAGCTACACAAGTTCATCTGAATACACCATGTAATTACATTCAGCTTCTTCTTTACATTCAGCTTAAGTCGCAAGACATTACCGTAAGTATTATTCAGCTTAAGTCAAAAGACATTGCCGCACAACTATGTTCCATTCTATATATAGTATACTTTAACTATATATTCAACAACATGTAATTTCCAATTACAAATGAAGGTCAAAAGTGTTTACCTCGATAAGCCCAAAATTATCCAAGTTATAAAGTCGATCCCGGCAACGTTTAGCTCCAACTCGTGGCTCCAACCCGCTCTAAACCACCCTTAGAAGTTCTAACCAACTTCTACATACTACTCCAACTAACTATGGAGATTTTCTTTAGGGTTTCGGTTTTGTGGACTGACGGAAGTATAATAGTATTACTGGCTTTTCAGATAGGTAGACCCTTAGAATACTACAAGGTATACGGCTAAGGTAATTTGGGTATAGTAACAATACTTTTGAGAGTATTTCTACCAAGAGGGGGTATTTATACGAGACAACACCACAAGGGGGGGTGTATACCCCTCGGCCAACCCCACTAGGGGGGGGTACTCTCGGCCAAGGGGGGGAGGGGCTCTCGGCCAAGGGGGCCTCACAAGGGGGAGGACGAGAACACCACAAGAGAGGGGGGGAGGATTTCTAAGACTTAGAAAATTTTTGGAATGGATGAAGAAGTCTTCCAAAGGGGGGTATTTATAGTACAAGCCAAGGCCAACCAATGGCCAAGATTAAGCCAAGTGCCATGCAAGTGTAGGGTCAAGATTATGCCAAGTGCACCTTATCCATCTACCACCAAAATATCCTACCTACTACTTGACAAAAATGTCAAGGAAAATCGTCCAAGGGACGCCCACAATTTCCGCCAATGAGAGGGTGCCAAGTGGCGCCCTCTTGTTGGTCCAACACGTTTCGACTCTCGGAAAAATCCGCAAAAATTAGAAATGACATAGCCGGAATTTTCCCTTCGCAAGTTGTGTAAAACGCTTCATTTAAAAAAACGACTCTAACCGTGTCAGGCACAAAATATTTCGCCAAGCCACTTTAAAGTTCAAATTTCTACGCACGTCCTCACGCACATACTGGAAATACGGTATAACATTCTCCTCCTTAGAAACATTCGTCGAATGTTCCTTCTAAGTCACAAACAAACGCGCGCCAAAGATAGTCTTCATCGTTATACTTACGAAACAATCCTGCCACACATGGCCACAGAAACAACTTGCGCAAAAAAAATACTTACATCCAAGTCCACGAGGAAACACCTCTAACATCACCACAAACACCTCTCTCTGGGGTCTAAAATATACTTCCTTCAGACCTTCTCTTTACAAAAGAAATGATCACATCAATGCTCGCCATACATGCCGCTTCTTCCTACTTTTGTCACTTTGCCGCGAGGTTCTAGTGTCACCCGCGACCCAACAAATGGTACCGATCGCATGCGATCCTCGAGGATGTCGTACACTTCTTGTACACTCGAACTCTTACCACATTTACATCGCTCGGTTCCAAATCTCGGGGTTATTATCTTCAACTTGGTCATCATTAATCGGGAACACTGATGGACCTCGATTTCTTCTCGAACATAACACGAAAGATCGACGATCGCTTCCTAAGTTGGACGGCAAATGCTAACATATAGGCAACCCGCCTATCCTCACATGAACTCAAAAGGCCCAAAGTAACTCGCTAAGTTTCCTCTTACACCCTATCCGGTGGTACCTTCAAGAATACCGACCACAACCCGAACCTGCCGCCGACGCCGATTATCCGCACGACTTCTGTTAACTCTGAGCTGCCAAAAAACCTCTTCTAGATAAGCCTCACCCTATCCATAGCCTGTTGGAACAAGCCTGAACCAACTATCTGAACCTTGCCAACATCAAACCAATCGACCGGCAACTTACACTTCCGCCCATACAAGGCTTCATAAGGCGACATCCGAACACTGAAATGGTAGCTAAAAACACTCCTTCAACAGGAGACAACAATTCTCGCAACTACCCCTGAAATCCAAACACTGGCCCGAGGGCGAATGTGATTCTGAGACTCACCTGAGTTCCTAACCTTGCCTGGTAAAACTTCCAGAAAAAGAAACAGCCGTAACCTGGGCTCCACTGTCTGTCATAAGGTGAAGGCAGGCACCTCGTGCAGCCTTACCACCTTCCTGATATAACAACACTGCTGAGTAAACGGTCCCGACCGAAAAACACGATGGGCTGCCCCATCGCCCGACCATCGGTTGACGCATCCACGAACTCGCACGATGGTTAACTAAACTTGGGCCTAACACCCTTGTGACTTAACACCGCGGGACCACCACAACCGACCCACCACCATACAGCCGCGGGTTGACCCGCACACGGCCTCAACCCTACCCAAGAACGCGCAAAACACTAGTTCCCCGGCGAGCGATCTCACTAATCACGCTTTACGAAACCCAGCGGTCTTCTTAGCTCAACTACCCTCCTTCAGTTCACACTACTCAGGGACTTACCCCACAAACATAGCTTACGTGCACAATGCACTCCGACAAAGGTCAAACATAAAATACTTCTTTACTCGAGATGGCCTTACCTCTAAGGTCTCTACGTATAAAGCTCTAAGGCTCACACTTCCCTATCCGTCAATCTTTCCCGGTTACTAACCATGATTTCTAATCACTAATTACACACTGCTATCAGAACATAGCACTTATGATATACCCATCTTATCATACATACTGATCTCTAGAGTGTTAAGGATATACATGTATCTACTGATTCACTCTCCTTAGTCTTTCTAAACAAACCCGCCTGCAGGCGATAGCAAGGAAGGTGACGAACTACCCACCGATCATGAAGGCTAAGTCCTCCGCTAGACACCTTCCTACTAGGACATCCTTTCGCACGTGGCCACTTACCGCAGTAAAACAAGTACCAACAAAAAGACGACATTCCCCGGATTGATGCCTGTCACACTGTGAATACTGGGAAAATCGAGTCCGGGCCGGAACCTACGTAGTCAGAACCGGAAACTCGAGCCCGACCAACTCTCGCACTCGAACGCCCCGAACCCCGCGAGGACCACTGCGACCGTGGATGTGCATAATCAATCCGCGAGGCGACTCGACTCGAAAGTTACTAAAGGCTCTCGTTGTTCGCCTCTTCTCGCCCCCTAACCCGCCGATCTCTACCTTTCTCGGCTCGCAAGATAAGCCCGCATACGTGCCATGCTCAAGCCTAATCAAGAATTACTCTACAACCTCTCTTAGATAGTCATCAAGACTCGCGTACATCGGTATACTCTCCGTAGCCAAATCCATAGCTAGTAATGGTTGTCTCTTTGCAATCTATATTCTCTGTTCCCGGTCGTGGGACTGAAGGTTCAAATATTATGGTCGCTGTAGGCACTGCTGCCGCTGTGCTAAACTCTGCTGGGGCTGGTGACGTAGCATAACTTCCCCGAATGAAATACCACCCCAGGTGATGATTGGGCCCGTGCCCACGTAACCCTCTGAACTCTACTCAGCCTCCTCGCTTTCGCCTCCCTGCCCGGGTTTGCCCTACGTGGAGGCATATCGGTAAGGGAAAGAAATACGTTAGAGGGGTCCAACTTATCACACAGCTCTAAGGCACGATCTCAGAATGAGAAGAATGGAAACCAATCCTAAATATCCTATAGCCTCCTGATTATTGGTGTGGTGCACAACACACCGATAATCAAGACTCTACTGGATACGGTCTGTAGACATTTTCCGAGGATTAATCGCTCGATACCACTGTCACGACCAACCGGCCTGGATCGTGCCTTACCCGCACCCAAGTAGACATACATCGAGTAATCAATGAACATAAAGACAATATATGAAACCAAAGGTAATAAGACGGTGAAATAAGAAGACAGCAACTAAAACGGTTACCTTCGGTATATATAAATAACAATTTGAAAGCTACATCCCTTTTACGCCTTTTCCCACACAAGATTACTGCACTCTAGAATAATACGATAACATCAAGTGACAGGTTCCCGCCATACCTCGAATGTAAAACCTACAACGACAGTGACTATACCAAGATAAGCCTCCGAGAAACGAGCTTCCCAAACGCTGAATCGTGATCCTAAGAGAGATCAACGATCGGCGTACCTTTACTCGCAGATGAACGCAGCCCAAGGAGGTCGATAACAGTACCAAGTATGTGAAATCAAAAATCAGTAAATGAAATCATAGTAGTCATATAAAGCAGAGACATGTATGATAACCAAACTACGCTCACAATAAATAAACAGTCATGTTGCCGTGGCTCACGCCTCAAGTCATCACTAAATATAACATGGGTCTCACGCCCACAACATCAATCATGCGTGGAATACCTTCTTCATCGGCAGATCATGATATAAAAGCACCAAGGAATACACATGAACACCGTGTCCCGCTCGTGTCATAATAAAACCGCACGGTAAGTACGGCATAGCCGACTACTAACACCTACGACTAACAAGGTCATAAATCAGATCATGAGATTTGTCTAGACCGCCACATGATCGGCCGCCACTCTCGCAGATCTAACGCGCGCGTCTAGTCCTGGAACTTCCCGCAGCTCCGCATAGGCCACTCCAATGGCCCGCATGAGGTATTCCTCGCATCGAGGGTAGCTACTCCCCGGCATCGTCCTGGACTCGCAGTCCGCATGGCCACATAGACCGCATGACCATAAAGGCCGCAAACTAACCTGGAACTCTCGTAGCTCCGCATAGGTCCCCAGGACCCGCATGAGGTATTCTCGAATCATGGTCCTGCATCACCGAGTCTACCCCGCACGGAGGCGCAACCTCCAAACAAGTCAAGGTGAGTGGTACAATACCAACATAACGACTGATAGTCAAACAACTTAAGCGCAGTCGAAGGGAAAACCCCTTTACACAACCATCACAAGATACTAACACACGTAGCATCCTAGCATGTTTACTTAACAAATCAACAAGAAAGTATTACAAGGCTATCACAAACCAACACAATCAAGTTATATACACAAGGTACTTTCTACTATATGATTAACAAGATCGGGTTTTTATCCCCAAAGTACTTCATACATTAACTCTTTAAAAGATACGTTACTTTCACAAAAACCACACAATACCCGTAGTATATGAAAATAGAGTGATTATCTTTTGAAGTAAATCAAAACACTTACCTTTGTAAAATCAAGTAACAACATTATTTTCCAAACGTCCAAGTTTGCCTAATTTCAAATGTTCACGTTTCTTATTTTAGAAAGGTTTCAGAGTTCATAGTCTTATTCATTTAAGAATATTATTCTGTTTTAAACCATCCGAGAAACATAAGCCTTATATGTGAGTAGGATATTCTTGTTTATAACAATCTTATTACAATGACCATGATCTAGAAATATCATTTTGTCTCATCTTAGCTTCTATGCGGATGGAAGTTTCTACCGGTTTTAATAATATTTAATCACAAAACATTTCCTTTATTAACGCTGCTGGTTTGTCGATACACATTCGATTTCAAACCAAGAAACATTCTTAAGCCGTTATACCTAACTTCCCATAAAGCTAGTATAACTCTTAAGTTTTCAAAAACCAAGTATTACTCCTTTCAAAATGATTCAAAAATCTTTTGAAATACTTCAAGTTCTTTATTATCACATAACCAGCCAGTTATAGTTCAAATCAGTTACCTTTTAAAAACCACAAGTATCTTCTTACATACATAAAGCTGTTATAACCAACTTCCCATAAAGCCGTTATAACACTTTATGTTTTAGATCAATCAAATACATTTAACACATGTACGTCTACCGTACTACATAGTTACACACATATCATGCTAGAAGAGATAGGAAGAGGTTCACATACCTCGCGACGATTATCGACTAATAGCAAAACGCTCCAAGTACCTCAAATCGCTTGGCCACTCCTTAAGCCAAGTAGATCGCGCCACGCATAGTACTTCAACCTATAAGGCCACAAGGCGCTTTATTAACATTTCGATCTCTTCGTATAACATTCTACGTAAAATTCAAAGACCTCCCCGCAACAGAAATCTCCTCCTCTATCTGGGCCACTACCAAGCCAACCAGGGGGTTATACGCCTAATCCGACGTGCACAATTCTACCCCGAAAAGCTACACAAGTCTCATCAGAATACACCTATGTAATTACAGATTCTCTTCTTTACATTCAGCTTAAGTCGCAAGACATTGCCGTAAGTATTATTCGAGCTTAAGTCAAAAGACATTGCCGCACAACTATGTTCCATTCTATATATAGTATACTTTAACTATATATTCAACAACATGTAATTTCCAATTACAACAGAAGGTCAAAAGTGTTTACCTCGATAAGCCCAAAATTATCCAAGTTATAAAGTCGATCCTGGGCAACGTTTAGCTCCAACTCCGTGCGCTCCAACCCGCTCTAAACCACCCTTAGAAGTTCTAACCAACTTCTACATACTACTCCAACTAACTATGGAGATTTTCTTTAGGGTTTCGGTTTTGTGGACCGACGGAAGTATAATAGTATTACGGGGCTTTTCGTATAGGTATAACCTTAGAATACTACAAGGTATACGGCTAAGGTAATTTGGGTATAGTAACAATACTTTTGAGAGTATTTCTACCAAGAGGGGGGTATTTATACGAGACAACACCACAAGGGGGGGTGTATACCCCTCGGCCAACCCCACTAGGGGGGGGGGTACTCTCGGCCAAGGGGGGAGAGGCTCTCGGCCAAGGGGGCCTCACAAGGGGGAGGATGAGAACACCACAAGAGGGGGGGGAGGATTTCTAAGACTTAGAAATTTTTTGGAATGGATGAAGAAGTCTTCCAAAGGGCGGTATTTATAGTACAAGCCAAGGCCAACCAATGGCCAAGATTAAGCCAAGTGCCATGCAAGTGTAGGGTCAAGATTATGCCAAGTGCACCTTATCCATCTACCACCAAAAATATCCTACCTACTACTTGACAAAAATGTCAAGGAAAATCGTCCAAGGGACGCCCACAATTTCCGCCAATGAGAGGGTGCCAAGTGGCGCCTCTTTGGTCCAACACGCTTCGACTTCTAAAAATCCGCAAAATTAGAAATGACATAGCCGAATTTTCCCTTCGCAAGTCAGTAAAACGCTTCGTCAAAAACGACTCTAACCAAGTGTCAGGCACAAAATATTTCGGCCAAGCCACTTTAAAGTTCAAATTTCTCTACGTACGTCCTCACGTACATACTCTGGAAATACGGGGTATAACAACGTCCTTACGTACATACTCTGAGAATACGGGGTATAACATATACTCTTGAGCATGATTGTTGTAAACTATATAGTACGGTAGACGTACGTGTGTGAAATGGATTTTGTTTGTTTAAAACATAAAGTGTTATAATGGCTTTATGGGAAGTTAGTTATAACGACTTTATTAAAATAAAAGAAAGATTTGGTTTTGACTGTAAAACGACTTGATTTTGAAAGTTAAGAGACTTGATCTTGAAAGACAAGAGACTTGACTTATAACGACTTGTTTTTTTTGGAAAAAGAGAAGTAACTTGATTTAAGTATAGGTTACTTGTTTTGAAAAGAGTAAAGTTATTTGGGTTTTAAAAGAACACTTGTTGTTGTTTTAAAAGAAAAGCACTTGGTTTTAAAAAGGTATAGAGTACTTGATTTTAAAAATCTTATAAAGATTTTCTTAAGGTGTTGTTTTTTTGTTTAATAATGGAAACGTGTTTTAATACTACGAGTATTAGTATCATGTGGCTTTTACGAAAAAAGAGGTCTTTTTGAAAGAATGAAAGTATGTAGTATTTTGGGTTTGAAACCCGGATTGTTAATAAAAATGTATGTATGTTGAACTTGCCTATGCTTGTCGTGATAGTCTTTGATGTGCAAGTGTTTTGTTGATGTTCTGCCGTGACTCTCTGGGAGGGCCGGTTATCTGATTGATTGTTGGACATACTGACGCGTTGGATTTTCCACGAGTATGCGTCCACCTTGAGTATCATCTTGTTATTCCTTTGGACATGCTGACGTGATGGATGTCCCACGCACGCGCCCGAGGATGGTTTCATGGCCATGACTTCCGAGGTGAGATGCCGGGGCATGCGGTCATTGTGAGGTTCAGATTGTTAGTCCATGGACCGCTAATCCATGAAGCTTGCCGCAGTGACGAGCGATCACGGGCTTGATTTGTACGTGTGGTTCAGGCACACTTTAGATACTTGTTCTGGTCATTTCTCGTGTATCGGTAGCCTCTGGTAGATAGCTTGAGATACTTGCCTCGGTTATATCTCGTGAGACGGTTGGCTGTGGCACGTTAGCTTTGGTACTTGCCTCGCCGATGCGTGGCTAGCTTTTGATCCGTAATTAGCTTCCGCACCTTGCCCGTGAAGTTTTATGACTAGCTTTTGGATCCGCATAGAGAGATTCTACTTGGCCCGATCGGTTTGATGACGCAGGCAGGATCTAGTGTTCAGGTTCACATATGGATGTTGTTTTACATCATGTACTGTCGGCAGTGAGGAATGAGTTCCACGGGCATGAGTGATATTATGGGCGTGAGACCCATAGTTATGTGTGAGTGATTATTCTGGGGATGTGCGTCCCCTTACTTGGCATAACTGTTTACTTATCGCAAAAGGTTTTATAAAATGATGAAATGTGATTTCATTACGCATTTTTCGCTATATATAGTGGTACTGTTGAAGTGCGTTCACGCCGGTAGAGGTACATCGGTTGTGGATCCTAGGATCTCGACAGCGGCAGTATTAGGAAGCTCAGTTTCTCGAGGCTTATTTTGTATGTTTCCACGAGTTGTAGGTTCTTGTACATTCGAGGTATGGCGAGAGCCTGTCCGTCATAGTTGTTACATTCTTAGAGTGCAGAGCTGTTGTAGGCATGTTGTAAAGGATTGTAATCGTCGGTTTTATATATACGCATGAAGCGACCGTTTTGGTTGGCCTATTTTCTTATGATGTATCTTGTTTCTGTTTAAGTTTTATTTCGCCGATTTTCTCGATGTTATATCACCAGTGCCTGCGTAAGGCACGATCACGCCCGAGGTGGTCGTGACACTAGTGATACAACATCGAGAAAACCAAATGAAATAAAAACTTAAACATGCAAAATAGACATGGATCATGATGAAATAAAATAGGCCAACCCAAACGTTGCCTTTTCAACATATATATATAAAGACGTTTGAGCCATAATCCTTACAACCCCGCCTACAACAAAGGCTGCACTTAAGATTTTTACAACAACTATGACGGACAGTCCCCGCCATACCCTCGAATGTACGAGAACCTGCTGCACTGTGGTAACATACCAAAGATAAGCCTCGAAGGAACGGCTTCCCAATACGTGAAATGAGATCCTAAACGCGGATCGACAATACGATTTCTACCATGCAGATGAACGCACTTCAAGGAGGTCAAGATAACAGTACCAAGTATGTGAAATCAGAAATATTGTAAATGAAATCATGGCGATCTATATAAAGCAGAGACATGTATGATAACCAAACTACAAGACACAACATATAAACAAATATATCAAGTCGTGGACTCACGCCTCCAAATCATCACTGTGCCCGTGGAATTCCTTCCTCACCGCAGCCTATGATATGATAACAACAAGACAGCAATACAAATGGGAGCATACCCGTGCGCTACGCATCGTGTCAATATGTCCAAAGGGAAACACTAAGACAACATTCCAAATGGAAGCATACCCGTGCGCTACGCATCGTGTCAGTATGTCCAAAAGGAAACAACAAGGCGGCAATCAAAATGGAAGCATACCCGTGCGCTACGCATCGTGTCAGTATGTCCAAAGTGATTTAGCAAAAGTAACACTATCAGCGTGAACGCATCTGCGGAATTTCTCCGTCACTGCCGGCACGTCCAAGTAAGTTCTCAACAAGCCAACCGACCCTCCATCGAGAGACGCGGTAGTATAGAAACACAATTCTTGCACAACAAAGGCTATCACAATATCACAACAAGCATAGGCAAGTTTCACAACAACAAGCATATGCAAGTTTCACAACAACAAGCATAGGCAAGTTATACACAACTCAAAGTACTTTCATTTTATGCCAAAGCCCGGGTTTTAACCCTAAAGTACTACGTACGTTAAATTCCTTTTAAAGAGATCCATTCCTTTTATAAAAGTCACCCCATACCTGTAGTATAAAAATAGAGTGACTTACATCTTTTAAGTAAACCCAAAACAACTTCCATACTTTCCTTTTCAAAACCAATTAAGGCAATACCATGCCTTCTTTTTAGACCAAAACACTTCTCTTTTTAAAGTCCAGTTACCACATTAAAACCAATGATAAAGCCCTTCTTTTGTTTTCATAAAGTCGTTATAACCAACTTCCCATAAAGCTTGTTATAACACTTTATGTTTTAAACCATTTTAAGACAACACAATGCCCTTCTTTTCCCTAAAGTTCCAGTTTGCCTAATTTCAATTACGCAAGTCTCTTTTTAGAAAAGTTTCCTAGTTCAATGTCTTAATCTCTTTAAAACAATTGAGTAACATATGCCATAAAGTAGTAGGTTATTCTTGTTCATAATCAATCTTATTAAGCCATGATCTAGAAAATGTAATATCATTTTGTCTCATCTTAGCTTCTATGCAGATGGAGGTTTCTACTGGTTTTAATAATACTTCATTATTCAATACATTTTCCTTTATTAACGCTGTAGTGGTTTGTCGATACACATTCTGATTTTCGAAATCAGTAAAACATTATTCCTTTTAAAAAAACCACGTACTCATTACTCACGAATGAGGTTTCACATTGTTAACAAACTTCATATCAAAACAATTAAGTCAAGTCTCTTATCTTTTGATTAAGTCTCTTAACTTCTAAAAATCAGTAAACCATTCTTTTTATCTCTCTTAAGACGTTATACCTAACCTCCCATAAAGCTAGTATAACTCTTTATGTTTTCAAAACCAAGTATTACTCTTCTTTCAAAAAGGTTCCTTAATTCTTTTGAAATACTTTAAGACTCTTTATTATTCAGGCTTAAGTCAAAAGACATCCGTAACGCTACATTCGCTAATACACGACGTCACCGTATTGTATCTATATTCCTTTTAAAATATTTCAAGGTTCTTATTATTCGGGCTTAAGTCAAAAGACATTGCCACACAACTATATTCGCTAGCACACGACATCTACCATATAATATATACATATTATTCAGCTTAAGTCAAAAGACATTGCCACACGACGCCTACCGTACTATATGTATTCTTTTAAAATAATTCATGCTCAAGAGTATAGGAAGAATCACATACATCGCGACGATTATCGACTATAAGCAAAACGCTCCACGCTTATAACCCGGCTAGCCTTGCCCACCTTCTAAGTAGCACATGCTACTTGCAAAACATTCAACCAGTACAGGTTATCACCATCAGAATATACCCTATGTAAGTACGCTTAACTTCTACTTATATTCTTACGAAATGATTTCAGTTCAACTTTTTCGAATATCCTTCTATTACGGTTCAAGTCTCTTCTTATGAATCTTATATTCATTTATATACTACTACGATGTAATTTCCAATTACAATAGACAAGAGTATTTACCTCGATGAGCCCATAAATTATCCAAGTATAAAGTCGCTCTGAGCAATGTTAAGCTCCTACCCCGAGTGCTCCAATCCGCTCCAAACAACCCTTAGAAGTTCTAACCAACTTCTACTTAAATACTTCAACTATCAATGAAGATTTTCCTTAGGGTTTCGTTTAGTGGCTAAAGAAAGTATAATAGTATTTTCTGGGCTTTGTATAAGTGTAACCTTGGGAATACTACAAGGTATTTGGGCCAAGGTATTTGGGCATTATAACAATACTAGAAGAGTATTTCTATACCACAACAAGGGGTATTATACGAAAACAACTAGGCTAGTGGGTACCCCACGGCCAAGGCTTCTCAAGGGGGAGGGTGTGGTGGCTCTCGGCCAAGCACAACTAGGAGGGGGGGAGAGGGACGAAAAGCTCACACTAAGAGGGGGGGGGGGAGGATTTTTAACACTTAGAACAATTTTGGATGAAGAAGTTCATCAACTTAGAGGGGTATTTATAGGTCAAGAAATGGCCAACCAATGGCCAAGATTCATCCAAGTGTTAGGCAAGTGTAGGGCTAGGATCAAGCCATGTGCACCTTATCCATCTACCACACCAACTTGCACAAAATATCCTACCAACTACAAGCCACCTATTTCGTCCATATTGCCGCCCAAGCCTTCCAATGTGAGGGTGACACTTGTCACCCTCCCGTTGGTCCAAAATGTTTCGTCTCTCGGAAAAATCCACAAAAATTAGAAATGACATAGCCGGAATTTTCCCTTCGCAAGTTTAGTAAAACGTTTCGTCGAAAAACGACTCTATTCGGCACTTGTGCACAAAATTCGCCACTTGCCTACTTTAAGGCTCAAACTCTTCTCCGTATGCCCACACGTACATACTCTGGAAATACGGGGTATAACACATCGGCTGCGTGATACCGCAGTCGACTGGTTTGATTTGTGGGAGTTGTCCCGGGGAGAGAATGCACTTCCAGCCGTTTGGGACGAGTTCTCGGGGGCATTTCTTGCACATTTCTTGCCTCCACAGATGAGGAGGGCTCGGACCGACAGATTTTTGATGTTGAGGCAGAACGGGCGTACAGTTCGGGAGTACAATGTGGAGTTCGACTCCTTGGCTCGTTATGCCCCCGCTGTAGTAGCTGATATGGAGGACAGAGTACACCGTTACGTTACCGGGTTAGATGATTACTTGGCAGAGGCTTGCTCGGGTGTAGCTCTTCAGCCGGGCATGGACATTGCCCGCATGCAGGCTTATGCGCTTGGGGGTGAAGAGCGGAGAGGTCGACGGAATGACCAAGATCAGCAGAAGAGGGCCAGAGCAACAGGGTCCTTTGGTGACTTTCGAGGCGGACCGCCTCAGCAGCAAACTAGTTTTGTACCTCCGCCAGTGCAGAGTGGTCCTCCACAACCTTCAGGGCATCCAGAGTATTCGGGAGCAGGTCAGGGCTCCAAGGGTTCAGGTTTCCAGGGAAGTAGGGGTGTTGGCCAGATGCAGTCACCCCTACCTCGGTGTGGTCGATGTGGTAGACCGCATTTCGGGGAGTGTCGTGGTGCCAAGGGAGCTTGTTATTTTTGCGGCCAGCAGGGCCATTTTGCGAGGAACTGTCCGACCAAGGGTAGCACGGATGTTACGACTCAGCCTTCAGGATCAGTGGCTGGTTCATCACCTTCTACAGTTATGCGCCCTGCATGACGGACCTATGATTAGAGTGACGCGGTGGAGACAGGTATATCCTTAACCCTCTAGAGTTTTGTATGCTGATGTGTTTAGTGTTATGTTCGGATAGCTTTGTGCTAAAATGTGATTTAGAAACCCGTTAGTGTAGAAGGTAAGCCCGGGGGCATGGTAAGTGTGAACCTTAGACTATTTCACGATTGAGACCTTAGAGGTAAGGTCGTCTTGTGTAAAAGATTTATTTTATGTTTGACCTTTATTAGAGTGTAGTATACGTGGAGTTATTGTGGGGAATTCTCGTCAGTGTAAAATGGAAGTGGTAGCTTTCATGACTTGAATAGGTAAGATTGTTCGGATCGGGAACAAGAGTGTGGCGCGATTGGGTCGGGTTGAGGACCATTCGCGGTCAACCCGCAGCCCGGTTGTGGTGGGTCGGTTCGAGGTGGTCCCGCCAGTGGTAGGTCACGGGATGCTAGGCCCGAGTTTTGTTAACCATCGTATGAGTTCGTGGATGCGTTCGACCAGACCGGTTCGTGAAGGCCGGAATGGCCTTCGCGGAAAAGTGAAGCTAGTAAGATGACCAAGTTCGAGGTAGTGACTCCACGCTTTGGAAAGTGATGATCGAAGTATGGTACGTCCGGGAGAGTTCAAGTGTTCGAGGGGGGCACGACGAGTAAGGAAGGAAAAGAACGTGTGTTATTTCGTGGCCATGCTGTGGCGTTGGCAACTTGTTAGAGTAACTTCATCGATATCCGTCTTGAGAAGGAACATTCGGAACGAATGTTTCTAAGGAGGGGAGAATGTTATACCCCGTATTTTCAGAGTATATACGTGTGGGCGTACGTAGAGAAGTTGAGCCTTAAAGTTAGGCAAGTTTCGAAATTTTGTGCACAACACCCGACAGAGTCGTTTTTCGACGAAACGCTTTACTAAGCTTGCGAAGGAAAATTCGCTATGTCGTTTAGTATTTTTATGGATTTTTCCGAGCGACGAACATTTTTGGACCAACGAGGGTGACACTTGTCACCCTCATCGACGGTTTGAGAGGCCACGCCAGAGGGTTTTGAGGCCATTTTCATGGGTCTTTGTTTTGTGAGGGATTTAAGGAGTAGGTTAGGGTGCACTTGTGCCAATCTTGGCCATCCACTTGCCCCCCACATGGATTGATCTTGTCCGTTGGTGTCCCTATAAATACCCCTTTGTGATGAACTTATTCATCCATTCCTCACTTTGTCTAAGCCTTGAAAACTCTCCCCTTTGTGTTGTTCTCGCCCAAGCCTCTCCCCTTCCTTTGTGTCACGACGATCCCGGCCCGTGGATCGTGCCTTACCGGGCACCCTAGTGATACAACATCGAGAAAACCAATGAATATAAAACTTAAACAAGAAACAAGATATATGATCATAAACAAAGCCAACCAAACGGTTACCTTCCAATAAAATATATATAAACAACTCTTTCAAAACGAGCAGCTTTAATCCTTTTACAAACCCCGCCACAACAAAGATTACTGCACCTCTAAGAGTTTTTATACAACATGACGGGCCAGGGCCCCATCATACCCCTGAATGTACAAGAACCTACAACTCAGGGTAACATACCAAAAAGATAAGCCTCCGGAGAACGGAGCTTCCCAATACGCTGAACTGTGATCCTATGAGCGGATCCACTACCGATGTACTCCTACCGCAGATGAACGCACCAAGGAGGTCAAGATAACAGTACCAAGTATGTGAAATCAGAAATATCAGTAAATGAAATCATAATACTATATAAAAACAGAGACATGTATGATAACAAAACTACAGTTCACAACATAAAAGCAGCCACGTCAAGTCAGGGACTCACGCCCTCAAGTCATCACTCAAATATAACTATGGGTCTCACGCCCACAACATCAATCGAGTTCTCATCATGGCAGCATGCCCTAACCAGACGGCAGACATGCCCATGATGCAACAATAATAACAATGCCCCATGGCCACATGCCCCGACTCAGACGGCAGACACGCCCATGTGACATTAACAACAATAATATTGGGTGATCAACCCCGCCGCACGGCCACACGCCCGACTCGTGACGGTGTAGACATGTCCATGTAACCACAATAACAATATATCGTAATCAACCCCGCCGCACGCCACATGCCCCGACTGCAGACGGTGTAGACATGTCCACGTGACATCAACAACAATATACCGCACAACCAAAGTGCTATCACAAACAAGCTCAAGCAAATTACCATACTTCTAGACTTTTATAAAAAGATCCACTCCTTCCCAAGAAGTCACCTGATATCAACACTTGCACAACAAAGGCTATCACAACAAGCATAGGCGAGTTACACAACAACAGGCATAGGCAAGTTACACACAACTCAAGGTACTTCCATTTCGTATCAAAGTCTGGGTTTTAACCCTAAGTACTACGTACGTTAACTTCCTTTTTAAGAGATCCATTCCTTTCATAAAGGTCACCCGATACCCGTAGTATAAAAATAGAGTGACTCACATTTTTAGGTAAACCAAAATACTTCCCTTTTGTAAAATCAAGTAACAACATTATTTTCCAAACGTTCAAGTTTGCCTAATTTCAAATGCTCAAGTTTCTCATTTTAGAAGGGTTTCATAACTCATAGTCTTAATCTCTTTAAAACAATTGAGTAACATATGTCTTGTAGACGTGAGCCGCTTATTCTTGTTTACAACAATCTTGTTACAAAGACCATGATCTAGGAAATGTAATACAATTTTGTCTTATCTTAGCTTCTATGCAGATGGAGGTTTCATCGGTTTTAATAACAATTAGTTAATTGTCAATACACCTTCCTTTATTAGCGCCATCGTGGTTTGCTCGACACTTATTCTCATTTCCAAATCAAAAACATTATTCTTTTTAAAACCAAGTACTCATTACTAGCGAATGAGGTTTCACAACACTTTTAACAAAATGTTAATAACCAAGTAAAACAAGTTAAGTCTCTTATCTTTCAAGATCAAGTCTCTTAACTCCTACAATCAATAAACCAATCTTTTACCTACATAGAGTCGTTATAACTAACTTCCCATAAAGCTATTATAACACCCTATGTTTTAAACCAACCAACTCATTTAACACATGTACGTCTACCGCACTACTTAGTTTACAAAGCATCATGCTAGAAAGGATAGGAAGAGGTTCACATACCGCGACGATTATCGATAATAAGCAAAACGCCCACAAGATCAGAATCGCTAGCCGCTCCACTCTTCAAGTAGAATACGCTACTCGCAGATTTCCACCTATAAGGCCACAAACGCCTATTAACTTCTAACCGCACGGCCCATATTCTACGTAAAAATTCGGAAGCACTTCTCCCCCGCAAATCACAGAAATCTCCTCCTCTATCGAGGCCGGCTACCAAGCAAACCTGGGGGGGGGGTTATATGTCTAACCGGACGTATACAATTCTACTACACAGTAATACCACAAGTCTACTGTAATACAGTCCTATGTTATTACAGTTCAGTTCTCTTCTTTAAATTCAGGCTTAAGTCAAAAGACATTGCCGCAAGCTATGTTCAGTTCTATATATAGTATACCTCAACTATATAATCCTACCATATGTAATTTCCAATTACAACAAGGGGACAAGAATATTTACCTCGATAAGCCCAAAATTATCCAAGTTATAAAAGTCGATCCTGAGCAAGGTTTAGCTCCTACTCCGTGCGCTCCAAACAACCCTTAGAAGTTCTAACCAACTTCTACTTAAATACTTCAACCAACTATGAAGATTTCCTTAGGGTTTCGGTTTGAGACTAAGAGGACAAAAGGTAGTATTTCCTGCTCTACGATAGAGGTAACTTTGGAATACTACAAGGTAAAGGCTAAGGTATTTTGGGCATTATAACAATACTGAGAGTATTTCTACCAAGAGGGGGTGTATTATACTAAACAACTAGGCTAGGGGGGGACCTCTCGGCCAATGGCCACTAGGAGGGGGAGGGGGAGGCTCTCGGCCACAAGGCCTCACAAGGGGGGGAGGAGAGGCTAGGACGAGAACTACACTCAAAGGGAGGGAGAGAGACTCAAGACTTGGAAGATTTTGGATGAAGAAGTCTTCAAGCCTAGGGGGGTATTTATAGGAAAACCAAAGGCCAACCAATGGCCAAGATCAAGCCATGTGCAAGGCAAGTGTAAGGCCTTGATCAAGCCAAGTGCACCCTAACCCTACACCCCAAAACAAGGCACAAAACATGGCACCAAACATGGCACAAAGTAAGGCACAAAACAAGGCACCAATCGGCCAAGGCCAAACCGCCCCTAAGGCGTCCACTTGAGGGTGACAAGTGTCACCCTCTCGTTGGCCCAAAAATGTTCCATCGCTCGGAAAAATCCGCAAAAATACAAAACGACATAGCCGGAATTTTCCCTACGCAAGCTCAGAAACGCTTCGTAAAAAAACGACTTAATCGTGTTGTGCACAAATTTCAACCTATGCCAAACTTTAAGTCTCAATTTCGTGACGACGCCTCCACGCACATACTCCGAAATACGGTATAACATTCTCCTCTTAGAAACATTCGTCCCGAATGTTCCTTCTCAAGACGGATATCGATGAAGTTCCTCTAACAAGTTGCCAACGCCACGCTGGCCACGAAAATAACACACGTTCCTTCCTTCCTTACTCGTCAGGCGATACCACTTTTGTCACTTTGCGCGAGGTTCTAGTGTCACTCCGCGACCCAACAAATGGTACCGGCTGCATGCGATCCCCGAGGTTCTAGTGTCACTCAGACGTGCCATACTACCATCGCCTGGGCTTCAAAGCGTGGAGTCACTACCTCCAAACTTGGTCATCTTACTAACCTCAATCTTCTTTAAGGCCATTCCGCCTTCACGAACCGCTTCGTCGAACATATCCACGAACTCATACGATGGTCAACTAAAGCGGGCCTAGCATCCTCGTGACCCTACCACCGGGACCACCTAATCGACCCACCTAAAACCGGCCTGGTCGACTCCGCGAGCGCCATCAACCCGACCCCAATCGCGCCAATACTTGCTCCTAAACGGAACAATCTTACCTAATCAAGTCATGAAAGCTACCACTTCCATCTCACACTACCCGTGGACTTATCACACAAATAATTCCCACGCACTACTTACTCGATAAGGGTCAAACATGAAATAAATCTTTACTCAAGACGACCTTACCTCTAAGGTCTCAATCGTGACATAGTCTAAGGTTCACACTTACCATGCCCCATACTTACCCTTCTACAATAACTGTGTGTCTAAATCACATTTTAGCACAAAGCTATCCGAACATAACACTAAACACATCAAAGATCCAAAACTCTAGAGGTTAAGGATATACCAGATCCACCGCGTCACTCTAATCTCTAGGCCTCATGCATGGCGCATAATCGTAGAAGGTGATGAACCACCATCGATCACGGCCGAGTCGTAACATCCGTGCTTCCCTTGGACGGGCTTCTTCACAAATGGCCCGCTGGCCGCAAAAATAACAAGCTCCTTGGCACCACGACACTTCCCGAAATGCGGTCTACCACATCGACCACACCGAGGCAGGTGACCGATCCGCCAACACCCTTACTTCCCCGAAACTCGAACCTCGAGCCCTCGACCGCCCCGAATACTCGATGCTCAAGGTTGTGGAGGACCACTGCAGACCGGCGGAGGTACAAAACTAGTATCTTCGAGGCGGTCCGCCTCGAAGTCACCAAAGGACCTCGTTGTTCCGCCTCTTCTCGATTCGTCATTCCGCGACCTCCGTGCCTCACATCCTAGTGCATGAGCTCGCACGCGGCAATGTCCATGCCCAACAAGAGCTACACTCAACAAGCCTCCGCAAGTAATCATCTAGCCCGTGACGTAGCGGTGCACTCTATCCTCCATGGTTGACACTAAAGCGGGACATACCGAGCCAACGAGTCAAACTCCACGTTGTACTCCAACCGCACGCCTCTCTCGCCTCAACATCATTAACTGGCCCGCGCCCTCCTCATCCGCGGAGGCAAGAAGTGAGTGAGGAATGCCTCGAGAACTCGTCCCATACGCTGAAGCGCATGCTCTCCCGACAACTCCCACGACCAAACCACGATCGCGGATCACGCACCGACGCGAACCTAAGACCACCGACTCGGTCTCCAAGCCTTGATCACTCACGACCAGAATCGCCGGATGAACTCCTCGCAGATCATCCTCGTGCCTCACCCATAAAACTCGCGGCTACAACTCGTAAAGTCCCGTAGCCTCAAACTATCTCGCCGGGTGAACCATCGGTGCTATCGAATCGAATCGCCAGATCGGGCCTATCTCATGTTCGCAACGATCCCGCCAAGAATCGGGCCATCTCCTTGTACTTAACCTTCCGCCTGTGCCGGGATCGGAGGCTCAGTATCGTGGTCTCGTGAGCCACCGCCGCGTTCTAAACTCGCTGGGCCGCGGCGCGCAAAACTCGCCGTCAAGCACAACCTCGTATCGCCGGCTCGCTGCATTCTCTCAGATCTCACTAGCGCCTCGGCCGCTTTGCCCTTCGGGCTCGCTGCTTGCGCGAGGCATAATCGTAAAACGAGATACGTCGGAGGGGTCCAACTTACAACACGCTCTAAGGCACGATCTCGTAATGAGAAGAATGGAAACCAATCCTAAATGTCCTATAGCCTCTCGATTATAGATGTGGTGCACAACACATCGATAATCAAGACTCTACTAGACACGGTCTCAGACACTTTCCGAGGATTAATCGCTCGATACCACTTTTGTCACGACTCCGATCCTGCCCGTATCGTGTCTTACCCCGGCACCCTAGTGATACAACATCGAGAAAACCAAATGAATATAAAACTTAAACAAGAAACAAGATATATGATCATAAACAAAGCCAACCAAACGGTTACTTCCAATAAAATATATATAAACAACTCTTTCAAAACGAATGCTTAATCCTTTTACAAACCCCGCCACAACAAGATTACATGCACTTAAGAGTTTTTATACAACATGACGGACAGGCCCATCATACCCCGAATGTACAAGAACCTACAACTCGTGGTAACATACTAAAAGATAAGCCTCGAGAACGGAGCTTCCTAATACGCCGAATCGTGATCCTATGAGCGGATCCACTACCGATGTACTTCTACTGCAGATGAACGCACTTCCGGGCGAGGTCAAGACAACAGTACCAAGTATGTGAAATCAGAAATATCAGAAATGAAATCATAATACTATAAAAACAGGAGACATGTATGATAACAAAACTACAGTTCACAACATAAAAGCAGTCATGTCAAGTCAGGGACTCACGCCCTCAAGTCATCACTCAAATATAACTATGGGTCTCAAGCCCACAACATCAATCGTGTTCGCATCATGGCCGCATGCCCGACCAGACGGTGTAGACATGCCCATGATGCAACAATAATAACAATGCCCCATGGCCACATGCCCGACTCAGACGGCAGTAGACACGCCCACGTGACATTAACAACAATATCATCGGGTGATCAACCCCGCCGCACGCCACACGCCCGAATTTCAGACGGTGTAGACATGTCCATGTAACCACAATAACAATATATCGTAATCAACCCCGCCGCATGGCCACATGCCCCGACTCAGACGGTGTAGACATGTCCACGTGACATCAACAACAATATACCGCACAACCAGCTATCACAAACAAGCTCAAGCAAATTACCATACTTCTAGACTTTTATAAAAAGATCCACTCCTTCCCAAGAAGTCACCGATATCAACACTTGCACAACAAAGGCTATCACAACAAGCATAGGCGAGTTACACAACAATGCATAGGCAAGTTACACACAACTCAAGGTACTTCCATTTCAGATCAAAGTCCGGGTTTTAACCCTAAGTACTACGTGACGTTAATGTTATACCGTAGTTCTAGGGTATGTATGCGAGGACGACGCACGAGAATAATGGCGTAAAGATCGGAAAGGAAGAAAGAGGCGATTTTTCCACTAAAAGTTTCCGGTTTTGTAAAGGAAAAAGGTTCGTTAATGGGAATTGATTCCCGTGATTTGGTATTCTGACTTCGGAATATTAGAGAATTATGGAATTTTATTTTCGAAATGGTCACGTGGGCCCACGGAGAATTTTTCGGTTTTGTGGGGCCCACTTTGTTTTCTAGATTTTGGCCATTATGGATTTTTTCGGAAGTTTTTTTTTTTTGGGCCAATAGGAGGGTGACAGGTGTCACCCCGCCAGTGGCTCGCCGAATGGCATTTGTGCACAACACCCTTGCTAGAGTCGTTTTCGACTAAACGCTTTACATAACTGCGGGAAAATTCGGCTAGGTCTTTTCTCATTTTTATGGATTTTTCCGAGAGACGAACATTTTGGACCAACGAGAGGCGGCACTTGGCACCCTCTCATCAGTGGGCAAGGTGGCTGCTTGACGAGGGGTGTCAAGTGGTAGATATTTTGGTAGATATTTTGTGAGGGTTTTGAGGAGTAGGACTAGGGGCACTTGGGCATATCTTGGCCCTACACTTGTGTAGCACTTGGCTCAATCTTGGCCATTGGTTAGCCTTGGCAGGCTATAAATACCCTCTCCCTTTGATGAATTCATCATCCATTCCTAAATGTTTCTAAGTGTAAAATCCTCTCCTCCTCGTGTTGAGTTCGCCAAGGGCCTCCCTTGTGGCCGAGCACCTCTCTGTGGGTGCTAGCCGAGAGTAGCGCCCCCCCCCCTCCTAGAGTTGCTAGCCGTGGGGTACCCCCCCCCTAGCCTAGGTTGTTTTCGTATAATACCCCCTTGTTGTGGTATAGAAATACTCTCCTAGTATTGTTGTTATGTCCAAATACCTTTGCCCAAATACCTTGTAGTATTCTAAGGTTATACCTATACTAAAAGCCCTAAATACTATTATACTTCCCACAATACAAAACCGAAACCCTAGGAAAATCTCCATAGTCCGTTGAGTATTGTGAAGAAGTTGGTTAGAACTTCTAAGGTGGTTTAGAGCGGGTTGGAGCGCCGAGTCGAGCTAAACGATTGCCCGTGATCGACTTTTACTTGGATAATTATGGGCTTAGCGAGGTAAATATCTTGTCCCCTTTTGTAATTGGATATTACATGTCGTTAGATTATATAGTCAAGTATACTATATATATATAATCGAACGTAGTTGTTGGCAATGTCTTTTGACTTAAGCCCAAGAATAAGGAATCGAATCGAATCAGAATTACATAGGATCAGACATGAGACTTGTGTAGTAGTACTGTGAGTAGAATTGTACCCGCTCGTTAGATGTATAACCCCCCCCTGGTTGGCTTGGTAGCCGGCCTCGATAGAGGAGGAGATTTACGCTGTGGCGGGGGGGTGCTGCCGAATGTTCTGGAGAATGTTCTACGATGTTAATAAGCGCCTTGTGGCCTTATAGGTTGAAGTGCTACGTTTGGAATGATCCACTTGGCTTAAGGAGTAGCCGATCGCTTGAGCGCTTTTGCTATTAGTCGATACTGCCGCGAGGTATGTGAACCTCTTCCTATCTCTCCTAGCATGATATGTGAACTATGTAGTACGGTAGACGCATACGTGTTTGATTGTTGTAAAACATAAAGTGTTATAACGCTTTATGGGAAGTTGGTTATAACTTTTATGTAGTTAAGAAATGGGTTGTGGTTTTCAAAGATAACCGATTTGATTATAACCGACTTATTATGTGTTAATGAAGAACTTGAAGTATTTCAAAAGGTTTATAAATCATTTTGAAAGAATATGTAGTGATGTATTTTTTTGAAAACTTAAGAGTTATACTAGCTTTATGGGAAGTTAGGTATAACGCTTAAGAATGTTTTGATCGATTTTGGAAATCGGGATGTGTATCGACAAACCATCGCAGCTAATAAAAGGAAATGTTTTGAATAATTAAGTATTGGTAAAACTAGAGAAACTTCCATCCGCATGAAGCTAAGATAAGACAAAATGATATTACATTTCTAGATCACGGTCTTTGTAATAAGATTGTTATAACAAGAATATCCTACTCACATAAGGCTTATGTTTCTTAGATTGTTTAAAAGAGAATTATATTCTTGAATGAATAAGACTATGAACTACGAAACCTTTCTAAAATAAGAAACGTGAGCATTTGAAATTAGGCAAACTTGGACGTTTGGAAAATAATGTTGTTACTTGGTTTTACAAAGGTAAGTGTTTTGGTTTACTTAAAAAGATACCACTCTATTTTATACTACGTATTGTGTGACTTATGTGATAGGAACGATCTTTTAAAGATTTAATGTATGAAGTACGTCAGTTAGATACTCGAACTTGTTAGTAGAAAGTACCTTGGGTGAATAACTTGATTGTATTGGGTTGTGATAGCCTTGTAATACTTTCTTGTTGATATGATAAGTAAACATGTTAGGATGCTACTTGTGTTAGTATCTTGTGATTGTTATGTAAGGGGGTCATTCTTGCTGTGCTTACATTGTTAAAAGGTAAGTCCATCAGATCGTTATTATATCACCTACCCTCGATCAGGTATACCGAGGGCTTGCCACCCTTGATGCGTCTATACGCCTACGCGTCCTCGAGACTACGCGAGTCGCGGTAGGCTCCGTGGATTGACCGATCATTCCGGTGTTTAGCCCGATGCGGGGAATTCCTACGCGGTCTCGAGGACTATGCGGTCCTCGAGGGCTACGCGGCCGAAGTCCGTGACGATACCGAGGGTTAGGTCGCTTTCGACGCGGTATACCTCGCGTGGTTCAGACCAGATTCGAGGAATACCTTACGCGGTCCGTGTGTGACCTACGCGAGTCGCGAGAGTTCCAGAATAGACGCGACATTGATATCGCGGGCGATGCCGCCTTCGATCTCGTGCGGTCAGAGACCTCGTGATACGCCAGGGCATATGTGGTACTCGGGGTCTTAGTAGTCGGCTATGCATTCGAACTTACCCCGTACGGTCTTATTGTGATGACTTTGAGGGCGTGAGTCCCTGACTTGACATGATCGCTAGTTGTTGTGAATCGTAGTTTGTTATCATACATGTCTCCCGCTTATATAGACTACTATGATTTCGCCATGATACTTTACGCTTTCACATACTTGGTACATTGCATCGACCTCCTCGGGCCGTTCATGCCGCAGTTGAGGTACATCGCCGTTGATCCTAGCTCTCGTGGTCACGTCATTTGGGAAGCTCCGCTTCTCGGAGGCTTATCATGGTATAGTCCCCGTCGTAGTAAGTGTTTACATTCGTGGTTTGGGCCCCGTCCCGCCATTGTGGTCGTATCATTCTTAGAGGTCCGTAGTAATCGCTGTAAGGTGGTTGGTAAAAAGGATTAAGCCGCTCATTTGTAAAAGAGTTGATGGTTATATATATGCCGACAGTGCAAGTTTTCACGCATTATTGTTTTATATTTCGTTATCTCATGTTGTTGTTGTTTTATGTTCTACCGACACTGATGTTGTGTCACTAGGGTGCCCGGTAAGGCACCATCACGCCCGCCGGTCGTGACAAAAGTGGTATCGAGCGCTTAATCCTGAAAGTGTCTATGCATCAGATCCAAGAGAGTCTTGATTATCTGTGTTGTGCACCACGCCAATAATCGTGAGGCTATAGGATATTTAGGATTGGTTTCTATTTTTCTCACTCGAGGTCGTGCCTTAGAGTCAGTGTTTTAAGTTGGACCTCTAAACGTATTTCTTTCCCTTACCGCTATGCCTCCGCCAGGCAACCAGTGGCCCAGAGGCAAGGCGCCGAGGAGCCGCGAGTAGAATACAGAGGGTTGCGAGGCACAGCCCAATCATTACCTAGGGTAGTGCTTCATTCGGGATTTCGCGACGCCACTAGCCCCGCAGAAGTTTAGCACTGACGGCAGCTCATCAAGGCCCACGATATTTGAACCTTCGCCCACGACCGGAACAGAGAATGTAGATTGCAAAGAGGCGACCACATTAGCCATGGATTTGGCTACCAGAGATTATACCGATGTACCACGAGTCTTGATGACTACCTAAGAAAGGGTTGTGCAAGAGTAATCCTTCAGTTAGGCTTGAGCATGGCCTGTGTACGGGCTTATGCGCAGCAGGCCGAGAAACGTAGATCGACGGTTAACCAAGGATGCAGAAGAGGCCAGAGCAGCAAGGTCCTTCGTGACTTTCAAGTGAGTATACCTTAAGTGCTATGTTACGATAGCGGGTGTTAGTTGTGATTAGAAATCATGGTGGGTTAACCGAGTAAGATTTTGGAGGATAGAGAAAGTGTGAGCCTTAGAGCTTTATACGCAAAGACCTTAGAGGTAAGGCCATCTCGCAGAGACGTATGTTTATGTTTGACTTTATAGGAGTGCATAGTGCACGTGAGTGTGTTTGGGATAAGTCCTATGTAGTATGAAATGAAAGAGGGTAGTTGAGCTAAGAAGACCGCCAGGTTTTCGTAACGTGTTTAGTAAGATTGTTCCTTCGGGAGATGGTATTTCGCGCTTGCCGGTCGTTGAGGCTACGCGGGTCAACCCGCGGTAGGTTTGTGGTGGTGGGGCCAGGTGGTCCTCTTGTGTTAGGGTCATGAGGGTGTTAGGCCCATGTTTAGTTAACCAACGACGAGTTCGTGGACGCGCTCGACCGTGGTCGGTCGATTGGGGCAGCCCATCGTGTTCTTCGGCCTGACCGCTCACTCGGCAGTTGTTGATTTATCGTAAAGGTTGTAAGGTCGCACGGGTGCCTACCTTCACCTTATGGCGCATGGAGCCCGTGTTACTACTGCTTTTGTTTCCGAAGTTTTACCAGCAGGTTAAGGACTCGCGTGAGTCTCAGACCGCATTCGCCCCGCCGTGTGTGGATTTCGTGGGTAGTTGTGAGGATTGTTGTCTCCCGTGGAGGAGCGTTTGAGCTACCATTTCGTTGTTCTGATGTCGCTTACAGATTTCGCAGGGCGGAAGTGTAAGTCACGGCCGATTGGTTCGATGTTGGCGTGGTTCGATAGTTGGTTCACTTGTTCCAGCAGATCGTGGATAGTGAGAAGCATGTCTAGAAGAAGTTCGCAGCCGGAGGAATCGTATGATAATCGCGACGACGCCAGAGTTCGTGCCGACGGTCGGTCTTCGAAAGTACCACCCTGCTAGGGTGTGACGAGTTTTGGAAATGTATGAACTTAGCCCGAGTTACTTGGGGCCTTTGTGAGTTCATGTGAAGAATAGGCCAGTTGCCTATATGTTAGCTTTTGCCGTCCGACTTAGGAGGAAGGACGTCCGTCTTTCGTATTGTTATGTTCGGGAAAGTATCAAGATCCATCCGCAATGTTCCCGCTAATGATGACCACGTTAGAGATAGTAACCTCGAGTTTTGATACTAAAGCGATCGTAAATGTGGTAAGAATTCGAGTGTACGCATACCTGATCGTGACGCACTCGGCATCATTTGTTGGGTCGTTGGAGCAAGGCTCGCGACAAAGTGACAAAAGTGGTATCGCTGACTAAGGAAGTATATTTTGACCGGAAGAGGTATTTGTGGATGTAGAGGTGTTTCCTCGGACTTAGATGTAAGTTTTGGCGCAGTGTTTCCATGGCCGTATGGCGTGATTGTTCTCGTAAGTATAGTAGTGAAGACTATATTGGCGCACGCTTGTTTTGAGACTTAGGAACATTCGGACGAATGTTTCTGAGGGGAGAATGTTATACCCGTAGTTCTAGGGTATGTATGCGAGGACGCACGCACGAGAATAATGCAGTAAAGATTGAAAGGAAGAAAGAGGCGATTTTTCCACTAAAAGTTTCCGGCTTTTTGTAAAGGAAAAGGTTCGTTAACGGGAATTGGATTCGATTTGGTATTCTGACTTCCCGAATATTAGAGAATTATGGAATTTTATTTTCGAAATGGTCACGCTGGGCCCACGGAGAAATTTACTGCTTTGTGGGGCCCACTTTGTTTTCTAGATTTTGGCCATTATGGATATTTTCTAAGATGTTTTATTTTGGGCCAACAGAGGGTGACACGTGTCACCCCGCCAGTGGCTCGCCGAATGGCATTTGTGCACAACACCTTGCTAGAGTCGCTTTTCGACTAAACGCTTTACATAACTGCGGGCGGAAAATTCGCCAGGTCTTTTCTCATTTTTATGGATTTTTCCGAGAGACTAACATTTTGGACCAACGAGAGGGCGGCACTGCACCCTCTCATCAGCGGGCAGTGGCTGCTTCGACGAGGGTGTCAAGTGGTAGATATTTTGGTAGATATTTTGTGAGGGTTTTGAGGAGTAGGGACTAGGGGCACTTGGGCATATCTTGCCCTACACTTGTGTAGCACTTGGCCCAATCTTGGCCATTGTTAGCCTTGCTCAGGCTATAAATACCCTCTCCCTTTGATGAATTCATCATCCATTCCTAAATGTTTCTAAGTGTAAAATCCTCTCCTCCTTTGTGTTGAGTTCGAGGCCTCCCTTGTGCCGAGAGCACCCTCTCTGTGGTGCTAGCCGAGAGTAGCGCCTCCTAGAGTTGCTAGGTAGGGTACCCCTAGCCTAGGTTGTTTTCAGATAATACCCCTTTGTGGTATAGAAATACTCTCCTAGTATTGTTGTTATGTCCAAATACCTTGCCCAAATACCTTGTAGTATTCTAAGGTTATACCTATACGAAAAGCCCTAAATACTATTATACTTCCCACACTACAAACCGAAACCCTAGGAAAATCTCCATAGTCCATTGAGTATTGTGAAGAAGTTGGTTAGAACTTCTAAGGGTGGTTTAGAGCGGTTGAGCGCCTGAGTCGAGCTAAACGATTGCCCAGATCGACTTTTTACTTGGATAATTATGGGCTTAGCGAGGTAAATATCTTGTCCCCTTTTTGTAATTGATATTACATGTCGTTAGATTATATAGTTGAAGTATACTATATATATATAATCAACGTAGTTGTTGGCAATGTCTTTTGACTTAAGCTCAAGAATAAGGAATCGAATCAATCAGAATTACATAGATCGTATTACAAGAGACTTGTAGTAGTACCGTGGAGTAGAATTGTACCCGTCGTTAGATGTATAACCCCGGTTGGCTTGGTAGCCTACTCGATAGAGGAGGAGATTTACGCCGGCGGGGAGGTGTCACAAATTTTCGTAGAATGTTCTACGATGTTAATAAGCGCCAGTGGCCTTATAGGTTGAAGTGCTACGTGTGGAATGATCCACTTGGCTTAAGGAGAGCCGATCGCTTGGAGCGTTTGCTATTAGTCGATACTCGCCGCGAGGTATGTGAACCTCTTCCTATCTCTCCTAGCATGATATGTGTGAACTATGTAGTACGGCAGACGCATACGTGTTTGATTGTTGTAAACATAAAGTGTTATAACGCTTTATGGGAAGTTGGTTATAACAGCCTTTATGTAGTTAAGAAATGGGTTGTGGTTTTCAAAGATAACCGATTTGATTATAATCGACTTATTATGTGTTAATGAAGAACTTGAAGTATTTCAAAAGGTTTATAAATCATTTTGAAAGAATATGTGTAGTGATGTATTTTTTTGAAAACTTAAGAGTTATACTAGCTTTATGGGAAGTTAGGTATAACGGCTTAAGAATGTTTTACTGATTTTGGAAATCAGGATGTATCGACAAACCACCGCAATGCTAATAAAAGGAAATGTTTTGAATAATTAAGTATTGGTAAAACCAGAGAAACTTCCATCCGCATAAGCTAAGATAAGACAAAATGATATTACATTTCTAGATCACGGTCATTGTAATAAGAGTGTTATAACAAGAATATCCTACTCACATCAGGCTTATGTTTCTTAGATTGTTTAAAAGAGAATTATATTCTTGAATGAATAAGACTATGAACTACGAAACCTTTCTAAAATAAGAAACGTGAGCATTTGAAATTAGGCAAACTTGACGCTTGGAAAATAATGTTGTTACTTGGTTTTACAAAGGTAAGTGTTTTGGTTTACTTAAAAAGACACCACTCTATTTTATACTACGTATCAGGTGACTTATGTGATAGGAACGGATCTTTTAAAGATTTAATGTATGAAGTACGTTGGGGTTAGATACTCGAACTTGTTAGTAGAAAGTACCTGGGTGAATAACTTGATTGTATTGGGTTGTGATAGCCTTGTAATACTTTCTTGTTGATATGATAAGTAAACATGTTAGGATGCTACTTGTGTTAGTATCTTGTGATTGTTATGTAAGGGGGTCATTCTGTCAGTGCTTACATTGTTAAAAGGTAAGTCCATCAGATCGTTATTATATCACCTACCCTCGATCAGGTATACCGAGGGCTTGCCACCCTTGATGCGTCTATACGCCTACGCGTCCTTGAGACTACGCGAGTCGCGTAGGCTCCGTGATCGACCGATCATTCCGTGTTTAGCCCGACGCGGGGAATTCCTACGCGGTCTCTCGAGGGACTATGCGGTCCTCGGCGGCTACGCGGCCGCGAAGTCCGTGACGGATACCGGTGGTTAGCCGCTCGACGCGGGTATACCTCGTGTGGTCTAGGACCAGATTCGAGGAATACCTTACGCGGTCCGTGTGACCTATGCGAGTCGCGAGAGTTCCAGAATAGACGCGCACATTGATATCGCGGGCCAGGCCGCCTTCGATCTGTGGTGCGCAGAGAGACCTCGTGATACGCCAGTGGCATTTGTGGTACTGGGGGTCTTAGTAGTCGGCTATGCCTTCGTACTTACCCCGTACGGACTTATTGTGATGACTTTGAGGGCGTGAGTCCCTGACTTGACATGATCGCTAGTTGTTGTGAATCGTAGTTTGTTATCATACATGTCTCCCGCTTTATATAGACTACTATGATTTCGCCATGATACTTTACGCTTCACATACTTGGTACATGTTGTATCGACTTCTCGGGCCGTCATGCCGCAGTTGAGGTACATCGCCGTTGATCCTAGCTCGTGGTCACAACATTGCTTGGGAAGCTCCGTCTCCGGAGGCTTATCAGTGGTATAGTCCCCGTAGTAAGTGTTTACATTCGTGGGTTTGGCGGGCCCCGTCCCCGCCATTGTGGTCGTATCATTCTGTGAGGTCCGTAAATCGCGGCGTGGTTGGTAAAAAGGATTGCCGCTCATTTGTAAAAGAGTTGATGGTTATATATATGCCGACAGCAAGTTTTCCTGCATTATTGTTTTATATTTCTGTTATCTCATGTTGTTGTTGTTTTATGTTCCGCTGATTACTCTGATGTTGTGTCACTAGGGTGCCCGGGGTAAGGCACCAGTCACGGGCCCAGTTTCGGGTCGTGACAGTTAACTTCCTTTTTAAGAGATCCATTCCTTTCATAAAGGTCACCCGATACCCGTAGTATAAAAATAGAGTGACTCACATTTTTAGGTAAACCATTATTTTCCAAACGTTCAAGTTTGCCTAATTTCAAATGCTCAAGTTTCTCATTTTAGAAGGGTTTCATAACTCATAGTCTTAATCTCTTTTAAAACAATTGAGTAACATATGTCTCAGACGCGAGCCGTTTATTCTTGTTTACAACAATCTTGTTACAAAGCCTATGATCTAGAAATGTAATACAATTTTGTCTTATCTTAGCTTATGCAGATGGAGGTTTCTGGTTTTAATAACAATTAGTTAATTGTCAATACACCTTCCTTTATTAGCGCTGCCGTGGTTTGCTCGACACTTATTCTCATTTCCAAATCAAGAAACATTATTCTTTTAAAACCAAGTACTCATTACTCGCGAATGAGGTTTCACAACACATTTAACAAAATGTTAATAACCAAGTAAAACAAGTTAAGTCTCTTATCTTTCAAGATCAAGTCTCTTAACTTCTACAATCAATAAACCAATCTTTTACCTACATGTAGTCGTTATAACTAACTTCCCATAAAGCTATTATAACACCCTATGTTTTAAACCAACCAACTCATTTAACACACGTACGCTCACCGCATTACATAGTTTACAAAACATCATGCTAGAAGGATAGGAAGAGGTTCACATACCGCGACGATTATCGATAATAAGCAAAACGCCCACATTATCAGAATCGCTAGCTGCTCCACTCTTCAAGTAGAATACGCCACTCGCAGATTTCCACCTATAAGGCCACAAACGCCTATTAACTTCTAACCGCACGTTCCATATTCTACGAAAAATTCTAAAGACTCTTCCCCGCAAATCGCAGAAATCTCCTCTCTATCGAGGCCGCTACCAAGCCAACCTGGGGTTATACGCCTAACCGACATATACAATTCTACTACACAAGAATACCACAAGTTCATCAGAATACGATTCTATGTAATTACAGCTCGCTTCTTCTTTAAATTGTGCTTAAGTCAAAGACATTGCCGCAAGCTATGTTCTTCTATATATAGTATACCTCAACTATATATCCTACCATATGTAATTTCCAATTACAACAAGGGGACAAGAATATTTACCTCGATAAGCCCAAAATTATCCAAGTTATAAAAGTCGATCCCGAGCAAGGTTTAGCTCCTACTCCGCGCCCAAACAACCCTTAGAAGTTCTAACCAACTTCTACTTAAATACTTCAACCAACTATGAAGATTTCCTTGGGTTTCGGTTTGAGACTAAGAGGACAAAGGTAGTATTTCCTGCTCTACGTATAGAGGTAACTTTTGGAATACTACAAGGTAAAGGCTAAGGTATTTTGGGCATTATAACAATACTTGGAGAGTATTTCTACCAAGAGGGGGGGTGTATTATACGAAACAACTAGGCTAGGGGGGGACCTCTCGGCCAATGGCCACTAGGAGGGGGAGGGGGAGGCTCTCGGCCACAAGGCCTCACAAGGGGGGGAGGAGAGGCTAGGACGAGAACTACACTCAAAGGGAGGGAGAGAGACTCAAGACTTGGAAGATTTTGGATGAAGAAGTCTTCAAGCCTAGGGGGGTATTTATAGGAAAACCAAAGGCCAACCAATGGCCAAGATCAAGCCATGTGCAAGGCAAGTGTAAGGCCTTGATCAAGCCAAGTGCACCCTAACCCTACACCCCAAAACAAGGCACAAAACATGGCACCAAACATGGCACAAAGTAAGGCACAAAACAAGGCACCAATCGCCAAGGCCAAACCGCTTCTATGCTCCACTGAGGGTGACAAGTGTCACCTCTCGTGGCCCAAAAATGTTCCATCGCTAAAAATCCGCAAAAATACAAAACGACATAGCCGAATTTTCCCTACGCAAGCTCAGAAACGCTTCATTAAAAACGACTTAATCGTGTCAGGCACAAATTTCAACCTATGCCAAACTTTAAGTTCAAATTTTCGTGACGCACGCCTCTACGCACATACTCGAAATACGGGTATAACACTTTGAGTGGCCTTGTGGCGAGAGGGTACCCTCCCTCGGTAGTGCTTTCAGCCAGGGGTACCCCACTTGCCTTGTTGTTCTCGTGATAATACCCTCCTCGTGGTATTGAAATACTTCCAAGTATTGTTATAATGCCCAAAATACCTTAGCCTTTACCTTGTAGTATTCCAAAAGTTACCTCTATACGTAGATCCCGGAAATACTACCTTTTGTCCTTTTAGTCTCAAACGAAAACCCTAAGGAAATCTTCATAGCGAGTTGAAGTAAAGTAGAAGTTGGTTAGAACTTCTAAGGGTTGTTTGGAGCGGATTGGAGCGCACGGAGTAGGAGCTAAACCTTGCTCAGGATCGACTTTTATCTCGGATAATTTTGGGCTTATCGAGGTAAATATTCTTGTCCCCTTATTGTAATTGGAAATTACATATTGTAGGATTATATAGTTGAGGCATACTATATATAGAACTAAGAATAGCTTTGCGGCAATGTCTTTTGACTTAAGCCTGAATTTAAAGAAGAGAATCGAATCAGAATTACATAGATCAGACATAAAGAGACTTGTGGTATTATCAGATAGTAGAATTGTATACGCCCTGTTAGACGTATAACCCCCGTGGTTGGCTTGGTAGCCTACCGATAGAGAGGAGATTTACGCGGCATGGGGAGGTGCCGAATTTTCTCAGAGAATATGGAACCGCACATCGGGTTAATAGACGCCAGTGGCCTTATAGGTGGAAGTACTACGAGTAGCGTATTCTACTTGAAGAGTGGAAACGCCAGCCGTGTTACAAGATCGTGGAGCGCTTGCTTATTGTCGATAATCGCCGCGAGGTATGTGAACCTCTTCCTATCCTTCTAGCATGATGCTTTGTAAACTATGTAGTACGGTAGACGATACATGTGCTAAATGAGTTGGTTGGTTTAAAACATAGGGTGTTATAATAGCTTTATGGGAAGTTAGTTATAACGACTCATGTAGGTAAAAGATTGGTTTATTGATTGTAGAAGTTAAGAGACTTGATCTTGAAAGGTAAGAGACTTAACTTGTTTTACTTGGTAATTAACATTTTGTTAAAAGTGTTGTGAAACCTCATTCATGAGTAATGAGTACTTGGTTTTAAAAAGAATAATGTTTTATTGATTTCTAAATGAGAATAAGTGTTTAACAAACCACAAGAAGCTTAATAAAGGAAAGTGTATTGACAAATAACAAATTATTATTAAAACCAAGAGAAACCTCCATCCGCATGTAAGCTAAGATAAGACAAAAATGTATTACATTTCCTAGATCATGGTCCAGAATAAGATTGTTGTAAACAAGAATAAACTGTTCACGACAAGACATATGTTACTCAATTGTTTTAAAAGAGATTAAGACTATGAGTTATGAAACCTTTCTAAAATGAGAAACTTGAGCATTTGAAATTAGGCAAACTTGAACGCTTGGAAAATAATGTTGTTACTTGATTTTACAAAGGGAAGTATTTTGGTTTACTTAAAAAGATAGTCACTCTATTTTATACTACGTATTATGTGACTTTTTGTGAAAGGAACGGATCCTTTAAAAAGAGTTAATGTACGTAGTACTTTAGGTTAAAACCCGCACTTGGATACAAAATGGAAGTACTTGAGTCAGGTATAACTTGCCTATGCTTGTTGTTGTGTAACTCGCCTATGCTTGTTGTTGTGTAACTCGCCTATGCTTGTTGTGATAGCCTTTGTTGTGCAAATGTTAATATCGTGTGACTTCGAGAAAGAGTGGATCTTTTATAAAAGTCTAGAAGTATGGTAATTTGCTCGAGCTTGTTTGTGATAGCCCGTTGTGCGGTATATTGTTATTATTGTTGCATCATGGACATGTCTACACCGATGCAGACTCGGTACGTGGCTACGCGGCAGGTTGATTACCCGATATATTGTTATTGTGGTTACATGGACATGTCTACACCGGCGTGCACTCGGGGCGTGTGGCTACGCGGCGGTTGATCACCCAAGATATTGTTGTTGATGTTATATGGACATGTCTACACCGAGGCGTAACCGGCGTGTGGCCACGCGGCATTGTTATTATTATTGCATCATGGACATGTCTACACCGGCGCACTCCGGGGCATGTGGCCATGATGCAAACATGATTGATGTTGCGGGCGTGAGACCCATAGTTATATCGAGTAATGACATCGAGGCGCGAGTCCCCGACTTGATCGCTTATGATTGCGCATCGTATTTTAGTTATCATGCATGTCTCCCGCTTTATGTAGACTGTTATGATTTAACCGCAGATTTTCGCCACATACTTGGTACTGTAATCGACCTTCTTCGGGCCGCTCATGCCGCAGTAGAGTACATCGGTAGTTGATCCTCGCCTTAGGATCACGGTCAGCCATTGAAGTCTGCCTCCGAGGCTTATCTTTGCATGTTACCCCGAGTTGTAGGTGTTTGTACATTCGTGGTATGACGGGCCCCGTCCCGCCATGTTGTATAAAAACTCTTAGAGGTCCAGAGTAATCTGCAAGTGTGGTTTGTAAAGGATTAAACTGTTCGTTTTGAAAGAGTTATATATATATACTTTATTGGAAGGTAACAGTTTGGTTGGCTTGTTTTATGATCATATATCTTGTTTCTTGTGTAAGTTTTATTTTCCGCTGGTTTTCTCTGATGTTGTATCACTAGGGTGCCCGGGGTAAGGCACTACCACGCCCGGATCGGTCGTGACAAATACACCCCACGTAATTACGCTTCTCTTCTTTAGATTCAGGCTTAAGTCCAAAGACATTGCCGCAAAACTATGTTCAGTTCTATATATAGTATACTTCAACTATGTATTCCTACAACATGTATTTTCCAATTACAATAGGGGGACAAGATAATTACCTCGATAAGCCCATAATTATCCAAGTATAGATGTCGATCCTTAGCAACGCTTAGCTCCTACTCCGGTGCTCCAACCCGCCTCAACAACCCTTAGAAGTTCTACTTAACTTCTTCTTAATACTCCAACCAACTATGGAGATTTTCCTGTGGTTTCTGGTTTGAGACAAAAAGGACATTTAGGTAGTATTTCCTGCTCTACGATAGAGGAATCTTTGGAATACTACAAGGTATACTACTAAGGTAATTTTGGGTATAACAACAATACTTTGAGAGTATTTCTACCAAGATGGGGTATATTTATACGAGACAACACCACAAGTGGGTGTATACTCTACTACCCCACTGTGAGTGGGGTACTCGCCAAGGGGAGGGACTCGGCCAAAGGGACTTCTCAAAGGGGAGGGAGGCTAGGACGAGACAACCACACAAAGGGGGGGAAGCTCTCAAGACTTAGAGATTTAGGATGAATAAGTCTTCAGCCGGGAGGGTATTTATAGCTGCAAAGGCCAACCAATGGCCAAGATCTAGCCAAGTGCTAAGCAAGTGTAGGGTCAAGATTGTCACGACCTGCCCGGTTCGTGGATCGTGCCTTACCCGGCACCCAAGTAGTCATACATCGAGTAATCGGAATATAAAACAAGACATGAAACAGCTTGTAAAAAGAGACACGCTTTATGTGAGAAAATGTCGCTTTCTAAGATATATACATAACATAGTTTTGCGCTTACATCCCAACGGTACAATAGACTACTGCACTTCTAAGGAAGTAACAACTATGGCGGGACAGGTTCCCGCCATACCCCGAATGTACAAACTATCTACAATACAGGGAGATCATACCAAAAAGTAGAGCCACCGGAGAAGATGGAGCACCTATCGCCAAGGCAAAGAGATCCTAAGGATGTTGATCTCGCACCTGCTTGCCCTAACCTGCGGAATGAACGCAGCTCAAGGAGGTCATAACAGTACTAAGTATGTGAAATCAGAAAGTACTTAAATGAAATCATATCATTTTAAAACCAGTTTACAAATATGTATGAAACAACTAAGGAAACCGCATATAGTGCCACATCACAAACAAGAGCAACAATAGGTAAATCAGAATAGTCTTTTCTAGGTCGCGAATGATCAAGCAGGCCAATTGCCCATAGTATCATTAAGCAAGCCTAATCCTGGACTCCCGTAGTCCGCATAGGCCACTCACTTAGGCCCGCATAGGTATAACCCCGCATCGAGGGTAGCTACTCCTCGGCAACGCCCCGACTCGTAGTCCGCATGGCCACATAGACCGCATGAGGTATAACCCCGCACACTAACTCGAACTCGTAGCCCGCATAGGTCCTCCGACCCGCATGAGGTATTCTCGAATCACGGTCCTGCATCACTCGAGTCTACCTCGACGGAGAGGCGCTTTAACCCCAGAATATGTCAAGAGGCGAGTGATATAATACCAACATAACATTTTATCGTTAAACCACATAAGCATAACAAGAATACCTCTTATACAAATGTTACAAGTCACTACCACACATAGCATCATATCATGTCTACTTATCAAACCATTTTATTATTCTTTCATAAATCAATATAAGTCCATATAAACACATAAGTAAATCGTCTTCTTTTATCATTCTTAAGTTGTTATACCTAACTTCCCATAAAGCTAGTATAACTCTTAAGCTTGATGTTTAAAACCAATTAGTTCTCTTCGTAAGAAAATGATTCAATATTCTTTTGAAATGCTTTAAGATCCTTATTATTCGTGCTTAAGTCGCAAGACATTGCCGTAAGTATTATTCAGCTTAAGTCAAAAGACATTGCCGTAGTTATTATTCGCTTAACACATGTACGCTCACCGCATTACATATATATTTTAAAATATCATGCTTTAGGAAGAATCACATACCTTCTCAATAAAACCACCGCCAAGTTGAATATGTCGCGCAGAGAATCAACCTATAATAGTCGACACGCCTATCAACGCTCGCACTACTCCAAAACAGCTTCTAAGCAGAGGGTTCTCTATCCTATGGAAAATTGGGCAGACTTCCTACCCTGAGCTACTCAAGTTCATCGTGAAAACAAATTCTAAGTAAGTACGCTTTGATTATTCTTCTTTAAACCCTTCTACCGTGATAATAGTTCAATTCTATTCTTTAATATCCTTCTAAGTATTTATACTTATTTCTATACTTCTACAAGATGTATTCTCTAATTACAAAAGAAGGACAAGTTTATTTACCCTGTAAGCCCAATAATATCCTAGATAAAAGTCACCGAGCAAGGTTTAGCTCCTAAGTTGTACGCTCCCAGAGTCCAAGAAAACCTTAGAAGTTCTTCACAACTTCTACTAATGACTAAGGGATTTGGGCTAGGTATTTTGGGCATTATAACAATACTAGAAGGCAACTTTTCTACCACGGGAGTGGGGTAGATTTCGCCAGTTAGTGGGATAGCCTCGCTAAGCTTCTCAAGGGGGTGTGTTGGACTAAAAGGCTTAAGGGAGAGGAAAGGATTTTCAAGACTTGAAAGGAATTTGTGGATGAAGAACTCTTCATCACAAGAGGGTATTTATAGTCAAGGGATGGCCAACCAATGGCCAAGATTATGCCAAGTGCAAGGCAAGTGTGAGGTCAAGATTAGGCAAGTGTACCTAGCCAACTTGCACACAAAATATCCTACCAACTACTTGACAAAATTGGCACTCCAATCGCCTCAATGACGCCTCAAGTCCATCAATTGGAGGGTGACAAGTGTCGCCTCCCGCTGGCCCAAAGTGTTTCGCCTCTAAAAATCCGCAAAAATTAGAAATGACATAGCCGGAATTTATCCTACGCGAGTCAGGTAAAACGCTTCATCGAAAACGATTCTTTTAGTGAGTTGTGCCCAAGTATTTTCGCCCGCCTAACTTTTAAGGCTAAACTTTTGACGTATTCCCACGCACATACTCCGGAAATACTGGTATAACATTCTCCTCTCTTAGAAACATTCGTCCCGAATGTTCCTTCCCAAGACAGATAACGATAAGGTTCTTCATAACTTAAATAGCTTTGCAAATGCCACACACGCCACAAAACAACACTTAGGCATAAACGATAATGAAAATTTACAAGTAGGAAAGTGAATTACCCGAGGTGTGGGAATAGCGAGGATACTTCGCCTCATGTCCTCCTCGCCTTCCCACGCCATCTCCTCCTCGAGCTCGCTCCGCCACAAGACTTTGACTAAGCCACGCCCTTCGTCCGCAGACGCTTAACTCCGACGATCGACATCGCCATGGGAATCTCCTCATACGATAACCCCTCACACCGACATCGCCAATCGGGTGTACCCAAGATGGATCCCCGATACATCTCCTCAAAGATAGATACGTGAAAACGGATGACCGCCTCCGACGGACGGCAGATTCAACTCATAGGCAACCTTGCCTACCTCGCGGACAATCCAAACGCCCAATGTACTTGGGCCGAAGCTTCTTCTTCCCGAATCTCATCACACCCTTCATGGGTGACACCTTTAGAAAAACCCAATCATGAACCTCGAACTCAGATGCCGACGACGATGATCTCGTGATATGACTTGCCGACTCAGCCGCCAAGAACCTCTCCCGGATAAGCTTCACCTTATCCACCGTCACGTATCAACCGTCCCACTAATCGCACTCTCGCCACATCGAACCAGCCTATAGGCGATCCGCACTTCCTCCCATACAAGACCTCATAAGGCGCCATCTCGAATACCGGAGTGGTAGCTATTATTGTATGCAAACTCAACTAGAGGCAAATGATCCTCCCAACTACTCGGTCAATAACACAAAGCTCGCAGATATCCTCAAGAGTCCGGATAAGGCGCTCCGTCCGTCCTCTGCGTGGATGGAATGCGATCGTGCTCACTCGCCCCTAAACCCTCGAAAGACTCCGTAAGTTAGCCGTAAACCGGCTCTGCTCGATATGATCGAAATAGGACTCCATGCACCGACGATCTCTGATATATAGTCCGCATAATCCTCACCAAAAGTCGCCCCGACGGGAAGAAAGTGGGCTGATTTCACACCGCCGACGATAACCCATATAGAATCATGTCTCCTCCGAGTGCGAGGTAATCCCGTGATGAAGTCCATGTTGATCACCTCCCACTTCCGTGTCGGGATCTCTATCGCTCAGAATAAACCACCGTGCCTCGTGCTCTACCTTCACCGCCGACAACACGCACCGAGCTACGAACTCGCAACGCCCCTCTTCGCCATCCCACCAATACACGCATCTAAGGTCGTGGTACATCTTGGTCGCACTTCGACGGATAGAGTAACGCCGCTGCGGTGCTTCCCCAAGAACTCCGCCAAGTCCTCAAACATCCGGAACACACAACTCGCCTCAAACCTTAGCACCCCATCACGTGCTACCTCAAAGCGACCCTTGCCTCACGAAGAGTCAGACACGATAACGTGTCAAAATCGGATCTCGAATCGCTGCCTCTTCACCTCCTCGACGATGGAAGACTCGCAACCTCACGAACTCGAACCCCATCGCTATCGTAATCAATCAAACGGACACCAAGGCTCGCTAATCGATGCAAATCACGAACCATGTCCTCCTCTCTAGCCGCACATCCGATAGGCTCCCCATCGACTCACGACTAAGAGCATCCGCCACAACATCGCCTTCCCGTGGTAAAGGATATCAACATCGTAGTCCTTAAGCAACTCTAACCACCGCCTTCGCCGTAAGTTCACCTCCTCTGGTCAAGATATACCGAGGCTCTTGTGGTCCAGATAAATATCCACACGAACCCCATACAAATAGTGCCTCCGCATCTTCAAGGCGTGAATCACCGCCAACTCCAAATCATGGGGGGTAGTTCTCTCGTGTTTCTTCACCGCCGGATGCATACGCTATAACCTTGCCATGTCGCATCAACACACATCCCAACCCGATGCTCGACGATCACAATACACGACATAACCGTCGACCCTCCGAAGAGTAAGAACGGGCGGTCGCCGCCTCCTTCAAGAATCGAAGCCCCGCCACAAGCATCACCATCAAACTTAGCCGCTCGAGTCACCCTAGTCAATGGTGCAGATAAGCAAACTTCTACGAACCGCCGATAATAACTCGCAAGGCCCGTAAAATCGCAACCTGTCTGAGTAAGAGGTTCAGGCCAAGTCCTCGATCGCCGATCTTGGCCGATTCACTGAATGCCATCACCGGCTAATATGCCCAAGAAAAGCCACCGGTTAACCAAAACTCACATTTGGAAAACTTGGCGATAATCGCTGGTCTCGAGAATCACAAGACAGCCTCAACGCTCCGCATGCTCCTCGCCTCGAGCGTGAATAAACCAAGATATCATCAATGAACACTATCACAAACGCGTTCAAAAATGGTTTGAACACTTTGCTCATCAAATCCATGAATACCGCCGAGCGTTGGTCAAACCGAACGACATAACCCTAAATCAGAGCGTGCATCGTCCGAATGCACTCTAGGGATGTCCGACTTCTCTCGACTTCGCACTGATGATAGCCCGACCAGAGATCAATTTTGGAGAAACATCTCGCACTCGCAACCGGTCGAACAAATCATCAATCTCGGAAGGGTATTCGTTTAATGGTCACCTTGTTCACCGCCAGTAATCAACACATGCGCAGCTGCCTGCCACGACCAACCTGCCCGCGGATCGTGCCTTACCCCGCACCCTAGTGATACAACATCGAGAAAATCACGAAATAAAAACATGAACATGAATTAAGAGACAAGATAAATAAACAAAGCAAAACAAAAGCTTTTTCATCATATATACATAAATACCCAACAGCTTATCTTTTATACAAACCCCGCCACAACAAGCATGCACTTAAGATTTTTACAATTTATGACGGACAGGCCCCGCCATACCTCGAATGTATAAGAATCTACTGACTCGTGGTAACATACCAAAAGATAAGCCTCAAGAAATGGGCTTCCCGACATCAATCGTGATCCTATGAGCGAGGATCCACAACCGATGTATTTCCACCGCGCAGATGAACGCACTCGGCGAGGTCAAGATAACAGTACCAAGTATGGGAAATCAGAAAAGATCAGAAATGAAATCATAATAGTCTATATAAAGTGAGACATGTATGATAACCGATGAAATACGTGTCCCGCCCATCCCGCGACTCGTGAATAATCGATGGAATACGCCGCCCATCTCGTGGGACTCGTGTATAATCGTGAAATACGTGTCCTCGCCATCTCGGACTCTGTATAATCGATAGAATACGTGTCCCCGCCCATCTCGCGACTCGTGTATAATCAAACGAGATACGTGTCCTCGCCCATCTCGTGACTCTGCAGAATCGCTCATAACAAATCAACCGCCTCCATCGAGAAACGCGGGGTACGTAAATACAACAAAGGCTATCACAACAAGCATAGGCAAGTTTCACAACAACAAGCATAGGCAAGCTTCACAACAACAAGCATAGGCAAGTTATACACAACTCAAAGTACTTTCATTTTATGCCAAAGTCCTGTTTTAACTCCTAAAGTACTACGTGACGTTAAATTCCTTTTAAAGATCCATTTCTTTTACAAAGGTCACCCGATACCGTAGTATAAAAATAGAGTGACTAACATTGTTAAGTAAACCAAAATGCTTTCCTTTGTAAAATCAAGTAACAACCTTATTTTCCAAACGCTCAAGTTTGCCTAATTTCAAATGCTCAAGTTTCTCATTTTAGAAAAGGTTTCGTAGTTCATAGTTTTAATCCTTTAAAACATAATTCTCCTTTAAACGCTTTGAGAAACATATGTCTTATATGAGTAGGTTATTCTTGTTTATAATCAATCTTATTAAGCAACCATGATCTAGAAATGTAATATCATTTTGTCTCATCTTAGCTTCTATGCAGATGGAGGTTTCTACCGGTTTTAATACCATACTTCATTATTCAATACATTTTCCTTTATTAACGCCGCAGTTGGTTTGTCGATACTCATTCGATTCAAATCAAGAAACATTATTCCTTTTAAAACCAAGTACTCATTACTCACGAACGAGGTTTCACACTTTTAACAAAATTCATATCAATACCATTAAGTCAAGTCTCTTATCTTCAAAAATCAAGAAACCATTCTTTTATCACTCTTAAGACGTTATACCTAACTTCCTATAAAGCTAGTACAACTCTTATGTTTTCAAAGCCAAGTATTACTCTTCTTTCAAAAGGTCTTTTGAAACACTTCAAGTTCTTTATTACTACACATCAAATCCGTTATAAGTCAAATCGCACCCTTTGAAACCACAAAGCATTTTCTTACCTACATAAAGTCAGTGTTATAACCAACTTCCCATAAAGCCGTTATAACACTTTATGTTTCAAACCAATCAAATACATTAAACACATGACGCCTACCGCATTACATAGTTATACACATATCATGCTAGAACAGATAGGAAGAGGTTCACATACCGCGACGACTATCGACTAATAGCGAAATGCTCCAAGTACCTCAAACCGCCGCTACTCCTTAAGCCAAGTAGATCACGCCATACGTAGTACTTCAACCCATAGAGGCCACAAGGCGCCTATTAACATCCTAGATCTCAATGTAGAATATTCTACGTAAAATTCAAGAAGACTCCCCGCAACAACAGAAATCTCCTCCTCTATCGAGGCCGCTACCAAGCCAACCAGGGGGGTTTGCACGCCTAACCTGGACGTGTACAATTCTACTCACAAGAATACTACACAAGTCTACCGTAATACACCCCATGTAATTACAGTTCAGTTCTCTTATTTAAATTCAGGCTTAAGTCGCAAGACATTGCCGTAAGTATTATTCAGGCTTAAGTCAAAAGACATTGCCGCACAACTATGTTCAATTATATATATAGTATACTTCAACTATATATTCCAACAACATGTAATTTCCAATTACAATAGAAGGTCAAGAGTGTTTACCTCGATAAGCCCAAAATTATCCGAGTTTAAATGTCGATCCCGAGCAAGGTTTAGCTCCTACTCCGCGCTCCAACCCGCCTCCTAAACAACCCTTAGAAGTTCTAACTAACTTCTACTTAACACTTCAACCGACTATGAAGGTTTTTCCTGAGGGTTTCGTTTTTGTGAGTGAGGGAAGTATAATATTATTTTCTGGGCTTTTGTCTAAGTGTAACCTTGGGAATCCTACATGGTAATTGTGCCAAGGTATTTGGGCATTATAACAATACTTGGAGAGTATTTCTATACCACAAAAGGGGGTATTTATACGAGATAACAAGGCAGTGGGTGTACCCCAAGGCTGTGGCACTACAAAGGGGAGGTGGCTCTCGCCAAGCTCACTCCAAGGGGGGTGTGGTGGACGAAAACTTCACAAGGGAGAGGAGGGATTTTTAACACTTAGAAAATATTTGACGAAGAATTTCATCAACAAAGGGTGGTATTTATAGGTCAAGCCACACAACCAAGGGCCAAGATTAATCCACGTGTTAGGCAAGTGTAAGGCCAAGATCAAGCCAAGTACACCTTATCCATCTACCACCAAAAATATCTTACCAACTACTTGACAAAACAAGCCACATTTTCGTCCCAATTATCGCCCAAACGCGTTCCCACCAGAGGGTGACAAGTGTCGCCTCTCGCTGGTCCAAAATGTTTCGCCTCTAAAAATCCGCAAAAATTATAAAGGACATAGCCGGAATTTTCCTACGTAGTCGTGGAAACGCTTCATCGAAAACGACTCTTTTCGCACTTGTGCACAAATTCAACCTATGCCTACTTTAAGGCTCAAATTGTATACGCACGCCTCACGCATACATACTGGAAATACGGGTATAACATTCTCCTTCCTTAGAAACATTCGCCCCGAATGTTCCTTCTCAAGACGGATAACGATGAAGTTCTTCTAACCAGCTTGCCAACGCCACACCTAGCCACCTAAATATCACACGCTCTCTTCCTTCCTTACTCGTGGCCTCTTCTCGAACACTTGAACTCTTCCCGATACGCACCATACTTCACCATCGCTCAGCTTCCCAAAACTTTGGAGTCACCACCTCCAAACTTGGTCATCTTACTAGCTTCACTTCTCTAAGGCCATTCCCGCCTTCACGAACCGATTCTCGGTCGAACATATCCACGAACTCATACGATGGTCATGTAAACTGGGCCTAGCACTCGTGACCCTACCACCGGCGTGACCACCTGAGCTGACCCAACCCCAACATCGCCGCGGTTGGCCCGCAACAGGCCCCAACCCGACCCACTTGCGCATCAAACTCTTGTTTCCGATCCGAACAATCTTACCTATATTGTGTCGCGAAAGCTACCACTTTCCATTTTACACTACCCAAGGAATTATTCCAGAACACATTTATACGCAAACCAAGTATTTCAACAAAGACTAACCGTAAAATCTTTTATTCAAGATGACCTTACCTCTAAGGTCTCAACACGAAATATTCTAAGGTTCACACTTTCCATGCCCCCATACATATCCTTTCAACTAACCATGCTTTCTAACTCATAACCAACATAACGCTATCCGAACGTAGCACACAATAAGAAGCGTCATTATATCATGCATACAAATCTCTGAGGGTTAAGGATATACCAATCTACCGCCCACTCTAATCATAAGCTCACCGCAGGCGATAGTCAGAGTAGGCGATGAACTCGCCATCGACCCGTAGCCGAGTCATTCTGCTTGCATCCTTCCTACTAGGACGCTTCATCATACGGCCTCGACGCATCGCAGAAAACAAGCACCGCAAAAGACGACATTCTCGATGACGCTCGCCACATCGCGTACACCGAGGAAAACTCAACCCGATCAAGAACCCATGTATATCTCGCGGAACTAAGGCCTCGAGCTCACTCAGCCCCGAATACCCCAACGCCCCGACGATCGTGGGGACCACTGCATCGTGGAGGTACATAACTAGATCGGCCGAGGCGGTCCGCCAAAGTTACCAAAGGACCTCGCTGCTCGCCTCTTCTCGCCGATCTCGGCCATTCCGCCGACCTTCTCCGCGCCTCACATCCTAGTGCATGAGCCAGACGCGAGCAATGTCCATGCCCTACCAAGAGCTACACCCGCATAAGCCTCGCTAAGTAATCATCCAGCTGACGTAGCGTGTACTGGCCCTCCATATCGCCTACCACAATGGAACATACCGAGCTAATGAGTCGAACTCACATTGTACTTTCTAACCGCCCGCCTGCCCCGCCTCAACGCCAAAAATCTGCTACCGAGCCCTCTCATTTGTGGGGCAAGAAATGTGCAAGAAAGCCTTGAGAACTCGTCCCATACTACTGGAAGTGCATGCTCTTCCCGACAACTCCCACGAATCAAACTACCAATCGCAGATCACGCACTGACGCAACTCAATACCACCGACTCGCTCGAGACTCGATCATTCTCATGATCCGTAGTCGCTTGATAAACTCCCGAGGTCATCCTCGCCTCGATCCATGTAACATCGGGCGCTACAACCGTAAAGTCCTGCAGCCTCAAATCGCTCGGGGTGAACTACGGTGCTATCGGGCCGGAATCACGTGATTCAAATTTATCTCATATTCGCCACGACTCGCCAAGAATCGCCATCTCTTGTACCCCATCTCATCCGCTTCCAGCCGTGGGACCGAGGCTCGTGTATCAGAGTCTCAGCCCATCGCCGCGCTTAAATCGCAGGCCGGGCGGCGCCGCAAACTCGCTGGCACTGCCTCAGCATCGACGCTCGCGCTCGCATTCTCTCAGATCTCACTAACAGCCTCTCGATCGCTTTGCCCATTCGGGCTCGGTTTTACGCGAGGCATAATCGTAAAGGAAAGGAATACGCCGAGGGGTCCAACTTATCACACATTTCTAGGGCACGATCTCGTAATGAGAAGAATGGAAACCAATCCTAAATGTCCTATAGCCTCCTCGACATAGATGTGGTGCACAACACACCGATAATCAAGACTTACTAGACACGGTGTAGACACTTTCCGAGGACTAATCGCTCGATACCACTTTTGTCACAACCCAACCTGCCCGTGGATCGTGCCTTACCCCGAGCACCCTAGTGATACAACATCGAGAAAATCACGAAATAAAAACATGAACATGAATTAAGAGACAAGATAAATAAACAAAGCCAACCAAAACAGCTTGCCTTCATCATATATACATAAATACCAACAGCTTATCTTTTACAAACCCCGCCACAACAAAGCATGCACTTAAGATTTTTACAATAATTATGACGATGTGGCTCGCCATACCTCAATGTATAAGAATCTACATACTGTGGTAACATACCAAAAGATAAGCTCCAAGAAATGGGCTTCCCGACACGAATCGTGATCCTATGAGCGAGGATCCACAACCGATGTAATTCCACTGCGCAGATGAACGCACTTCGGGCGAGGTCAAGACAACAGTACCAAGTATGGGAAATCAGAAAAGATCAGAATGAAATCATAATAGTCTATATAAAGCAGAGACATGTATGATAACCAGATGAAATACGTGTCCCGCCATCCCGCGGACTCGTGAATAATCGACGGAATACGTGTCCTCGCCATCTCGTGGGACCTTGTATAATCAGTGAAATACGTGTCCTCGCCATCTCGTGGACTCTTGTATAATCGATGGAATACGTGTCCCTCGCCATCTCGTGGACTCGTATAATCAAATGAGATACGTGTCCTCGCCATCTCGCGGACCTGCAGAATCGCTCATAACAAATCAACCGCCTCCATCGAGAAACGCTGGTACGTAAATACAACAAAGGCTATCACAACAAGCATAGGCAAGTTTCACAACAACAAGCATAGGCAAGCTTCACAACAACAAGCATAGGCAAGTTATACACAACTCAAAGTACTTTCATTTTATGCCAAAGTCCGGTTTTAACTCCTAAAGTACTACGTACGTTAAATTCCTTTTAAAGATACATTTCTTTTACAAAGGTCACCCGATACCCGTAGTATAAAAATAGAGTGACTAACATTGTTAAGTAAACCAAAATGCTTTCCTTTGTAAAATCAAGTAACAACCTTATTTTCCAGACGTTCAAGTTTGCCTAATTTCAAATGCTGAAGTTTCTCATTTTAGAAAAGGTTTCAGAGTTCATAGTTTTAATCCTTTAAAACATAATTCTCCTTTAAACGCTTTGAGAAACATATGTCTTATACGTGAGTAGGTTATTCTTGTTTATAATCAATCTTATTAAGCACCATGATCTAGAAATGTAATATCATTTTGTCTCATCTTAGCTTCTATGCAGATGGAGGTTTCTACCGGTTTTAATACCATACTTCATTATTCAATACATTTTCCTTTATTAACGCCGCAGTTGGTTTGTCGATACTCATTCCGATTTCCAAATCAAGAAACATTATTCTTTTTAAAACCAAGTACTCATTACTCGCGAATGAGGTTTCACATTTTTAACAAAATTCATATCAATACCATTAAGTCAAGTCTCTTATCTTCAAAAATCAAGAAACCATTCTTTTTATCACTCTTAAGACGTTATACCTAACTTCCTATAAAGCTAGTACAACTCTTATGTTTTCAAAGCCAAGTATTACTCTTCTTTCAAAAAGGTCTTTGAAACACTTCAAGTTCTTTATTACTACACATCAAATGCTATAAGTCAAATCGCACCCTTTGAAACCACAAAGCATTTTCTTACCTACATAAAGTTGTTATAACCAAGTTCCCATAAAGCCGTTATAACACTTTATGTTTCAAACCAATCAAATACATTAAACACATGTACGCTTCACCGCACTACATAGTTATCACATATCATGCTAGAACAGATAGGAAGAGGTTCACATACCGCGACGACTATCGACTAATAGCAAAATGCTCCAAGTACCTCAAACCGCTTGGCTACTCCTGCCAAGTAGATCACGCCATACGTAGTACTTCAACCTATAGAGGCCACAAGGCGCCTATTAACATCCTAGATCTCAATGTAGAATATTCTACGTAAAATTCAAGAAGACCTCCCCAACAACAGAAATCTCCTCTCTATCGAGGCCGCTACCAAGCCAACCAGTGGGGTTTGCACGCCTAACCGGACGTACAATTCTACTCACAAGAATACTACACAAGTTCATCAGAATACAAATTCCATGTAATTACGTCAGCTTCTTATTTAAATTCAGCTTAAGTCGCAAGACATTGCCGTAAGTATTATTCAGCTTAAGTCAAAAGACATTGCCGCACAACTATGTTCAATTCTATATATAGTATACTTCAACTATATATTCCAACAACATGTAATTTCCAATTACAATAGAAGGTCAAGAGTGTTTACCTCGATAAGCCCAAAATTATCCGAGTTTAAATGTCGATCCCGAGCAAGGTTTAGCTCCTACTCCGCGCGCTCCAACCCGCCTCCTAAACAACCCTTAGAAGTTCTAACTAACTTCTACTTAACACTTCAACCGACTATGAAGGTTTTTCCTGTGGTTTCGCTTTTGGATCGAGGAAGTATAATAGTATTTTCTGGCTTTGTATAAGTGTAACTCGGGAATACTACAAGGTATTTGGGCCAAGGTATTTGGGCATTATAACAATACTTGGAGAGTATTTCTATACCACAAAAGGGGGTATTTATACGAGATAACAAGGCAGGGGTGTACCCCAAGGCTAGGGCACTACAAAGGAGGGGGTGGCTCTCGCCAAGCTCACCTGGGTGTGGTGGACGAAAACTTCACAAGGGAGAGGGAGGATTTTTAACACTTAGAAAATATTTGATGAAGAATTTCATCAACAAAGGGTATTTATAGGTCAAGCCATGCCAACCAAGGGCCAAGATTAATCCACGTGTTAGGCAAGTGTAAGGCCAAGATCAAGCCAAGTACACCTTATCCATCTACCACCAAAAATATCTTACCAACTACTTGACAAAACAAGCCACATTTTCGCCCCAATTATCGCCCAAACGCGTTCCCAGAGTGGTGACAAGTGTCGCCTCTCTCGCTGGTCCAAAATGTTTCGCCTCTAAAAATCCGCAAAAATTATAAAGGACATAGCCGGAATTTTCCCACGTAAGTCGTGGGAAACGCTTTCTGAAAAAACGACTCTTTCGCACTTGTGCACAAATTCAACCTATGCCTACTTTAAGGCTCAAATTGTATACGACGCCTCACGCATATACTGGAAATACGGTATAACACGCCCGCCCTTCTTCTTCACGAACAATACCGGCTCCTGTGGAGAAACACTAGGTCTGATGAAGCCCTTCTCCAAAGAAGTCTCTAAGCCGATCCTTCAACTCTCTCAACTCGGCAGTGCCATCCTCGATGGCGAATGGAAATAGGCCGAGTGTCCGCAACACATCTATACAAAACTCGATCTCTCTCGTGAGGGATACCCGGAGGTCGCCCGAAACACGCCCGGGAACTCTTCGACTACCGAATCGATCAAAATCGCACCGCACTCGTGATCAAACACCCGAACGAGATGGTAGATGCATTCTTCGCACCATCTTCCTAGCCTCGAGGTAGGAAATAAACCTACTTCTACGATACAAAGGTTCTCCCACTCAACAACCGCTCGTGAAACCGGAACCGCACTACTTTCCTCGCAGCTACATTGGCGTAAAGAAGCCAGCCAATCCATACCCATGATCATGTCAAGTCAATCATATCCAACTCTATCAAGCTCCGCCAGTGGCTCGACGATCAGAATGGTCATCGGACAAGCCCTATATACCCGCCGAGCTACTACCGAATCACCCATCGCGTAGCTACTCGAAGCGGTCATGGACTCGTGCTCTATCCCTATCCTACTAGCAATAAGGGAGATATATAGATGTAGTAGAACCCGATCTATCAAGACATACACATCAAACCTAGAAACCGAGCAAGGTACCGTGACGACATCGCGAGGCCTCCGATCCCGCTTACCGGACAAAGCATAAATGCGCTTCGAGGATCGCTAGAATCGACCCGCGCACGACTCGCCGACTGGCCGTCCATGAGTACCTCGCTCTCCGGCGAGTACCGTCGGGATGAAGAAGACCACGAAAGAACTCGTAGGCCGACTTACCATCAAGATCGCCTTCGCCTGACAAGCCGTGAGCATAGTGACCCCCGCTACAATCAAACAAGCTCCCGTAGCGCACCACAACTCCCGGCGGATCTACCGACGGCCACACCGGCGGGTGGTCCGACGCCGCACTTCCGCCGCTCGACGCTCAAGCCCCGGGGCCCCGGTTCCGCCTCGAATATCCTTGCCCCGAGGACGGTGCAGAGTGCTCAGCCGGCTGGTGCAAATTCGACCATCGCTGAGGCCGCCACCACGATAGCCACCATAAGACCTCGCTGCCCTTCTTCTCGCCGTCACAACCCGCTTGCCTCTACGCCTCGCATCCAAGAGCACGAGCTCGCACGCGGTAATGTCCATACCCCAAGAGAAACACCCGCACAAGATTCGCCATATAATCATCTAGCCCTGACGTAGCGTGCACCCTATCCTCCATATTCGCTACTAATGCCGACATATCGAGCCAATGAATCAAACTCGACATTGTACTCCCTAACAAAGGCGCCCTCTCTCGCCTCAAGAATAAAAATTGTCACCGCGCTCCTCATCCGCGAGGCAAGAAGTGAGCGAGAAAGCCTCCGAGAACTCATCCCAAGTAGCCGGGACGCTGCTCTCCCGGATAACTCCCATGAATCAAACCAATCGATCGCAGATCACGCAGCCTATGTGGAACCAAGATCACTGACCGGCCTCCGACGCCCGATCACTCATAATCCTCAGAGCCGACGGATGAACTCCTCGCGATCATCCTCCGCCGACCAGAACTCGCGAAGCTACAACTCAAGAAATCTCGTAGCCTCAAACTATTCGCCTCGGGTGAACCACGGTGCATCGGGCCGAATCGAATCGCCAGATTCACTGCCCTCATGTTCGCCACGATCTCGCCAAGAATCGCCATCTTCAGAACCCATCTCATCCGCTTCCGTGTGGGACTGAGGTGTAGGTATCGCAGGTCTCATCACCGCCGTTGCGCCCTAAACCTCCCGGGTCGGGCGGCGTCAGAGAACTCGCTGCCTCGTATCGACCGGGTCCGAGCCCTCGCCACTCTAGGTGTCCCACTAGCAGCCTCCTCGGCCGCTTGCCCTTCTCGGGCCCGGGTTGCCTTACGCGAGGCATAATCACATGTAAAAGGATACGTTAGAAGTGGTCCGACTTATAACACGCCTCTAAGGCACGATCTCGTAACGAGAAGAATGGAAACCAATCCTAAATATCCTATAGCCTCCTCGACATTGCGTGGTGCACAACACACCGATAATCAAGACTTACTAGATACGGTCCGTAGACACTTTCCGAGGATTAATCGCTCGATACCACTTTTGTCACGACTGCCCGGCTCAGGATCGGTGCCTTACCTGTGCACCCAAGTAGTCATACATCGAGTAATCGAATATAAAACAAGACATGAAACAGCTTGTAAAAAGAGACACGCTTATGTGAGAAAATGTCGCTTTCTAAGATATATACATAACATAGTTTTGCGCTACATCCCAACTGCATAATAGAACTGCTGCACTTCTAAGGAAGTAACAACTATGGCGGACAGGTTCTCGCCATACCCCGAATGTACAAACTATCTACAATACAGGAGATCATACCAAAAGTAGAGCCTCCTATAAGATGGAGCTCCCGACACCAATGCAAAGAGATCCTAAGGACGTGGATCTAGCACTGCTGCCCTTACCGCGCAGATGAACGCAGCCTCAAGGAGGTCAAGACAACAGTACTAAGTATGTGAAATCAGAAAGTACTTAAATGAAATCATATCATTTTAAAACCACTTTACAAATATTTATGCAACAAACAACGAAACAGCACATAGTTCCACATCACCAACAACATCAACAATAGGTAAATCAGAATGTGTCTTTTCTAGGCCGAATGATCAAGCAGGCCAATTGCCCATAGTATCATTAAGCAAGCCTAACTCGACTCCCGTGAGTCCGCATAGGCCACTCATTTAGGCCCGCATAGGTATAACCCCGCATCGAGGGTAGCTACTCCTAAGCAACGCCCCGACTCGTAGTCCGCATGGCCACATAGATCGCATGAGGTATAACCCCGCACACTAACTCCGAACTCGTAGCTCCGCATAGGTCCTCGACCCGCATGAGGTATTCTCAATCACGGTCCTGCATCACCGAGTCTACCCCGCAGACGGAGGGCGCCTTAACCCCAGAATACATGTCAAGAGGCGAGTGATATAATACCAACATAACACCTTATCGTTAAACCACATAAGCACAACAAGAATACCTCTTATACAAATGTTATAAGTCACTACCACACATAGCATCATATCATGTCTACTTATCAAACCATTTTATTATTCTTTCATAAATCAATATAAGTCCGTTATAAACACATAAGTAAATCGTTCCTTTTATCATTCTTAAGTTGTTATACCTAACTTCCCATAAAGCTAGTATAACTCTTAAGCTTGATGTTTAAAACCAATTAGTTCTCTTCAGAAGAAAATGATTCAATATTCTTTGAAATGCTTTAAGATCCTTATTAATAAGGCTTAAGTCTCAAGACATTGACGTAAGTATTATTCAGTCTTAAGTCAAAAGACATTGCCGAAGTTATTATACATTTAACACATGTACGTATACCGTAATACATATATATTTTAAAATATCATGCTTTAGGAAGAATCACATACCTTCTCAAATAAAACCACCGCCAAGTTGAATATGTCGCCGCAGAGAATCAACCTATAATAGTCGACACGCCTATCAACGCTCACTACTCGAAAACGCTTCAAGCAGAGGGTTCTCTATCCTACGGAAAATTGGGCAGACTTCCCTACCGCGTGAGCTACTCAAGTTCATCGTGAAAAAATTTCTAAGTAAGTACGCTTTGATTATTCTTCTTTAAACCCTTCTACCGTGATAACAGCTCAATTTTATTCTTTAATATCCTTCTAAGTATTTATACTTATTTCTATACTTCTACAAGATGTATTCTCTAATTACAAAAGAAGGACAAGTTTATTTACCCTGAAGCCCAATAATATCCTAGATAAAAGTCACTGAGCAAGGTTTAGCTCCTAAGTTGTACGCCCAGAGTCTAAGAAAACCCAAGTTCTTCACAACTTCTACTAAGGACTAAGGGATTTGGGCTAGGTATTTTGGGCATTATAACAATACTAGAAGGCAACTTTTCTACCAAGGGAGGGGGTAGATTTCGCCAGGCAGTGGGGATAGCCTCGCTAAGCTTCTCAAAGTGTGCTGGACTAAAAGGCTTAAGGGAGAGGAAAGGATTTTCAAGACTTGAAAGGAATTTGTGGACGAAGAACTCTTCATCACAAGAGGGTATTTATAGATCAAGGGATGGCCAACCAATGGCCAAGATTATGCCAAGTGCAAGGCAAGTGTAAGGTCAAGATTAGGCAAGTGTACCTAGCCAACTTGCACACAAAATATCCTACCAACTACTTGACAAAATCGGCACTCCAATCTACCTCAATGACGCCTCAAGTCCATCAATCGGAGGTGACAAGTGTCGCCTCCCGCTGGCCCAAAGTGTTTCGCCTCTCGGAAAAATCCGCAAAATTAGAAATGACATAGCCAAATTTATCCTACGCGAGTCAGGTAAAACGCTTTAAAAACGATTCTTTTAATGAGTTGTGCCCAAGTATTTTCGTCCAAGCCTAACTTTTAAGGCTAAACTTTTGTACGTATTCCCTTACGTACATACTCTGGAAATACGGGGTATAACAAAGATGTGCCCAAGTGCCCCCTAGTCCCTACTCCACAAATCCCTCACAAAATATCCTACCAACTAAAGCCATTCCAATCGGCCCTAAACCGTCCACACGTCCATCAATGAGAGGGTGACAAGTGTCGCCCTCTCGTTGGTCCAAAATGTTTCGCCTCTAAAAATCCGCAAAAATAAGAAAAGACATAGCCTAATTTTCCCTCGCAAGTTATGTAAACGCTTCCAAAAAAACGACTCTAACCGGGTGTTGTGCACAAGTGTCGCCCTCCTATTTGTCCAAAATAATTCATCTTCCGAAAAAAATCCATAATGGCCAAAATCTCAAAATCAAAGCGGGCCCCACAAAACCGTAAATTTCTCCCGTGGGCCCCACGTGACCATTTCCGAAAATAAAATCTCAAAATTCTAATATAATTTAAGAAGCCCATATTCCAAATCTGGGAATCCAATTCCCATCAACGAACATTTTTCTTTACAAAAACCGGAAACTCTTTCCGTGGAAAAATCATCTCTTTCTTCCTTTCCAATTTTTCTCTGCTCTCGCACGCACGCCCTCGCATACATACTCGGAACTACGGGTATAACAGTTTTATGGAAGTTTGTTATAACCACTTTATGTAGCTGTTAATGGTTTGTTGATTTCAAAAGATAGAGACGTGACTTGTAATTGACCTAAATGGTGTTGAAAAGTATAAAACCTAATTCGTGAGAAATGAATACTTGGTTTTTAAAAGAATAACGTTACAAATTCCGGAAATGGAAATAAGGATCGAACAAGCCAACGCAAATACGATAAAGGCAAGAAGTAATGACGATTAATCATATTAAAACCTAGAAACCTCCAAATGCATAAGCTAAGATAAGACAAAATGACATTACATTTCCTAGATCATGGTCATTTAATGAGAATTATTGAAATCAAGTTCGATTTTCCTAAAAGTTTCAAAGTAAGGAACTCGTTTTCTAAAAGAAAAGAGACTTAAGAATTTGAAGTATTTTGGTTTAAAAGAAAGGCATGATTTTGTCTTGACGTGTTTTATTAATCATAAAGTGTTGTAATAGCTTTATGGGAAGTTAGTTATAACGACTTTATGGAAAATAAAGAAATGGACTCATTATTGGATTTAGAATGGTAACTTGATTTAGGAAAAGGGAAGTAACTCGCCAAATATCGAACTCCTCGTGATGGAAAACATAAGTGACTTGTTTATAAAAGGCAGGAGTACCTCGATCCTAAAGGGTTAAGTACTTGGGTTTTAAATGGTATACTTGACGCTGTGTTAAGAAGCATTTATAGTACCTTGAGTCGCGTGTACCAGCCTACGCTTGCTGTGGTAGCCTTTGTTGTGCAAGTGTTTGGTCGCGTGCACCAGTCTCTCGACGGGTCGCTTATCCGGTTGCTTGACGGACATACCGACACGCTGGGTAGCCCACTGCATGCTTCCATCGCATCGATCCTCTTGGACACGCCGACACGCTGCAGCCCACGCATGCTTCCATTGTGAGTGTTATCCGGTTAGTTGTTCGACATACCGACACGCTGGGTAGCCCACGTATGCTTCCACAACGAGTATCATCTTGTTATTTCCTTCGGGCATACCGACACGCTGACGGTCCACGTACGGGCCCACTAGACGGTTCCATGGCCATGCTTATACCGAGGTGAGATGCCGGGCACGCGCCATCAGGCGTTAAATTCTCGTTGTATTTGAGCGATGATTTCACCGCACGAGTCCCCGACTTGACATGACCGCTATATGTCAGGTAATCGTAGTTTGCTTATCATACATGTCTCCCGCTTTATATAGACTATTATGATTTCATTTACGATTTTACGCTTTCACATACTTGGTACTCAGATCGACTTCTCGGCCGCGTTTGCCGCAGTCAGTACATAGCTTGTCGATCCGCCTCTTAGGATCGCTGTCGTTCTCGAAAGCTCCATATCTCCTAAGCTTGTCATGTGGTATGGTTCCTCAAGTAGTAGACTTTTGTATATTCAGGCACGGCGGCCCCGTCCCGCCATTATGGTTTCAAAATTCTAGAGGTCTCAGAGTAATCACAAGGTGTTTGTAAGGGATGAATCGCTCAAGTTTTAATTTATGTTCAAAAGGTAACCGCTGGTTAGCCTCGCTTATTTCACTGCTTTATATGTTTAAGTTTTTATTTCCGCCGGTTTTCTCGATGTTGTATCACCAGGTGCTCGGTAGCACTACCACGCGCCCGGTTCGCGACAGGATGCTACGCGTGTTAGTGTCTTGTGATGTTTGTGTAAAGGGTTTCCTTGTGCTTATGTTGTCTAACGGTAAGTCGTTATGCTAGTATTACATCACCACCTCGACATAATTCCGAGGTTGTCGCCTCCGACGCGGTAGACTCAGCGGTCCGGGACCATGATTCGAGAATACCTCACGCGGGTCCCGGGGCCTACGCGAGCTACGAGAGTTCCGTGTTAGTGCGGCCTTTATGGTCACGCGGTCTATGTGGCCATGCGGATCGCGAGTCCGTGACGATGCCGGAGTAGCTACCGATGCGAGGAATACCTCACGCGCCATCGAGTGGCCTACGCGAGTCGTGGAAGTTGGTGGCTAGACGCGACATTAGATATCGCGGCGAAGTGGCGCTTTGATCATGCGACGCTTCAGACAGATCTCATAATACGCTTTATGACCTTGTTTGTACCGTGGTTTTAGTAGCCGGCCATGCCTTCGCATTTACCCCAGACGGCTTTATGATGACACAGTGGGACCCGTGTTCATGTATTCCTTGGTGCTTTTATATCATAGATCGCCACAGCGGTAAGGTATTCCACGCATGATTGATGTTGTGGGCGTGAGACCCATTGTTATATTTGAGTGATGACTTTGGCGGCGAGTCCTCGACTTGACATGATCGCTTATTTATCAGGAATCGTAGTTTGCTTATCATACATGTCTCGCCTTATATAGACTACTATGATTTCATTTACGCGATTTTCGCCACATACTTGGTATCGACTCTCCTTCGGGCCGCTCACGCCGCAGTCGAGGTACACCGCCGCTGATCCTAGTTCTCGTGGTCAGTCATTATTGGGGAAGCTCCGCCCGAGGCTTATCGCCGTATAGTCCTCGTAGTAGGTGCTACATTCAGGGTTATGGCGGCCCCGCCCCGCCATTGTTGTCATGTCACTCTTGGAGGTCAGTAGCACCGTGGCGTAACTGCAAAAAGGGACGGATCGTTTAGTTGATATTTATATATGCCGCAAGGCAACTTTCTCATTATTGTTTCATACTACAAGTCATTTCGTGTTATTGTTTTATATTCACGATTACTCGATGTTGTATCACTAGGTGCCCGGTAAGGCATCACCACAGACCGTTCGGGTCCTCGACAGCTTTAGCTCCTACTTTGGGCGCCCAACCCGCCTCCAACAACCCTTAGAAGTTCTACGCAACTTCTACTTAATACTTCAACCGACTATGAAGATTTTCCTTAGGGTTTCGGTTTGAGACAAAAAGGGCAAAAGGTAGTATTTCCGGGCTCTACGTATAGAGGTAACTTTGGAATACTACAAGGTATACGGCTAAGGTATTTTGTGTCACGACCCGAACCCGGACCCGTGACTGGTGCCTTACCCCGGGCACCCTAGTGATACAACATCAGAGAAAACCAGCGGAAAATAAAACATAAACAAGAAACAAGATATATGATCATAAACAAAGCAACCAAACTTACCTTCCAATAACATATATATAAACAAATCTTTCAAAACGAATGCTTTAATCCTTTTTACAAACCCCGCCACAACAAGATTACATGCACTTCTAAGAGTTTTTATACAACATGACGACAGTGGCCTCACTGTTATACCCCGTAGTTCCGTGGTATGTATGTGGGGATGTACGCATTTGAGAATACGATGTAAATTTTGGAAAGAAAGAAAGACGGAATTTTTCGACTAAAAGTTCCTGGCTTGTGAAGAAAAGGTTCGTAGTGGGAATTGGATTCTGATTTGGTATTCTGACTTCTGGATTATATTAGAATTTTGAGATTTTATTTTCTGAATGGTCACGCTGGGCCCACTGGAGGAATTTACTGCTTTGTGGGGCCCGCTTTGTTTTTGAGGTTTCCGCATTTTGGATATTTTCGAAAGACAAAATAGTTTGGACGATTCGGGGGTCGACACTTGTCACGCCCTTGTGTGGCCATGTTGTCCGTAATGGTGTGACATGTGGCTAGCCACTTGTCACCTTCTCACTTGGCCGATTTTGGACTTGTCACTTGGTAGCCTATTTCGTTGGCCATGTGTTGTGGTGGGACCCACACACACATGGCCCAATCTTGACCACCCACCTTGCATTGATCTTGGCCCTTGACTCTTCTATATATACCCCTTCAGAGTATTTCATCAACACTTGAAAGCCTTTCAAGGCAAAATACTCCCCTCCCTTTTTTGTGGTTTCGTCCCACCCCTCCCCTCTTGTGTAGAATACCTTGTGTATTGTGGTATAATTCCAAATACACTAGCCTAGTATCCCTAGTAGTATTCCAAGGTTGTTTTAATACTTGGAGCCCGGAAATACTACTTTATCCGCTAGTCGCAAAATGAAACCCTAGAAAATCTTCATAAGCTTGGTTGAAGTATTTAGAGAAGTTGTTTAGAAACTTCTAAGGGTTGCTTGGAGCCGGTTGGAGCGTATGAATTGGAGCTAAGCGTTGCTCGTGATCGACATATAATCTGGATAATTTCGGGCTTATCGAGGTAATGATCTACGCCCCCTATCAGAATTGGATATTACATATCAGAGTAATATATAGTCGAGCATACTATATATAGAATGAGTATTGAACCGTATTTACATATGGTTGTATTTACAGAGATCGTTGTATTATTGTGGAGTAGAATTGAACACGCCCTGCTAGACGATAATCCCCTCGGGAGTCATTGCCCGGTAATGGCCCGAGCAAGGTTTAGCTCCTACTCAGGCGCTCCAACCCGCTCCAAACAACCCTTAGAAGTTCTAACCAACTTTACTCAATTACTTCAACCATCAATGAAGATTTCTTAGGTTTCGCTTAGTGGCTAATGGAAAGTATAATAGTATTTATGGGCTTTAGTATAGGTATAACCTTGAAATACTACAAGGTATAAGTGGCTAAAGTATTTGGGCATTATAACAATACTTGAGAGTATTTCTATACCACAAAGGGGGTATTATACTAAAACAACTAGGCAGTGGGTACCCCACTGCTAGCACCACAAGGAGGGGGATACTTTCGCCAAGGGGCCTTCTCGGGAGGTGCTGTGGACGAAAGCTCTCACTAAGAGGAGGAGGAATTTAACACTTAGAACAATTTTGATGAAGAAGTTCATCAACAAAGAGGGGTATTTATAGGTCAAGCAATGGCCAACCAATGGCCAAGATTAATCCATGTGTTAGGCAAGTGTAAGGCCAAGATCAAGCCAAGTACACCTTGTCCATCTACCACAACAACTTGCACAAAATATCCTACCAACTAAAGTCACCCATTTCGTCCAAACCGCCCAATCTCATGTCCAATGTGAGGGTGACACATGTCACCCTCCCGTTGGTCCAAAATGTTTTGTCTCTCGGAAATATCCGCAAAAATAATAAATGACATAGCCGTATTTTTCCCTTCGCAAATTTAGTAAAACGTTTCGTCGAAAACGACTTTTCGCACTTGTGTACAATTTCAAACTTGCCAAATCTTTAAGGCTCAAATTATATACGCACGCCTCACGCATATACCTGGAAATACGGTATAACATTGTTGGCCCGTAGCGCCCGGATAGGAGGAGATTTATGTGATACAGGGGAGGTGTCGAATTTTCTCAGAATCGTGAACTGCATACTTAAGTATTCTATGAAGAGAACTAGAGATTGATAGATATATTGTGGCCTTTATAGGTGGATCTTCTACGCGATATACTTGACTTGGCTTGTGGCTTAAGCTAAAAGGTATGTGATTCTTCCTATACTCTTGAGCATGATTGTTGTAAACTATATAGTACTGTAGACGATCGCCTGTGAAATGGATTTTGTTTGTTTAAAACATAAAGTGTTATAATGGCTTTATGGGAAGTTAGTTATAACGACCTTATGAAAATAAAAGAAAGATTTGGTTTGATCAGAAACGACTTGATTTTGAAAGTTAAGAGACTTGATTCAAAGACAAGAGACTTGACTTATAACGACTTGTTTTTTTGGAAAAGAGAAGTAACTTGATTTAAGTATAGGTTACTTGTTTTGAAAAGAGTAAAGTTATTTGGGTTTTAAAAGAACACTTGTTGTTGTTTTAAAAGAAAAGCACTTGGTTTTAAAAAGGTATAGAGTATTTGATTTTAAAAATCTTATAAAGATTTTCTCAAGGTGTAGTAATTTGGTTTAAAAGGAAACGTGTTTTAATACTACGAGTATTAGTATCACGTGGCTTTTACGAAAAAGAGGTCTTTTTGAAAGAATGAAAGTATGTAGTATTTTGGGTTTGAAACCCTGATTGTTGATAAAATGTATGTACGTTGTACTTGCTATGCTTGTCGTGGATAGTCTTCGATGTGCAAGTGTTTTGTTGATGTGGCCGTGACTCTCTCGGGAGGGCCGTTATCCGATCGATTGTCGACATACCGACGCTGCTGATTTTCCACGCAGTACGCTGGCCCACTTTGAGTATCATCTTGTTATTCCTTCGACACGCCGACGCTGACGGATGTTCCACTGCACGCGCCCATGTCACGACCCGCCCGGAACCGTGGATCGTGCCTTACCCGCACCCAAGTAGTCATACATCGAGTAATCGAATATAAACAAGACATGAAACAGCTTGTAAATGAGACACGCTTTATCCGATGAAAAGCTTGCCTTCTGCATAATATATAAATAACCCAAGTTTTGCGCTACATCCCAAATGTACAATAGACTACTGCACTTAGAATGTAAACAACTATGGCGACAGGCCCCGCCATACCTCGATCGCATAAAACTAATTACAACAGGAGAGCATACCCAACAAAGAGAGCCTCCTATACACGGAGCTCCCGACACCAATGCAAAGAGATCCTAAGGACGTGGATCTAGCACTGCCGCCCTTACCGCAGATGAACGCAAATTTCCAAGGAGGTCGCAACAGTACTAAGTATGCGAAATCAGAAAGTACTTAAATGAAAACATATCATTTTTTTAAATCAGCCATATATGTATGAAACAACCAAGGTAACCGCACATAGTGCCACATCATAAACAAGAGCAACAATAGGTAAATCAGAATGTGTCTTTTCTAGGTCGCTAATGATCAAGCAGGCCAATTGCCCGTAGTATCACCATGCAAGCCTAATCTCGACTCAGTAGTCCGCATAGGCCACTCACATAGGCCCGCATAGGTATATAACCCCGCATCGAGGGTAGCTACTCCTGCATCGCCCCGACTCGTAGTCCGCATGGCCACATAGATCGCATGAGGTATAACCCCGCACACTAACTCGAACTCCCAGAGCTCCGCATAGGTCCTCGACCCGCATGAGGTATTCTCAATCACGGTCCTGCATCACCGAGTCTACCCCGCATCGGAGGCGCTTAACCCCTGCACATGTCAAGAGGTGAGTGATATTACACTAACCTAACAAATTTTATCGTTAAACAACATAAGCACAACAAGAATACTCTCTTACACAAACGTTACAAGACACTAACACACATAGCATCATATCATGTCTACTTATCAAACCATCTTATTTATTCTTTCAAAAATCAATATAAGTCCGTTATAAACACATAGGCAAACTGCTTCTTTTATCATTCTTAAGTGGTTATACCTAACTTCCCATAAAGCTAGTATAACTCTTAAGCTTCGCTTTAAAACCAATTAGTTCTCTTCATAAAAATGATTCAAGAATCTTTTGAAATGCTTTCGATCCTTATTATTCAGCTTAAGTCGCAGACATTGCCGTAAGTATTATTCGTGCTTAAGTCGAAAGACATTGCCGTAGTTATTATTCGCAACACATGTACGCTTCACCGCATCATATATTTTAAAAATATCATGCTTTAGGAAGAATCACATACCTTCTCGCAAATCCACCCGCCAAGTTGAATATGTCGCGCCAGAGAATCAAATTTATAATAGTCGACACGCCTATCAACGCTCGCACTATTCTCGTAAAATGCTTCAAGCAGTAGGGTTTTATATCCTACGGAAAATTGGGCAAGACTTCCCTACCCTATGAGCTACTCAAGTTCATCAGAAAACAAATTCTAAGTAAGTACGCTTGATTATTCCTCTTTAAACCCTTCATCGTGATAATCAATTCTATTCTCAGAATATTCTTCTAAGTATTTAATACTTATTCTTATACTACTACAAAGATGTATTCTCTAATACAAAAGAGGGTTAGGATTATTTACCCTGAAGCCCAATAATATCCTAGATAAAGTCGATCCGAGCAAGGCTTAGCTCCTAAGTTGTACGCCCGATAGCTCCAAGGAAACCTTAGAAGTTCTTCACAACTTCTACTAAGTACTAAGTGGATTTGGGCTGTGGTATTTTGGGCATTATAACAATACTAGAAGGCAACTTTTCTACCAAGGAGGGGGTAGATTTCTGCCAGGCTAGGGGGTAGCCTGGCTAAGCTTCTCCAAAAAGGGGAGGTGTTTGACTAAAAGAGGCTCAAGGGAGAGGAAGGATTTTAGACTTGGAAGGCTTTTATGGACGAAGAACTCTTCATCACAAGAGGGTATTTATAGGTCAAGGACGGTTGTCACGACCTGCCCGGCTCGTGACTGGTGCCTTACCCGGGCACCCAAGTAGTCATACATCGAGTAATCAACTAACATAAAAATAAAACATGAAACAATCAGAAATGAGACACATTTTATCTCGAGAGAAAATCGCTTTTCTAAGATATATATATAAAACTAAAACTTGAACAGCTTTAATCCTTTTTACAACCCCGCCACACAACAAGATTACTGCACTTCTAAGATTTACAACAACTATGACGGATAGGGCCCTCGCCATACCCCCGAATGTACAAGAACCTACAACTCAGTGGAACACATACCAAAAGATAAGCTCAAGGAACTGAACTTCCGACACTGAAAGGTGATCCTAAAGCTGGATCGATACCAATGTACTTTACCGCAGATGAACGCAGCCCAAGGAGGTCAAGATAACGGTACCAAGTATGTGAAATCAAAATATCGCAGCTTAACTCATAACTTCATATAAAGCAGAGACATGTATGATAACCAAAATACGCTTCACGATAAACAAGAGCCATGTAAGTCGTGACTCACGCCTCAAAGTCGCCACTAAATATAACTACGGGTCTCACGCCCACAACATCAATCATGTTCGCATCACGGCCACATGCCCCGAATTCAGACGGTAGACATGTCCATGATGCAACAATAATATCAATGCCGCACGCCACATGCCCCGAATTTCGTGACGGTAGACATGTCCATGTAACATCAACAACAATATATCGGTGATCAACCCCGCCGCACGGCCACATGCCCCTGATTCTCCAGACGGCAGACATGTCCAAGTAACCACAATAACAATATATCGTAATCAACCTCGCCGCATGACCACATGCCCCAAATTCTCGTGACGGTGTAGACATGTCCATGTGTTCTCAATAAGTCAACCTACCCTCCAACGAGAGGCGCAGAGTATAGAAACACAATTCTACAATAAAGGCTATCACAACAAGCATAGGCAAGTTACACAACAACAAGCATAGGCAAGTTATACACAACTCGAGGTACTTCCATTTTATATCAAAGTCCGGTTTTAACTCCTAAAGTACTACGACGTTAAATTCCTTTTAAAGAGATCCATTCCTTTTATAGAAGTCACCCAATACCCGTAGTATAAAATAGAGTGACTCACATTTTTAGCCAACCAAAACACTTCTCTTATTAAAGCCAAGTTATCACATTAAAACCAATGATAAAACCCTTCTTTGTTTTCATAAAGTCGTTATAACTAACTTCCCATAAAGTCGTTATAACACTTTATGTTTTAAACCAATTTAAGACATAACAATGCCTTTCTTTTCCTAAAGTTCCAGCTTGCCTAATTCCAATTACCGAGCCCTTTTTAGAAAAGTTTCATAGTTCAATGTCTTAATCTCTTTTAAAACAATTGAATAACATATGCCATATGTGAGTAGTTTATTTTATAACCATCTTTATTAAAGCAATGCCATGATCTAGAAATGTAATATCATTTTGTCTCATCTTAGCTTCTATGCAGATGGAGGTTTCTAATGGTTTTAATAATATTTCATTATTCATTACATTTTCCTTTATTAACGCCGCAGTTGGTTTGTCGATACTCATTCTCGATTCAAATCAAGAAACATTATTCCTCTTTAAAACCAAGTACTCATTACTCACGAATGAGGTTTCACACAAAACTCATATTAATTCATTTGTTAAGTCTCTTATCTTATAAGATCAAGTCTCTTAACTTCTAACAACCAGTAAACCATTTTCTTTATCTCTCTTAAGACGTTATACCTAACTTCCCATAAAGCTAGTATAACTCTTATGTTTTCAAAACCAAGCATTACTCTTCTTTCAAAAAGGTTTCTTAATTCTCGTTGAAATACTTCAAGATTCTTTATTATTCAGCTTAAGTCAAAAGACATTGCCATAATACTACATTCGCTAACACACGACGCCTACCGCATATATATGTTCCTTTAAAATATTTCAAGGTTCTTATTATTCGTGCTTAAGTCAAAAGACATTGCTGCATAATTATATTCGCTAGCACACGACGCCTACCGCATTACATATATATATATATTATTCAGCTTAAGTCAAAAGACATTGCCACACGCACGCCTACCGCATTATATATATATTCTTTTAAAATACTTCATGCTCAAGTATAAGAAGAATCACATACCGCGACGATTATCGACTATAAGCAAAACGCCCACGGCTATAACCCGGCTAGCCTTGTCCACCTTCTAAGTAGCACAAAGCTACTTGCAAAACATTCAACCAATAAAGGTTATCACCATCGTAATACGCCCATGTAAGTACGCTTTAACTTCTACTTGCATTCTTCTCAAGTGATTTCAGCTCAACTTTTCTCAGAATATCCTTCTATTATAGTTCAATTCTCTTCTATGAATCTTATATTCATTTCTACTATTTAAAGTATGTAATTTCCAATTACAATAGAAGGACAAGAGTATTTACCTCGATGAGCCCAAAATTATCCGAGTTTAAAGTCGCCTCCCGAGCAACGCTTAGCTCCTACTCCGAGTGCTCTAATCCGCCTCCAAACAACCCTTAGAAGTTCTAACCAACTTCTACTTAAATACTTCAACTATCAATGAAGATTTTCCTTAGGGTTTCGCTTAGTGGCTAAAGAAGGTATAATAGTATTTTCTGGCTTTTGTAAGTGTAACCTGGGAAAACTACAAGGTATTTGGGCCAAGGTATTTGGGCATTATAACAATACTTGAGAGTATTTCTATACCACAAAAGGGGTATTTATACGAGACAACTAGGCTAGTGGGTACCCCACCGCTAGACACCACAGCTGAGGGGTGGCTCTCGCCAAGGCTCACCTGGGGGAAGACTCTTTGGACGAACTACAAACAAGAGGGAGGGAGTATTTGAGACTTAGAAAGATTGCTCAATTTAGGATGAAATATGTTATACCCCGTATTTCCAGAGTATGTACGTAAGGACGTACGTAGAAAAGTTTGGGCTTTTAAAGTGGCTTGGCCGATTTCACTTTGTGCACAACACCCGATTAGAGTCGTTTTTCGACGAAACGTTTTACATAACTTGCGATGGGAAAATTCCGGCTATGTCATTTTTAATTTTTGCGGATTTTTCCGAGAGACGAAACGTGTTGGACCAACAAGAGGGTGCCACTTGGCACCCTCTCATTGATGGACGATTGGGCGGTAAAGGGTGGACGAAATGGGTTGGCTTTTGTCAAGTAGTTGGTAGGATATTTTGTGGGTAGATGGATAAGGTACACTTGGGCATATCTTGGCCCTACACTTGCACCACACTTGGCTTGATCTTGGCCATTGGTTAGCCATGGCTTGACCTATAAATACCCCTCCCCTTTGATGAACTTCTTCATCCAAAAATCTCTAAGTCTTGAGAGCTTCCCCTCCCTTTGTGTTTCGAGGTCTCGCCTAGCCTCCCCTCCCCTTTGAGAGGCCCCTTGGCCGAGAGTTCCTTCCCTCGCCGAGAATACCCCTGGGTAGGCCGAGGGTATACACCCCCGTGGTGTTGTCTCGTATAAATACCCCCTCTCGGTAGAAATACTCTCAAAAGTATTACATTATACCCAAATTACCTTAGCCTTATACCTTGTAGTATTCCAAGGTTACACTTATACTAAAAGCCCGTAAATACTATTATACTTCCCGTCACTACAAAAACGAAACCCTAAGGAAAATCTCCATAGATAGTCGAGTATTATGTAGGTTGGTTAGAACTTCTAAGGGTGGTTTGAGCGGTTGAGCGCACTGAGTCGAGCTAAACGTTGCTCGTGTTTACATTAAACTAGATAATTTTGGGCTTATCGAGGTAATATCTGTCCCCTTATCAGAATTGGAAATTACATGTTGTAAGATTATATAGTTGAAGTAGTAATATATAGAATCGAACTAGCTTTGGCAATGTCTTTTGACTTAAGCTCAATATAAAGAAGAGAATCGAATCAGAATTACATAGATCAGACATGAGACTTGTGTAGCATTACGCGGAAGTAGAATTGTACACGCCCGGTTAGATGTATAAACCCCCGGTTGGCTTGATAGCCTACTGATTGAGGAGGAGATTTACGCGGCCATGGGGAGCGCCGAATTTTCTGAGAATGTTCTACGATTAGACCTAGATGTTAATAAGCGCCTTGTGGCCTTATAGGTTGAAGTACCACGCGTGGCGCGATCTACTTGGCTTAAGAAGTAGCCGACGGCTTGAGGTACTGAGCGCTTTGTTATTAGTCGATAATCGTCATGAGGTATGTGAACCTCTTCCTACCTTTTCTAGCATGATATGTATAACTATGTAGTACTAGACGCATACGTAAAATGCTTGTGGTTTTAAAAGGTAACCGACTTGATGTGTGATAATAAAGAAGAGTTATACTAGCTTTACGGGAAGTTAGGTATAACGCTTTAAGAGAGGTAAAGAGAATGGTTTATCGATTTTTAAAAGTTAAGAGACTTAATCTTAAAGATAAGAGACTTAACTTGTTTTATTGGTAATTAACATTTTGTTAAAATGTTGTAAAACCTCATTCATGAGTAATGAGTACTTGATTTTAAAAGCAATAATGTTTTACCGATTTCTAAATCGTAATAAGTATCGAACAAACCACAAGAATGGCTTAATAAAGTGGAAATGTTTTGACTAATAATGTATTAGTAAAACCAGAGAAACTTCCATCCGTGATAGAAACTAAGACGAGACAAAATGATGTTACATTTCCTAGATCATGGTCGCTTAAATAAGATTGTTATAAACAAGAATAACCTACTCACGACGTATATATGTTTCTCAAATTGCTTTTAAAGGAGAATTATATCATTAAGTGATTAAAATTACGAACTACTAAACCTTTCGAAAATGAGAAACTCGAGTAATTGAAATTAGGCAAACTTGAAACATTTGGAAAAGAATGTTGTTACTTGATTTTACGAAGAGAAGTGTTTTGATTTACTTCAAAAGATAATCACTCTATTTTCATATACTACGGGTATTGTGTGACTTTTGTAAACGTAACGTATCTTTTAAAAGATAATGTATGAAGTACTTTGGGAATAGATACCTGACCTGGTTAATCATATATTAGAATGTACCTTGTGTGTATAACTTGATTGTGCTGGTTTGTGATAGCCTTGTAATACTTTCTTGTTGATTTGATAAGTAAACATGCTAGATACTACGCAGTGTTAGTATTCGTGATGTTTGTAAAGGGGTTTTCCTCGATTGCGCTTTAAAGTTGTTTAACGATCACCGTTATGCTGGTATTATACCACTCACCTTGACTTGTTTCCGGGGTTGTCGCCTCCGACGCGGGTAGACTCAGCGGTCTAGTGACCTATGATTCGAGAATACCTTACGCAGTTCAGATGGCCTATGCGAATCGCGGAGTTCCAGTTAGTATGCGCCCTTGTGGTCACGCGGTCTTTGTGGCTACGCGAACGACGCAGTCCAGACGCCGGGGAGAAGCTACCGATGCGGGAATACCTCACGCGGGCCATCGAGTGGCCTACGCGAGCTACGGAAGTTCTGTGGCTAGACGCGACATTAGATACATCGCGCGAGTGGCCGCTTTGATCATGTGACGGCCCAGACAGATCTCATGATACGCTTTACGACCTTGTTTGTACTGCGGTTTTAGTAGTCGGCCATGCCTTCGCACTTACCCCGCACGGTTTTTTATGATGACACAGCGGACTCGTGTTCATGTGTACTTCTGGCGTGATTATATCATAGATCGCCGCAAGGCAGGCGGTATGCCACGCATGATTGATGTCATGGGCGCGAGACCCATTGTTATATTTGAGTGATGACTGAGGCGCGAGTCCCCGACTTGACACGATCGCTATTTATCAGGAATTGTAGTTTGCTTATCATACATGCCTCCCGCTTTATATAGACTACTATGATTTCATTTACGATTTTCGCCACATACTGGTACCGCTGTATCGACCTCTCGGCCGCTCACGCCGCAGTCGAGGTACACCCGCTTGTCGATCCTAGCTCTCGTGGTCACAGCTATTGGGAAGCTCCGCTTCTCCGAGGCTTATCGCCGTATAGTCCCCGTCAGAAAGTGTTTGCATTCACGGGTTTGGCCCGCCTCGCCATTGTTGTCGTATCATTCTTAGAGGTCCGTAGTACCGCAGGGGCAGAGTTGCAGCGGATGTAAATGTTCAAATTGTTATATATTACGGCGTAACCGCTGGGTTAGCCTGCCTTCTTATTTCACCGCCTTATTGCATCGGTTTCATGTTATTGTTTTATGTTCCGCGACACTGATGTTGTATCACCAGGTGCCCGGTAGGCACCACCACGCCCGTTCGGCCGTGACAAAAGTGGTATCAGAGCTTAATCTCTGAAAGTGTCTACGCATCAGATCCAAGAAGTCTTGATTATCTGTGTCGCGCACCACACCAATAATCGTGAGGCTATAGGATATTTAGGATTGGTTTCTATTCTTCTCACTCGATCGTGCCTCAGAGCCGGTTGTAAGTCGGACCTCTCACGATTTCTTTCCTTACCGCTATGCCTCCGCGTAGGGCAAACCCGCCTGTGAGGGCAAGGCGCCAGGAGCCGCGAGCAGAGTACAGAGGGTTACGAGGGCACAGTCCAACCATCACCCGAAAGTTAGGTGCTTGCTCGGGAGTTATGCTACGCCACCACCAAAGCAGAGTTTAGCACTACGCAAATAGCTCATCGCGCCATGACATTTGAACCTTCGCCCACGACCGAAACAGAGAATATAGATTTCAAGAGGCGACTTCACATTAGCTATGGATTTGGCTACTGCAGAGTATACCGATGTACCGCGAGTCTTGACGACTATCTAAGAGAGGTTGTACAAGAGTAATTCTTCGCTAGGCTGAGCCCGGCCTGTACGCTTATGCGCAGCAGCCAAGAAACGTAGAGATCAACGGGTTAACGGGCGACATCGTAAGAGGCCAGAGCAAAGAAGGTCCTTTGGTAACTTTCGAGGCGAGTCACCTCACCAATGGATTAGATTTGCACATCCACCAAGGCAGAGGTCCTCACGGGTTCGTGACGCTCGGGTATGCAGGAGTTGGTCGTAACCTGTGGCTTCCGCTTCACAGGCGATGCACGCCATCCCGGGAACGCCGCCTTTTTGACTTAAGCCCAATATAAAGAAAGAGAATCGAATCAGAATTACATAGATCAGACATAAAGAGACTTGTGTAGCATTACCGTGAAGTAGAATTGTACACGCCCGTTAGATGTATAAATCCCCCGGTTGGCTTGATAGCGCCTCGATTGAGGAGGAGATTTACGCGTTGCGGGAGGTTGTCACGACCAACCCGCCCGTGATCGTGCCTTACCTCGCACCCTAGTGATACAACATCGTAGTAATCACGAACATAAAACAAGACATGAAAATATTATGAAGTAAGAAACAAGAATCGGAGAAACTTGCCTTACGCATATATATAAATCAATTTTAAAACCGAATACATATCCCATTACAACTCGCCACAACAAGCATTTCATGCACTTCTAAGAATGATACGACAACAATGGCGACAGGCCCCGCCACACCCTCGAATGTAAATACCTACAACGACAGGACTATACCACCGATAAGCCTCCGAGAAACGAGCTTCCATACGCAATCAGGACTCGAGAACTAGGATCAACGATCGTGTACTCAACTCGCAGATTTAACGCACTTCGGCGAGGTCAAGATAACAAGTGGCATGTGAAATCAAAATATCAGAAATGAAATCATAATAGTCTATAAAGCAGAGACATGTATGATAACCAAACTACGCTCACAATAAATAGGCCAGTCAAGTCGTGGACTCACGCCTCAAAGTCATCACTAAATGTAACTATGGGTCTCACGCCCATAACATCAATCACGCCCGTGGAATACCTTCCTCACCGCGGCAGCTTTATGATATAAAAGCACTAAGCAATACACATGAACACTGTGTCCCACTGTCCTAATAAAATAAAGACAGGTAAGTACGTAAGGCATAACCGACTACTAACACCTACATGCACTAACAGTGTTCAAAATCAGATTATGATATCCGCCTGCATCATTACATGATCAAAGCCGGTCACCGCCCGCAAAGATCAAATGTGCGCTGCCTAGCCTCGAACTCCGTAGCTCCGCATAGGCCAACCTCATAGGCCCGCATGAGGTATTCTCGTGACGAGGGTAGCTACTCCGCATCGCCCCGACTCGCAGTCCGCATGGCCACAAAGACCGCATGACCACAAGCGGCCGCAAACTAACTCCGAACTCCCGTAGTTCCGCACGGATCCTCGACCCGCATGAGGTATTCTCAATCACGGTCCTGCATCACCGAGTCTACCCCGCAGACGGAGGGCGCCTTTAACCTCCTGAAATAAGTCAAGGCGAGTGGTACAATACCAACATAACTACCGATAGTCAAACAACTTTAAGCGCAATGAGGAAAACCCCTTTACACTAACATCACAAGATACTAACACACGAGCATCCTAGCATGTTTACTTATCAATCAACAAGAAAGTATTACAAGGCTATCACAAACCAACACAATCAAGTTATACACACAAGGTACTTTCTACTATATGTCAACAAGTTCGGTTTTTATCCCCAAAGTATTTCATACATTAACTCTTTAAAAGATACGCATTTCACAAAACCACACAATACCCGTAGTATATGAAAATAGAGTGATTATCTTTGAAGTAAATCAAAACACTTACCCTTGTAAAATCAAGTAACAACATTATTTTCCAAACGCCCAAGTTTGCCTAATTTCAAATGTTCACGCTTCTTATTTTAGAAAGGTTTCGTAGTTCATAGTCTTATTCATTTAAGAATATAATTCTCTTTAAACCATCCGAGAAACATAAGCCTTATATGTGAGTAGGATATTCTTGTTTATAACAATCTTATTACAAAGCCCATGATCTAGAAATATCATTTTGTCTCATCTTAGCTTCTATGCAGATGGAAGTTTCATCGGGTTTTAATAATACTTAATCACAAAACATTTCCTTTATTAACGCCGCAGTTGGTTTGTCGATACACATTCTCGATTTCCAACTCAAGAAAACATTCTTAAGCCGCTATACCTAACTTCCCATAAAGCTAGTATAACTCTTAAGTTTTCAAAACTACATTACTCTTCTTTCAAAATGATTCAAAATCTTGAAATACTTCAAGTTCTTTATTATTACATAACCAAAGCTTATAGTTCAAATCGCTTACCTTTTAAAACCATAAGTATTTTCTTACATACATAAAGTCGTTATAACCAACTTCCCATAAAGCCGTTATAACACTTTATGTTTTAGACCAATCAAATACATTTAACATACGTACGCTCACCGCATTACATAGTTACACACATATCATGCTAGAAGAGATAGGAAGAGGTTCACATACCGCGACGATTATCGATCAATAGCAAAACGCCCAAGTACCTCAAACCGCCACTCCTTAAGCCAAGTAGATCGCGCCACGCATAGTACTTCCACCTATAAGGCCACAAGGCGCTTTATTAACATTTAGGTCTCTTCAGAGAACATTCTACGTAAAATCTGGCAAAGACCTCCCCGGCAACAACAGAAATCTCTCCTCTATCTGGGCCGACTACCAAGCCAACCAGTGGGTTATACGCCTAATCCGACGTACAATTTTACCTCACGTAAAGGCTACACAAGTCTAATGTAATACCCTATGTAATTACAGCCAAGACTTTCTTCAAAAGGTTTCTTATTATTCAGCTTAAGTCAAAAGACATCACGATAACTACGCTCGCTTCTATATATAGTATACTTCAACTATATATTCTAACAACATGTAATTTCCAATTACAATAGGGGGACAAGATAATTACCTCGATAAGCCCATAATTATCCAAGTATAAAGTCGATCCAGGGCAATGTTTAGCTCCAACTCCGCGCTCGTCACGACCCATTCCGGCCCGTGGATCGTGCCTTACCCGCACCCAAGTAGTCATACATCGAGAACAATCAGAATATAAAACAAGACATGCAACATGATATAATTAGAACATTTTATCTCAAGAAAAGGTCGCTTTCAAGATATATACATAAACCAAGTTTCAGCTACATCCCAACTGCATAACATGACTACTGCACTTAAGGAAAATAATAACTATGGCGGACAGTGTCCCGCCATACCTCGATCGCATAAACTATCTACAACAGGAGATCATACCCAAAAGTAGAGCCTCCGAGAGAGCGGAGCTCCCGACACCAACGAGAGATCCTAAGGACGTGGATCTAGTACCGCTTCCTCTAGAACTCGCAGATTTAACGCACTCAAGGAGGTCAAGACAACAGTACCAAGTATGTGAAACTATAAAGTACTTTAAATGAAATCAAAGTATTCAAAACCTTTTCACAAATACATTCGGCTTCAATTGCACATAGTGCCACATCACAACAATAACAAGAATAGGAAAATCAGAATAGTCTAGTCTAGGCCGCGAATGATCGGGCAAGGCCAACCGCCCATAGTATCATTCTCAAGCGTGCCTAGTCCTCGACTTCGTAGTCCGCATAGGTCACACATGCACGCATGAGGTATTCCTCAGACGGGGTAGCTAGCCCTGCATTCTCCCCGACTTCCGCACCGCATAGCCTCAAAAGACCGCATAGTCCCACGGACCGCATAGGCATCCTCGACGGCTAAACACCCGAATGATCAATCTCGAGCATACCGCAGCCCGCATAGTCTCATAGACCGCATAGCCGATAGACCGCATCAAGGGTGGCAAGCCCTCAGATAATAAGTCAAGGGGTAGGTGATACAAATAACAAGACAACTGACTTACTGCTAGCAACGTAAGCACAAAGCAAGAATGACCCCTTTCACAACATTACAAGACAATTAACACACGCAGATCACAAGATGTCTACCTATCAACCAATCTTACTACTCTAATGTAAATCAATACAAGGCTTTTATAAACAAACAAGTAAACAGCCTTTTATCATTCTTAAGTTGTTATACCTACTTCCCATAAAGCTAGTATAACTCTTAAGCTTTGTTTTAAAACCAAATATTACTCTTCCGTTAAATATGATTCATTATTCCTTTGACATACTTCAAGGTTCTTATTATTCGTGCTTAAGTCAAAAGACATTGCCGACATCATACGCACGCTCACCGCACTATATATACTTAACATATCATGCTCAAGGGTATAGGAAGAATCACATACCTTCTGGCAAATCCACCGCCAAGTCGAGTATGTCGCACAAGCAGAGAATCAAATTATAATAGTCACGCATAACTATCAAAGTCTAGACTATTCTGTAGGTCATTCTAAACAGAGGGTCCTCAATTCTACGGAAAGTCGGCAAAGCACAACCCTACCCTGAGTTATATAAGTTCATCAGAAAACAAATCCCATGTAAGTACGCTTTGATTATTCTTCTTTAAACCCTTCTAAGTGATTAACACTTCAATTCTATTCTCAGAATATACTTCTAAGTATTTATACTATTCTTATTCTACAACAAGAAGTATTCTTTAATTCAAAAGAGGGTTAGGATTAGTTACCTCCAGAAGCCCAATAATATCCTAGAAAAGTCGCTACCGAGCAAGGTTTTGCTCCTAAGTCAGATGCTCCAAGGAAACCTGAAGTTCTTCACAACTTCTACTAAGTGCTAAGGTATTTGGGCTAGGTATTTTGGGCATTATAACAATACAAGAAGGCAACTTTTCTACCAAGGGAGGGGGTAGGTTTCGCCAGGCTAGGGTGGGTAGCCTCGCCAAGCTTCTCAAGGGAGGGGTGTTTGGACGAAACAACAAGAGGGAGAGGGAGGGATTTGAGACTTAGATAGATTGCTTCAATTTAGGATGAAATAACTCTTCAACAAGGGTATTTATAGGTCAAGACATGGCCAACCAATGGCCAAGATTATGCCAAGTGCAAGGCAAGTGTAGGAGGATTTATGCAAGTGTCATTGGCCAACTTGAACACAAAATATCTAGAAAACTTTATGTAAAGGCTTGTCATTCAAATCTGCATTAATGCCGTGACTAGTCCACCAATGAGAGGGTGGAAAGTGTCGCCTCTCATTGGTCCAAAGTGTTACGCCTCTCTAAAAATCCGCAAAAATAAGAAATGACATAGCCTAATTTATCCTATGAAAGCGTGGAAACGCTTCGCCTGAAAAACCGCTCGCTGGTGAGTCAGGCCTAAAAATCGCCCAAGGCCTAACTTTAAGACCAAAACTTTGACGTATTCCTTTACGCACATACCCCGAAATACGGGTATAACATTCTCCCCTCCTTAGAAACATTCGTCCGAATGTTCCTTCCCAAGACAGATAACGAAAAGGGTTCTTCATAACTTAAACAGTTGCAAATGCCACACACGGCCACAAAACAACATTTAGGCAAAACGATAACGAAAATTATAAGTAGGAAAGTGAGTTACCCGAGGTGGGGAATAGGTAGGGTACCGCCTCATGTCCTCCTCTCGCTTCCCACGCCATCTCCTCCCTAAGCTCGCTCCGCCACAGACTTTGACTAAGCCACGCCCTTCGTCCGCAGACGCCTAACCCGACGATCGACATCGCCATGGAACCTCTCATACGAGCAACCCCTGGCCACCGACATCGCCGATCGGATGTACTCGGATGGATCCCCGATACATCTCCTCAAAGATAGAAACGTGAAACACCGGATGCACCGCTTCCAGACGGACGGCAGATTCAACTCATAGGCAACCTTGCCTACCTCGCGACAATCAAACGCCCAATGTACTGGGCCGAAGTTTTCCTTCTTCCCGAATCTCATCACACCCTTCACGGGTGACACCTTCAGAAAACCCAATCATCAATCGCGAACCTGCATGTCGACGCCGATGATCCGTGATACGACTGGCCGACTCGAGCCGTTAATAGCCGCCTGATAAGCTTCACCTTATCCATCGCCGCCGCATCAAGTCCGTCCTACTAATCGCACTCGCCCACATCGAACCATGCTATCGGCGACCGCACTTCCTCCCATACAAAGCCTCATACGCGCCATCCGAATGCTAGAGTGGTAGCCGTATTATACGCGAACTCTACCAGCAAGTGATCCTCCCACTACCCTCGGTCAATAACACAGCTCGCAGATATCCTCGCAGTCCGATAAGGCGCTCGCTCGTCCGTCTGCTCAGGATGGAATGCAAGACTGTGCTCACCAAGGCCCCTAAACCCTTCGAAGGACTCCGTGCTTAGCCAGAACCGCCTCGCCGATATGATCGAAATAGGACTCCATGCACCGACGATCTCTGATGTAAAGTCCGCATAATCCTCACCAAAAGTCGCCCCGACGGAAGAAAGTGGGCTGATTTCACACCGCCGACGATAACCCATATAGAATCATGTCTCCTCCGAGCGCAGGCAATCCCGTGACGAAGTCCATGTTGATTACCTCCCACTTCCGTGTCGGGATCTCTATCGTCAGAATAAACCACCGTGCCTCCGTGCTCTACCTTCACCGCCGACAACACGCACCGAGCTACGAACTCGCAACGCCCCTCTTCAAACCATCCCACCAATACACAGATCTAAGCGTCGTGGTACATCTTGGTCGACTCGACGGATAGAGTAACGCGCGCCGCAGGTGCTTCCCAAGAACTCCGCCAAGTCCTCAAACATCCGAACACACAACTCGCCAAACCTTAGCACCCCATCGTGCTACCAAAAGCGACCCTTGCCTCACGAAGAGTCAGACACGATATCGAATCAAAGCCGATCTCGAATCGCTTCTTCACCTCCTCAACGATGGAAGACTCGCAACCTCACGAACTCTAACCCCACCGCTATCGTAATCAATCAAACGGACACCAAGGCTCGCGAATCGATGCAAATCACGAACCATGCCCTCCTCTCAGTCGAATATCCGAGCAGCTACCCATAGACCTACGCCATGCATCCGCCATAACGCTGCCTTCCCGGTGGTACAGATATCGACGCCATAGTCCTTCAAAGAACTCTAACCACCGCTCGCCGTAGGTTCAGCCTCCTCCGTCAAGATATACCGAGGCTCTTGTGGTCAGATAAATATCCACGTGAACCCCATACAAATAGGTTTCCGCATCTTCAAAGCGTATCACCGCCGCCACCCAAATCACGCGGGTAGTTCCTCCGAATCTTAAGCCGCCGATGCGATGCTATAACTCGCCTCGCCGATCAACACACATCCCAACCCGATGCCCGACGATCACAATACACTACGAACTATCCGACCTCGTGAAGAGTAAGAACGGGGCGGCCGCCGCCTCCTTTAGCAATCGAAACCCCGCCACACGCATCACCCATCAAACTTAGCCGCTCCGAGTCACCTAGTCACGGGCGTAGATAGAAGCAAACTTCTACGAACCGATAATATCCTCGCAAGGCCCGTAAAACTACGAACCTCTCGCTGAGTAGCAGGTTCAGGCCAAGTCCTAATCGCCGATCTTGGCCAGATCCACTGAATGCCATCACCCATAATATGCCCAAGAAAAGCTACCAAGTCAACCAAAACTCACATTTGGAAAACTTCGCATACAAAGCCGATCCCGAGAATCACAAGACAGCCTCAAATGCCCGCATGCTCCCGCCCGAGCGAGAATAGACCAAGATATCATCAATGAACACTATCACAAATGTGTCCAAAATGGTTTGAACACTTGCTCATCAAATCCATGAATACCACGAGCATCGTCAACCCAAAAGACATGACCAACTCATAATGCCCGCATCGTCCGAATGCAAATTCTAGGGACATCCACCTCTCTAACTCGAACTCGATGATAGCCCGATCAGATCAATCTTGAAAACATCTCGCGCCCGCAATCGATCGAACAAATCATCAATCTCGGGAAGAGGTATTCGTTTAATGGTCACCTTGTTCACTCAGAATCAACACATACGCAGCTGCCCCGCCCTTCTTCTTCACTTAACAATACCGCGCTTCTGTGGAGAAACACTAGGTCCGATGAAACCCTTTCTCCAACAAATCACTCACCGCTTCCTTCAACTCTCTCAACTCGGCAGTGCCATCCTCGTATGGCGAATGGAAATAAAGCCGAGTGTCCGCAAAGACATCTATACAAAACTCGATCTCCTCTCGTGAGGGATACCCGGAGGTCGCCTGAAACACGCCCGGGAACTCACGACCATCGAATCGACGGAAAATCTGGTACCGCAGCCTCGTGATCAAACACCGAACTAGATGGTAGATATACCCTTCGCACCATCTTCCTAGCCTTGAGGTAGGAAATAAACCTACCTCTACGATACCGCTCCCTTCCCACTCAACAACCGGCCCTCAGAAACTGGAACTGCATTACTCTCTCTCTCAGCTTACATTGGCATAGCAAGAGGCTAGCCAATCCATCCCCATAATCACGCCAAAGTCAATCATCTCCAACTCTATCAAGTCGCCAGGTCCGACGATCAGAATGGTTACAGACAAGCTCTATATACCCGCCGAGCTACCACCGAATCCCCACCTGCGTAGCTACCTCGAAGCGGCTATGGACTCGTGCTCTATCCCTATCCTACTAGCAACAAGGGAGATATATAGGACAGAGTAGAACCCGATCTATCAAAGCATATACATCAAACCCAGAACCGATAAGGTACCGCGGACGACATCGTAGGCCTCCCGATCCCGCTTACCGACAAAGCATAAATGCGCTCGAGGACCGCTAGAATCGACTCGCGCCACGACTCGCCGCGACCACGATTCGCAGACTCGCCCGGGCGAGTAATCGCTGGGACGGCAGAAGCGCAACACTCGTAGCCGGGCCCTACCCCGCCACGCTTCGGCCGCAAACTCGCGAATGACTCGCCGCCACAAGTATGGCAAGTTCCCAGAGTAGCATAACAGCTCCTGCACGGAATCTACCGCAACGCACACCAACAGACTCAACGGTTAGCACCTCGCTACTCGAAATCAAGTCCCGGGCCCCGACCGCCTCGATCGCCTGGGTCAGATCAGAATGATGTAGGAGTGCTCGAGCCATTGTGGTGCACCGACCTCACGATGCCGCCACCCCGAACCACTAAAAGAACCGCCGCCTCGCCTTCTTCTCGCCGATATCGGCTACCCGGCGGTCTCTACGCCTCGCATCCTAATGCATGAGCTCGCATACGGTAATGTCCATGCTCGCCGGCGGACACACCCGCACAAGACTCGCCATATAGTCGTTTCAGCCCTGACGTAGCGATGCACCCGGCCCTCCATATTCGCTACTGGGCAGAACATACCGAGCCAATGAATCAAACTCGACATTGTACTTCTAATCGCAAGGCCCTCCTTGCCTCAAGAATAAAAATTGCTGATCGTGCCTCCTCATCCGCGGAGGCAAGAAGTGCGTGAGAAAAGCTCAAAACTCATCCTACGCCGCCGAGGCGCATGCTCTCCGAAAGCTCCTATGAATCGAACCAATCGATCGCGTATCACGCACCGATGCGAACCGAATGTCATGCACTCGCCAAGCTCGACCACCCGCATAATCCTCTCAGAATCGACGGATGAACTCCTCGCGATCGCCCTCCGCCACCCGTAAACTCGCGGGCTACAACCGCGAAGTCCTGTAGCCTCAAACTATCTCGCTCTCCGTGAACAACGGTGCTACCGAGCCGAACTGCATCGGAACGGCCGCCAAACCTCTCTCATATCCGCCACGACCTTGGCAGTAATCGCCATCTCCTTGTACTTAACTCTCGCCCCGGCCGGTGGATCGAGGCGAGGCATCGTGGTCTCATCGCCACGTGGCCCTAAACTCGCTGGGGCCGGCGCCAGAACTCGCCGCCCGAGGCATCGCTGTAAAGACTGGCTCGAGCCTCGTGAACCTCTCGTGTCATACTAGCAGCCTCTGGCCGCTTTGCCCTTCTGGGCCCGGTTTTACGCGAGGCATAATCAGCATGAAAGGAATACGTTAGAGGGTCCAACCTATAACACAACTCTAAAGCACGATCTCAGAGTGAGAAGAATAGAAACCAATCCTAAATATCCTATAGCCTCTCGACATCGTGGTGCACAACACACCGATAATCAAGACTTACTAGATACGGCTCAGACACTTTCCGAGGATTAATCGCTTCGATACCACTTTTGTCACGACTCCATTCCGGCCCGTGGATCGTGCCTTACCCGCACCCAAGTAGTCATACATCGAGAACAATCACTAATATAAAACAAGACATGCAACATGATATAATTAGAACATTTTATCTCAAGAAAAGGTTTTCAAGATATATACATAAACCAAGTTTCATAGCTACATCCCAACCGCATAAATACGACTACTGCACTTAAGGAAAATAATAACTATGGCGGACAGTGGCCCGCCATACCGATCTGATAAACTATCTACAACAGGAGATCATACCCAAAAGTAGAGCCTCCGAGAGAGCGAGCTCCCGACACCAACGTAGATCCTAAGGATGGATCTAGTACCGCTTCTCTAGAACTCGCGCATTTAACGCACTCCAAGGAGGTCAAGATAACAGTACCAAGTATGTGAAACTATAAAGTACTTTAAATGAAATCAAAGTATTCAAACCTTTTCACAAATACATTCGGCTCAATTGCACATAGTGCCACATCACAACAATAACAAGAATAGGAAAATCAGAATGTGTCTAGTCTAGGCCGCGAATGATCGGGCAAGTGCCAACCGCCCATAGTATCATTCTCAAGGTGCCTAGTCCCGACTTCCGAGTCCGCATAGTCACACATGCACTGCATGAGGTATTCCCGCATCGGTAGCTAGCCCTGCACTCTCCTCGACTTCCGCACCGCATAGCCTCAAAAGACCGTGATAGTCCCATGGACCGCATAGGCATCTCTCAGACGCTAAACACCCGAATGATCAACTCGAGCATACCGCAGCCTCCGCGATAGTCTCATAGACCGCATAGGCCGATAGACCCGCATCAAGGTGGCAAGCCCTGATAATAAGTCGGGGTAGGTGATACAAATAACAAGACAACGGACTTACCTTAGCAACGTAAGCAAAGCAAGAACGACCCTTTCACAACATTACAAGACAATTAACACACGCAGATCATAAGATGTCTACCTATCAACCAATCTTACTACTCTTAACGTAAATCAATACAAGGCTTTATAAACAAACAAGTAAACAGCCTTTTATCATTCTTAAGTTGTTATACCTACTTCCCATAAAGCTAGTATAACTCTTAAGCTTTGTTTTAAAACCAAATATTACTCTTCCGTTAAATATGATTCATTATTCCTTTGACATACTTCAAGGTTCTTATTATTCGTGCTTAAGTCAAAAGACATTGCCGACATCATACGTACGCTCACCGCACTATATATACTTAACATATCATGCTCAAGGGCATAGAAGAATCACATACCTTCTCTACAAATCCACCCGCCAAGTCGAGTATGTCGCACAAGCAGAATCAAATTATAATAGTCACGCATAACTATCAAAGTCTAGACTATTCTCAGAGGTCATTCTAAACAGAGGGTCCTCAATTCTACGGAAAGTCAAGCACAACCCTACCCACGAGTTATATAAGTTCATCAGAAAACAAATTCCATGTAAGTACACTTTGATTATTCTTCTTTAAACCCTTCTAAGTGATTAACACTTCAATTCTATTCAGAATATACTTCTAAGTATTTATACTATTCTTATTCTACAACAAGAAGTATTCTTTAATTCAAAAGAGGGTTAGGATTAGTTACCCCTGAAGCCCAATAATATCCTAGAAAAGTCACCTGAGCAAGGTTTTGCTCCTAAGTTGTATGCTCCAAGGAAACCTTAGAAGTTCTTCACAACTTCTACTAAGTGCTAAGGTATTTGGGCTAGGTATTTTGGGCATTATAACAATACAAGAAGGCAACTTTTCTACCAAGGGAGGGGGTAGGTTTCTGCCAGCAGTGGGGGTAGCCTGCCAAGCTTCTCAAGGAGAGTGTGTTTGGACGAAACAACAAGAGGAGAGGGAGGGATTTGAGACTTAGATAGATTGCTCAATTTAGGATGAAATAACTCTTCAACAAGGGGGTATTTATAGGTCAAGACACGGCCAACCAATGGCCAAGATTATGCCAAGTGCAAGGCAAGTGAAGTAGGATTTAGGCAAGTGTCCTGGCCAACTTGCACACAAAATATCTAGCCAACTTTATGACAAGGCTTGGCATTCCAATCGCCTTAATGCCGCGATAAGTCCACCAATGAGAGGTGGAAAGTGTCGCCTCTCATTGGTCCAAAGTGTTACGCCTCTAAAAATCCGCAAAAATAAGAAATGACATAGCCGGAATTTATCCTATGAAAGCCGTGGAAACGCTTCGCTGAAAACCGCTCGCTGTGAGTTGTGCCTAAAAATCGCCCAAGGCCTAACTTTAAGACCAAAACTTCAGACGTATTCCTTTACGCATACACCCGAAATACGGTATAACAGCCCAACCCGCCTCCAAACCACCCTTAGAAGTTCTAACCAACTTCTACCTAATACTCCAACTAACTATGGAGATTTTCCTTGGTTTCGGTTTTGCCATCAAGGAAGTATAATAGTATTTCCGGGCTTTTCAGATAAGTATAACCTTGGAATACTACAAGGTATAAGTGGCCAAGGTATTTTGGGTATAGTAACAATACTTTGAGAGTATTTCTACCAAGTGCGGTGTATTTATACGAGACAACACCACAAGTGGTGTATACTCTACCAACCCCACTCAGAGGGGGTACTCTCGCCATGGGGAGGGGTGTTGGACGAACACCACAAGAGAGGGAAGGGATTTTAGACTTAGCACAATTTTGGATGAAGAAGTTCATCAAAGTGGAGGTATTTATAGTCAAGCCACCGCCAACCAATGGCCAAGATCAAGCCGAGTGGTGCAAGTGTAGGCCAAGATCATGCCAAGTGCACCTTATCCATCTACCACAAAATATCCTACCTACTACTTGACAAAAATGTCAAGGAATCTGGCCCCTTTACCGCCCCACACTCCAACGAGAGGTGCTGGCGCCTCGCTGGTCCAACACGCTTCGCCTCTGAAAAATCCGCAAAAATAAAAAGACATAGCCGAATTTACCCTACGCGAGTTGTGTAAAACGCTTCATTTAAAAACGATTTAACCGTGTTGGCACAAAAATAATTTCGCCAAACACTTTAAGGCACAAACTTTTCTACGCACATCCTTACGCATACTCCGAAATACGGGTATAACATTCTCCTCCTTAGAAACATTCGCCCCGAATGTTCCTTCTAAGTCTCAAACCAAACGCGGCGCCAAGATAGTCTTCACTACTATACTTACCTCAATAATCCCGCCACAACCGCCACAACAACACCGCAAAATACTTACATCCAAGTCCACGAGGAAACACTCTAACATCACAAACGCTCCCATCCAAGGGTCTAAAATATAATTCCTTCGCACTTTCTCCATACAAAAGAAATGGTCACATCTCGCCAGAATACATGCTCGCTTCTCCTTTACTCGTGATACCACTTTTGTCACTTTGCCGCGAGGTTCTAGTGTCACTCCGGCGACCTAACAAATGGTACCGGCCGCATGCGATCCTCGAGGATGTCGTGACACTTCTTGTACACTCGAACTCTTACCACACTTCCACATCGCTTTCCAAATCTCGTTATTATCTTCAACTTGGTCATCATTAATCGAACACTGACGGATTCCGATTTTCTCGAACATAACACGAAGATCGACGACGCTTCCTAAGTCGGACGGAAAATGCTAACATATAGGCAACCCGCCTATCCTCACATGAACTCAAAAGGCCCAAAGTAACTCGCTAAGTTTCTACACCTATCCGGTGGTACTCTTCAAGAAGACCATCAACTCAACTCTAACTCTGCCGCCGATAACTCCGCACGATTCCTCCGAGCCGCCAAAACTTCCTCTAGATAAGCTTCACCCTATCCACACCATTGGAACAAGCTCAACTAACTATCCAACCTTGCCAACCTGCTAACATCGAACCAATCGACCAAGAACTTACACTTCCGCCCTATAAGGCTTCATAAGGTGACATCCGAACACTAAAATGGTAGCTTAAACACCCTTCAACAGAGACAACAATCTTACAATACCCCCGAAATTCAAACACTGCCCGAGGGCGAATGTGATTCGAGACTCACCAGTTCCTAACCCCGCTCGTAAAACTTTCGTAAAGAAAGAAACAACAGAACTCGGCCCCATCTGTCATTATAAGGCGAAGGTAGGCACCTGCAAATTCTTACAACCTTTCTCGATATATCAACATCGCTGAGTACACGGCCCGACCAAAAACACGACGGCCGCCCCATCGCCCGACCATCGTCAACGATCCACGAACTCAGACGTTAACTAAACACGGGCCTAACACCTCGCGACTTATCACAGCGCGACCACCACAACCGACCTCACCACCATACAGCCGCGGGTTGACCCGCAACATGGCTCTCACCCTACCCAGATCGCTAAAAACACTAGCTCCCGATCCGAACAATTTCACAAATCACGCTACAAAAACCTAGCGGCCTTCCTAGCTTAACTACCCTCTTCATATCACGCTACTCGTGGACTTATCCTAAAACATATCTCCCGGCACAATGCACTCACAAGGTTAAACATAAAAATATAAATCTTTTACCCAAGACGGCCTTACCTCTAAGGTCTCCACGCATAACATCTCTAAGGCTCACGCTTTCTCTATCCCCAATCTTCCCTACATTAACCATGATTTCTAATCACAATTAACACAATCGCTATCGTAACATAGTACTTATGATATACTCCTCTTATCACACATACCGATCTCTAGAGGTTAAGGATATACCAGATCTACCGCTTCACTCCTTAATCGTTCTAATCAAACTCACTACAGGCATAGCTGGCTTAAGGTGACTTAACTACCCGCCGATCCCAAGGCTAAGTCCTCCTACTTGCATCCTCCTACTGACACCCTTTCCACACATGGCCCCGCTTACCGTAGGTAAAACAAGTACTAACTAAAAGACGACATTCCCGATGACGCTCACACACAGAACCTAAGATCCGAGCTCACCAACTCCTCGATAACCCGAACATCCCGAACCCCGCGAGACCTCTCCAGACCGTGGACGCATAATCAATCTGCCGCGAGGTGATTCGCCAAAGTTACTAAAGGACCTTGCTGCTCGCCCTCTCCCCGCCCTGGTTAACCTGCCGATCTCTACGCTTTGGCCACGCATAAGCCCGCATACGTGCCATGCCAAGCTTCAATCAAGAATTACTCGCACAACCCTTTCTAAGATTTTCATCAAGACTCGCAGACATCAGATACTCTCCGTAGCCAAATCCATAGCTAGTAATGTGGTTGTCTCTTTGCAATCTATATTCTCTCGTTTGGTGGGACTGGGCGTTCATATATCATGGCCGCAGAGGAATCGCCGCCGTATAAACTCGGGCCGGTGGACGAGCATAACTCCCGATCAAGTACCACCCTGTGATGATTGCCTGCGCCTCGTGAATCCTCAACTCTACTCTCCTTGGTCGCTTTGCCTCCCGGCACGGCTTTGCTACGCTGAGGCATACTGCGGTGAAATAAATACGCGAGAGGGTCCAACTTACAACACTCTAAGGCACGATCTCAGAGTGAGAAGAATAGAAACCAATCCTAAATATCCTATAGCCTCGACATCAGCGTGGTGCACAACACACCGATAATCAAGACTTCATCGATACTGGCTCAGACACTTTCCGAGGATTAATCGCTCGATACCACTTTTGTCACGACTTCAACCCGCCCGTGGATCGTGCCTTACCCCGCACCCTAGTGATACAACATCGTAGTAATCGAACATAAAACAAGACATGAAAATATTACAAGTAAGAAATAAGAATTGAGAAACTCGCTTTACGCATATATATAAATCAATTTTAAACCGAATAGCTATATCCCATTACAACTCGCCACAAAGATTACATGCACTCTAAGAATGATACGATAACAATGGCGGACAGGCCCCGCCACACCCTCAATGTAAATACCTACAACGACAGGACTATACCATCGATAAGCCTCCGAGAAACGGAGCTTCCCATACGCCGAATCGTGACTTTAGAACTAGATCAACGATCGTGTACTCAACTCGCGACATTTAACACAAATTTCTCAAGGAGGTCAAGACAACAGTACCAAGTATGTGAAATCAAAATATCAGAATGAAATCATAATAGTCTATAAAGCAGAGACATGTATGATAACCAAACTACACAATAAATAGCAACAGTCAAGTCGTGGACTCACGCCTCAAAGTCATCACTCAAATGTAACTATGGGTCTCACGCCCATAACATCAATCATGCCCGTGGAATACCTTCCTCACCGCCAGCTTTATGATATAAAAGCACCAAGCAATACACATGAACACTGTGTCCCACCTGTGTCCTAATAAAATAAGACAGGTAAGTACGTAAGGCATAACCGACTACTAACACCTACAAGATTAACAGGTCAAAATCAGATTATGATATCCGCTCTGCACCCACATGATCAAAGCCGTCACCGCCTGCAATATCAAATGCGCGGCTTAGCCCCGAACTCTCCGTAGCTCGCATAGGCCCGCATGAGGTATTCTCGTGATCGAGGGTAGCTACTCCCGCATCGCCCGACTCGCACCGCATGGCCACAAAGACCGCATGACCACAAGGCCGCAAACTAACCCGGAACTCCCGTAGTTCCGCATGGATCCTCGACCCGCATGAGGTATTCTCGAATCACGGTCCTGCATCACCGAGTCTACCCCGCATCGGCGGCAGCTTAACCTCCGGAATAAGTCAAGGCGAGTGGTACAATACCAACATAACTACCGATAGTCAAACAACTTTAAGCGCAATGAGGAAAACCCCTTTACACTAACATCACAAGATACTAACACACGAGATCCTAGCATGTTTACTTATCAATCAACAAGAAAGTATTACAAGGCTATCACAAACCAACACAATCAAGTTATACACACAAGGTATTTTCTACTATATGTCAACAAGTTCTGCTTTTTATCCCCAAAGTATTTCATACATTAACTCTTTAAAAGATACGCTACTTTCACAAAACCACACAATACCCGTGAGTATATGAAAATAGAGTGATTATCTTTTGAAGTAAATCAAAACACTTACCCTTGTAAAATCAAGTAACAACATTATTTTCCAAACGCCCAAGTTTGCCTAATTTCAAATGCTCACGCTTTCTTATTTTAGAAAGGTTTCGTAGTTCATAGTCTTATTCATTTAAGAATATAATTTCTTTAAACCATCCGAGAAACATAAGCCTTATATGTGAGTAGGATATTCTTGTTTATAACAATCTTATTACAAAGAGCATGATCTAGAAATATCATTTTGTCTCATCTTAGCTTCTATGCAGATGGAAGTTTCTACCGGTTTTAATAATACTTAATCACAAAACATTTCCTTTTATTAACGCCGCAGTTGGTTTGTCGATACACATTCTCGATTCGAACTCAAGAAACATTCTTAAGCCGTTATACCTAACTTCCCATAAAGCTAGTATAACTCTTAAGTTTTCAAAACTAAGTATTACTCTTCTTTCAAAATGATTCAAAATCTTTGAAATACTTCAAGTTCTTTATTATTACATAACCACCGCTTATAGTTCAAATCTTACCTTTTAAAACCATAAGTATTTTCTTACATACATAAAGTCGTTATAACTAACTTCCCATAAAGCCGTTATAACACTTTATGTTTTAGACCAATCAAATACATTTAACACACGACGCTCACCGCATTACATAGTTACACACATATCATGCTAGAAGAGATAGGAAGAGGTTCACATACCGCGACGATTATCGACTAATAGCAAAACGCCCAAGTACCTTCAAACCGCGCTACTCCTTAAGCCAAGTAGATCGCGCCACGCATAGTACTTCCACCTATAAGGCCACAAGGCGCTTATTAACATTTAGGTCTCTTCAGAGAACATTCTACGTAAAAATTCGCAAAGACTCTCCCGCAATGTCAGAAATCTCCTCCTCTATCGGGCCGGCTACCAAGCCAACCAGGGGGTTATACGCCTAATCCTGACGCACAATTTTACCTCACGAAGGCTACACAAGTCCATCAGAATACACCCTATGTAATTGCTCAAGACTTTTCTTCGAAAAGGTTTCTTATTATTCAGCTTAAGTCAAAAGACATTGCCGATAACTACGCTCGCTTCTATATATAGTATACTTCAACTATATATTCTAACAACATGTAATTTCCAATTACAATAGGGGACAAGATAATTACTCGATAAGCCCATAATTATCCAAGTATAAAGTCGATCCTGGCAATGTTTAGCTCCAACTCCGTGCGCCCAACCCGCTCCAAACCACCCTTAGAAGTTCTAACCAACTTCTACCTAATACTCCAACTAACTATGGAGATTTTCCTGTGGTTTCGGCTTTGTGGATCAAGGGAAGTATAATAGTATTTCTGGCTTTTCAGATAAGTATAACCTTGGAATACTACAAGGTATAAGGGCCAAGGTATTTTGGGTATAGTAACAATACTTTGAGAGTATTTCTACCAAGTGGGGTTTATTTATACGAGACAACACCACAAGTGGTGTATACCCTCGCCAACCCCACTATGAGGGGGTACTCGGCCAAGGGGGAGGGCTTTCGCTGGGGGCCTCACCAAGGGGGAGGGGTGTTGACGAACACCACAAGAGAGGTGAACGGATTTTAGACTTAGCACAATTTTGGACGAAGAAGTTCATCAAAGGGAGGGTATTTATAGGTCAAGCCATGGCTAACCAATGGCCAAGATCAAGCCAAGTGTGGTGCAAGTGTAGGGCCAAGATCATGCCAAGTGCACCTTATCCATCTACCACAAAATATCCTATCTACTACTTGACAAAATGTCAAGGAATTCGCCCCCTTTACCGCCCCACACTCCACCAACGAGAGGGTGCTGGCGCCTCTTGTTGGTCCAACACGCTTCGCCTCTAAAAATCCGCAAAAATAAAAAGACATAGCCGAATTTACCCTACGCGAGTTGTGTAAAACGCTTCGGCCGAAAAACGACTCTAACCGGTGTTGTGCACAAAAATAATTTCGCCAAGCACTTTAAGGCACAAACTTTTCTACGCACGCCCCACGCATATACTCCGAAATACGGTATAAGCAGGTCGCCAATTTTCTCAGAATGTTCTACAATTAGACCTAGATGTTAATGCACTGGGCCTTATAGGTTGAAGTACTACGCGTGGCGCGATCTACTTGGCTGAAAAAGTAGCCGACGGTTTGAGGTACTTGGAGCATTTTGCTATTAGTCGATAATCGTCGAGGTATGTGAACCTCTTCCTACCTTTTCTAGCATGATATGTGTATAACTATGTAGTACCAGACGCATACGTGTAAAATGCTTTGTGGTTTTAAAAGGTAATCGACTTGATGCATGATAATAAAGAAGAGTTATACTAGCTTTATGGGAAGTTAGGTATAACGCTTTAAGAGAGGTAAAGAGAATGGTTTATCGATTTTTAAAAGTTAAGAGACTTAATCTTAAAGATAAGAGACTTAACTTGTTTTATTTGGTAATTAACATTTTGTTAAAATGTTGTAAAACCTCATTCGCGAGTAATGAGTACTTGATTTTAAAAGCAATAATGTTTTACCGATTTCGAAATCGTAATAAGTATCGAACAAACCACGAAATAGGCTAATAAAGGGAAATGTTTTGACTAAGAATGTATTAGTAAAACCAAGAGAAACTTCCATCCGCATAGAAACTAAGATGAGACAAAATGATGTTACATTTCCTGCATCATGGTCGCTTAAATAAGATTGTTATAAACAAGAATAACCTACTCACGATCGTATATATGTTTCTCAAATTGCTTTTAAAGGAGAATTATATCATTAAGTGATTAAAATTATGAACTACTAAACCTTTCAAAATGAGAAACTCGAGTAATTGAAATTAGGCAAACTTGAAACATTTGGAAAAGAATGTTGTTACTTGATTTTATTTAAGAGAAGTGTTTTGATTTACTTCAAAAGATAATCACTCTATTTTCATATACTACGGTATTGTGTGACTTTTGTAAACGTAACGATATTTTAAAAGATAATGTACGAAGTACTTTGGGAATAGATACCCGACCTTGTTAATCATATATTAGAATGTACTCGCGTGTATAACTTGATTGTGTTGGTTTGTGATAGCCTTGTAATACTTTCTTGTTGATTTGATAAGTAAACATGCTAGATACTACGCGTGTTAGTATCTTGTGATGTTTTGTAAAGGGGTTTTCCTCATTGCGCTTTAAAGTTGTTTAACGATCACCGTTATGCTGGTATTATACCACTCACCTCGACTTGTTTCCGGTTAAGTCGTCCGACGCGGTAGACTCAAAGCGTCTAGTGACCTATGATTCGAGAATACCTTATGCAGTCTCAGATGGCGCGGAATCGCGGAGTTCCGTGTTAGTATGCGCCCTTGTGGTCACGCGTTCGCGCTACGCGACGGCGAGTCCAGACGCCGCCGGGAGTAGCTACCGACGCGGAATACCTCACGCGCCATCGAGTGGCCCATGCGAGCTACGGAAGTTCTGTGGCTAGACGCGACATTAGATATCATGCGCGAGCCGCCTTTGATCATGTGATGCCAGACAGATCTCATGATACGCTTTACGACCTTGTTTGTACTGTGGATTTTAGTAATCGGCTATGCCTTCAGATTTACCCCAGACGGTTTTTATGATGACACAGCGGACTCGTGTTCATGTACTTCGGTGATTATATCATATCGCCAAGCGGTAAGGTATGCCACGCATGATTGATGTCGCGGGCGTGAGACCCATTGTTATATTTGAGTGATGACTGAGGGCGAGTCCCCGACTGACATGATCGCTATTTATCAGGAATCGTAGTTTGCTATCATACATGTCTCCCGCTTTATATAGACTACTATGATTTCATTTACGTGATTTTCGCCACATACTTGGTACCAGATCGACTTCCGGCCGTCTACGCCGCAGTCGAGGTACACCGCCGCTGATCCTAGCTCGTGGTCACAGTCGCTTGGGAAGCTCCGCTTCTCCGAGGCTTATCGCGGTATAGTCCCCGTCAGAGTGTTTGCATTCACGGGTTTGGCGGCCCCGCCCCGCCATCGTTGTCGATCATTCTGTAGAGGTCCGTAGTAATCGCTGGGCAGAGTTGCAGAAAGGGATGTAATTGTTCAAATTGTTATATATTACGAAGGTAACCGCTGGGTTAGCTCGCTTTCTTATTTCACCGCCTTATTGCATTGGTTTCATGTTATTGTTTTATGTTCCACTGACACTGATGTCAGATCACCAGGTGGTAGGCACTACCACTGCCCGTTCGTCGTGACAAAATAACTCTTCAACAAGGGGGTATTTATAGGTCAAGAAAGGACCAACCAATGGCCAAGATTCATCCAAGTGTAAGGCAAGTGTAGGGCTAGATTTAAGCCAAGTGCACCTTATCCATCTACCACAACAACTTGCACAAAATATCCTACCAACTAAAGTTACCCATTTCATTCCAAATCGCCTAATCTCACGCCCAATGCGAGGGTGACACATGTCACCCTCCCGCTGGTCCAAAATGTTTCGCCTCTAAAAATCCGCAAAAATAAGAAATGACATAGCCGAATTTTCCCTTCGCAAGTTTAGTAAAATGTTTCAAAAACGACTCTTTCGCACTTGTGCCCAAATTTCAACCTAGCCTAACTTTAAGGCTTAAATTTTTAATACGCACGCCTCACGCATATTACCGAAATACGGTATAACATTCTCTCCTTAGAAACATTCGTCCCGAATGTTCCTTCTCAAGACGGATAATGATGAAGTTCCTCCGCAAGTTGCCAATGCCACACCGCCAATTAATAACACACGCCTCTTCCTTCCTTACTGTCGTGCCCTTCTCTAACACTTGAACTCTTCTAGCATACGCACTCACACTTCGCCATCGCTTTTCCAAAACTTTGGAGTCACCACCTCCAAACTTGGTCATCTCACTAGCTTCGCTCCTTTAAGGCCATTCCCGCCTTCACGAACCGATTCTCGTCGAACGATCCACGAACTTATACGATGGTTATCTAAACTTGGGCCTAGCACCCTCGTGACCCTTCCACCGGCGTGACCACCCAGAGCTGACCCTACCTCTAACAGCCGCGGTTGGCCCTCAACATGGCCCCAACCCGACCTACTTAACGCATCACGCCTGCTCTCGCCCGAACAATCTTATTTCTACAGTCATGAAAGCTACCACTTCCATTTCACACTACCCAGTGACTTATCACACAATACATTCTAGGCATAAATGCTCTCCGACAAGGATTACTTGCAAAATCCTCGCACTCAAGACTCACTTTACATCTAAGGTCTCAATTGTAATATTCTAAGGTTCATCATTTCTCACCCTGTGCTTACCTGCTTACACTAACTGTGTTTCTAAATCACATTTTAGCACAAGCTATCCGAACATAACACTTAACACATTATCATAGCATCAATACATACAAGTCTCTGTGAGGGTTAAGGATATAATGCCTCTACCGCTTTTCTAATCACACCCCGCCGCAGGCATAGCTAGTGAAGGCGATGAACCACCATCGATCCTCGGCGTCGAGTCAGAACATCCGTATACCTTGGCCTGACAGCTCGCAAATGGCCCCGCCGCCGCAAAATAACAAGCTCCTCGCACCACGACATTCCCAAAATGCGCCTACCACATCGACCACACCGGGCAGGGTGATCGCACCGCCAACACCCTACTCCCCGAAACTTGAACCTATGGGGCTCGACATGCTCAATACTGGATGCCTCAAGGTCGCGAGGACCACTCGCATCGGGCGAGGTACAAAACTAGGCCGCCGAGGCGGTCCGCTCGAAAGTCACCAAAGCGACCGCTGCTCGCCTCTTCACGATCTCGGCCATTCCGCTGATTTCTCCGCCTCACATCCAAGTGCATAAGCTCGCGATGCGCAATGTCCATGCTCACAAGGGCTACACCAACAACTCTCTCGCTATGTAATCATCAAGCTCGTAATATATCTGCACTCGATCCTCCATATTAGCTACTAATGCGGAACATACCGCCAATGAGTCGAACTCACATTGTACTCCAATCAGACGCTCGCTCGCCTCAACATCAAAAATGCTTACCGAGCCCTCTCATCCGCGAGGCAAGAAATGTGCCAGAAGGCCCCAAAACTCATCCCAAACGGCTGGAAGTGCATTCTCTCCCGACAGCTCCCACGACCAAACCACGATCATGCAGATCACGCACCGATGCGTAACCTAAGACCACCGACTCGGTCTCCAAGCCTCGATCACTCATGATCCGTCAGAATCGCTTGGATGAACTCGCGATCATCCTCGTGGCTCACCCAGAACTCGCGCTACATCTCGTAAAGTCCAGTAGCCTCAAACTATCCGATCTAGTGGTGAACCACGGCGCCATCGAATCGGCCATGGCCCACTTATCTCGTATCTGCCACGCACTTCGCCAAGAATCGCCATCTCCTTGTAACCCATCTCATCCGCCTGCATCGTGGACCGAGGCTCGTGTATCAGAGTCTCAGCAGCCCATCGCCGCGCCTAAACTCGCTGGCCGGGCGCGCCGCTAAACTCGCTGGGAAGCATCGCTCGTATCGATCGCTCGCGCTCGCATTCTCAGATCCTACTAATAGCTCCTCGATCGCTTTGCCCATCCGGGCTCGGTTTTACGCGAGGCATAATCGTAAAGGAAAGGAATACGCCAGGGGTCCAACTTATCACACACTCTAAAGCACGATCTCGTAATGAAGAAATGGAAACTAATCTAAATGTTCGCAGCCTCTTGATTATAGATGTGCACAACACACCGATAATCAAGACTCTACTAGACACGGTTCAGACACTTTCCGAGGATTAATCGCTTCGATACTACTTCGCCACGATTCGCTCCGGCTCGTGATCGTGCCTTACCCGCACCCAAGTAGTCATACATCGAGTAATCGGAACATAAAATAAAACATGAAACAATCAGAAATGAGACACATTTTATTCGAGAGAAAATCGCTTTCGCATATATATATAAAACTAAAACTTGAACAGCTTTAATCTTTTTACAACCCCGCCACAACAAGATTACATGCACTTAAGATTTACAACAACTATGACGGATAGGCTCGCCATACCCCGAATGTACAAGAACCTACAACTCAGTGGAACACATACCAAAAGATAAGCTTCCAAAGGTCTCACGACCCAACCTGCCTGATCGTGCCTTACCCTGCACCCTAGTGATACAACATCGAGAAAATCAATAATAAAAACATGAACATGAATTAAGAGACAAGATAAATAAACAAAGTCAACCAAAATAGTTGCCTTCATCATATATATACATAAATACCCGAACAGCTTATCCTTTTTACAAACCCCGCCACAACAAAGCATGTGCTGCACTCTAAGATTTTTATACAATTTATGACGGATAGGGCCCCGCCATACCTCGAATGTATAAGAACTCCATGCACTGTGGTAACATACCAAAAGATAAGCCTCAAGAAATGAGGCTTCCCGACACGAATCGTGATCCTATGAGCGAGGATCCACAACCGATGATTTCCACTGCAGATTTAACGCACTTCAAGGAGGTCGCATAACAGTACTAAGTATGTGAAATCAGAAAAGATCAGAATGAAATCATAATAGTTTATATAAAGCAGAGACATGTATGATAACCGATGAAATACGTGTCCCGCCATCCCGCGACTCGCGAATAATCGATGGAATACGTGTCCTCGCCATCTCGTGGACTCTGTATAATCGATGAAATACGTGTCCTCGCCATCTCGTGGACTCTGTATAATCGATGGAATACGTGTCCTCGCCATCTCGTGGACTTGCATAATCGATGAAATACGTGTCCTCGCCCATCTCGCGACTCGCGTATAATCGATGGAATACGTGTCCTCGCCATCTCGTGGGACTCGTGTATAATCAAATGGAATACGTGTCTCGCCATCTCGTGACCTGTAGAATCGCTCATAATAAATCAACCGCCTCCATCGAGACGCGGTACAGAAATACAACAAAGGCTATCACAACAAGCATAGGCAAGTTTCACAACAACAAGCATAGACAAGCTTCACAACAACAAGCATAGGCAAGTTATACACAACTCAAAGTACTTTCATTTTTATGCCAAAGTCCGGGTTTTAACCCTAAAGTACTACGTACGTTAAATTCCTTTTAAAGATTCATTTCTTTTACAAAGGTCATCCGATACCCGTAGTATAAAAAAATAGAGTGACTAACATTGTTAAGTATACCAAAATGCTTTCCTTTGTAAAATCAAGTGACAACCTTATTTTCCAAACGTTCAAGTTTGCCTAATTACAAATGCTCAAGTTTCTCATTTTAGAAAAGGTTTCGTAGTTCATAGTTTTAATCCTTTAAAACATAATTCTCCTTTAAACGTTTTGAGAAACATATGTCTTATATGTGAGTAGGTTGTTCTTGTTTATAATCAATCTTATTAAGCAGCCATTATCTAGGAAAAGTAATATCATTTTGTCTCATCTTAGCTTCTATGCAGATGGAGGTTTCTACTGGTTTTAATACCATACTTCATTATTCAATACATTTTCCTTTATTAACGCTGCAGTGGTTTGTCGATACTCATTCCGATTCAAATCAAGAAACATTATCCCTTTTAAAACCAAGTACTCATTACTCACGAATGAGGTTTCACACTTTTAACAAAATTCATATCAATACCATTAAGTCAAGTCTCTTATCTTCTAAAATCAGTAAACCATTCTTTTTATCACTCTTAAGACGTTATACATAACTTCCCATAAAGCTAGTACAACTCTTATGTTTTCAAAGCCAAGTATTACTCTTCTTTCAAAAAGGTCTTTTTGAAACACTTCAAGTTCTTTGTTACTACACATCAAATCCGTTATAAGTCAACCGCACCCTTTGAAACCACAAAGCATTTTCTTACCTACATAAAGTCGTTATAACTAACTTCCCATAAAGCCGTTATAACACTTTATGTTTCAAACCAATCAAATACATTAAACACACGTACGCTCACCGCATTACATAGTTATACACATATCATGCTAGAACAGATAGGAAGAGGTTCACATACCTCGCGACGACATCGACTAATAGCAAAACGCCCAAGTACCTTCAAACCGCCGGCCACTCCTTAAGCCAAGTAGATCACGCCATACGAGTACTTCAACCCATAGAGGCCACAAGGCGCCTATTAACATCTAGATCTCAATGTAGAATATCCTACGTAAAATTCAAGAAGACTCTCCCGCAATGTCAGAAATCTCCTCCTCTATCGAGGCCGCTACCAAGCCAACCGTGGGGTTTGCACGCCTAACCGACGTACAATTCTACTCACGAATACTACAAGTTCATCAGAATACACCTATGTAATTACGCTTCTCTTCTTTAAATTCAGCTTAAGTCGCAAGACATTGCCGTAAGTATTATTCAGCTTAAGTCAAAACACATTGCCGCACAACTATGTTCAATTCTATATATAGTATACCTTAACTATATATTCCAACAACATGTAATTTCCAATTACAAATGTAAGGTCAAGAGTGTTTACCTTGATAAGCCCAAAATTATCCGAGTTTATACGTCGATCCCGAGCAAGGTTTAGCTCCTACTCCGCGCGCTCCAACCCGCTCCAACAACCCTTAGAAGTTCTAACTAACTTCTACTTAACACTTCAACCGACTATGAAGGTTTTCCTTAGGGTTTCGCTTTTGTGGATCGAGGGAAGTATAATAGTATTTTCCGGCTTTTGTATGTTGTAACTGGGAATACTACAAGGTATTTGGGGCCAAGGTATTTGAGCATTATAACAATACTTGGAGAGTATTTCTATACCACAAAAAGGGGTATTTATACGAGGCAACAAGGTTAGGGGTACCCCACCGCCAGGGCACTACAAAGTGGAGGAGGAGGCCTCGCCAAGACTCTCAAAAGAGTGGGGAGGAGCTGGACGAACTCAACACTAAAGGGAGGGATTTTAACACTTAGCAAATGATTTTGACGAAGAAAGTTCATCACTTAGAGGGTATTTATAGTCAAGCAAAGGCCAACCAATGGCCAAGATCAAGCCAAGTGTTAGCAAGTGTAGGGCTAGGATCAAGCCATGTGCACCTTATCCATCTACCACACAACTTGCACAAAATATCCTACCTAACCATGCCACCTTTCTCGCCCACTTTGCCGCCCACTTTTTCCAATGCGAGGTGACACTTGTCACCCTCCCGCTGGTCCAAAATGTTTCGCCTTCTAAAAATCCGCAAAAATTATAAATGACATAGCCGGAATTTTCCTTACGTAAGCTGTGGAAACGTTTCTTCGGAAAACGATTCTTTTCGGCACTTGTGCCCAAATTTCGAATTGCCAAATCTTTAAGGCTCAAATTTTATACGTACGCCCTCACGTACATACTGAAATACGGTATAACATTCTCCTCCTTAGAAACATTCATCCCGAATGTTCCTTCTCAAGACTGATAACGATAAAGTTCTTCTAATAAGTTGCCAACGCCACAACCGCCACTAAACACCCAAGCAAATACTTACATCCAAGTCCACGAGGAAACACTCTAACATCACAAACTTTTGTCACTTTGCCGCGAGGTTCTAGTGTCACCCGCGACCCAACAAATGGTACCGATCGCACGCGATCCTCGAGGTCTAAAATATACATCCTTCGTGACCTTCTCCTTCACAAGAAATGATCATATCTATGCTCGCAATACATGCTCGCTCTACCCTTACTCGTCAGACTCTTCTAACACTTGAACTCTTCTAGCATACGCACCACACTTCGCTTTCCAAAACTTTGGAGTCACTACCTCCAAACTTGGTCATCTTACTAGCCTCGATCTTCCTTAAGGCCATTCCCGCCTTCACGATCCGCTTCGTCGAACATAACCACGAACTCATACGATGGTCATCTAAACTGGGCCTAGCACCCTCGTGACCCTACCACCAAGGGACCACCCAGAGTCGACCCCACCTCAAACAGCCGCGTGGTTGGCCCGCAACACGGCCCCAACCCGACCCACTTAACGCATCAAGCTCTGCTCGATCCGAACAATCTTACTATACAGCCATGAAAGCTACCACTTCCATTTCACACTACCCATGGACTTATCCCACAACACATTTATACGCAAACCAAGTATTTCAACAAAGACTAACCGTAAAATCTTTTATTCAAGATGACCTTACATCTAAGGTCTCAACATGAAATATTCTAAAGTTCACACTTTCCATGCCCCCATACATATCCTTTCAACTAGCCAAGCTTTCTAACTCATAACCAACATAACGCTTATCCGAACGTAGCACACAATAATAAGGTCATCATATCATGCATACAAATCTCTAAAGCGGTTAAGAATATACCAATCTACCGCCCACTCTAATCAAAGGCTCACTCGCAGGCGATACCGTAGGCGCGGCGAACTCGCCATCGATCCAGAGGTCGAGCCACGCTCGCATCCTTCCTACCAGACGCTCGCCACATGGCACCGACGGCCGCAGTAAAACAAGCACCGCGAAAAGACGACATTCCCGACGACGCCGCCGACGCGCACACCGAGGAAAACTCAACTCGATCGGGTAACCCATGTATATTCGTGGAACTGTAAGCCCCCGAGCTCACCAGCCCCGAATACCTCAACGCCCCGACGATCGCTGGGGACCACTCATCGCGGAGGTACATAACCAGATCGGCCACGAGGCGTCCGCCGAAAGTTACCAAAGGACTCGCTGCTCGCCTCTTCTCGCCGATCTCGCCATTCCGCCGACCTCCGTGCTCACATCCTAGTGCATGAGCCAGACGCGGCAATGTCCATGCCCTACCAAGAGCTACACCCGCATGCTCGCTAAGTAATCATCCAGCCTGACGTAGCCGTGTACTGGCCCTCCATATCGCCTACCACGGAACATACCGAGCTAATGAGTCGAACTCACATCAGACTTTCTAACCGCCCGCCTGCCCCGCTCAACGCCAAAAATCATTTACCAGCCCTCTCATTTGCGGGGCAAGAAATGTGCAAGAAAAGCCTCGAGAACTCGCCCCATACGGCCGAAGTGCATGCTCTTCCCGACAACTCCCACGACCAAACTACCAATCGCAGATCACGCACTGACGCGAACCCAATACCACCGACCGCTCGAGACTCGATCACTCACGATCCAGAGTCGCTTGATAAACTCCCGAGGTCATCTCGCCTCGATCCATAGAACATCAAGTGCTACAACTCGTAAAGTCACGTAGCCTCAAACCGCTCGCCGGTGAACTACGGTGCATCGGGCCGGAATCACGATCCAAATTTATCTCATATCTCGCCACGACTCGCCAAGAATCGCCATCTCCTTGTACTTATCTCATCTCGCTTCCAGCCGCGGACCGAGGCTCGTATCAGAGTCTCAGCAGCCCACCGCCGCGCTTAAACTCACAGGCCGGGCGGCGCGAAACTCGCCGCTTGGCATCGCTCGTGCATCGATCGCTCGCGCCAGATTTCTTCAGATCTCACCGCAGCCTCTCACCGCTTTGCCCATCTGGGCTCAAGGTTTTACGCGAGGCATAATCGTAAAGGAAAGGAATACGCCGAGGCCTAACTTATCACACACTCTAGGGCACGATCTCGTAATGAGAAAATGGAAACTAATCCTAAATGTCCTATAGCCTCCTCGACATAGATGTGGCGCACAACACACCGATAATCAAGACTTACTAGACACGGTTCAGACACTTTCCGAGGACTAATCGCTTCGATACCACTTTTGTCACGACCAACCCGGCCCGCGATCGTGCCTTACCTGCACCCTAGTGATACAACATCGAGAAAATCACTAATAAAATACGAATACATGAATTAAGAGACAAGATAAATAAACAAAGCCAACCAAAATAGTTGCCTTCATCATATATATACATAAATACCCAACAGCTTATCCTTTTTACAAACCCCGCCACAACAAAGCATGCACTTAAGATTTTTACAATAAATTTATGACGGACAGGCCCCGCCATACCTCAATGTATAAGAATCTGCATGCACTGTGGTAATATACCAAAAGATAAGCCTCCAAGAAATGGGGCTTCCGACACGAATCGTGATCTCATGAGCGAGGATCCACAACCGATGTATTTCCACCGCAGATGAACGCACTTCGGCGAGGTCGCATAACAGTACTAAGTATGTGAAATCAGAAAAGATCAGAATGAAATCATAATAGTCTATATAAAGCAAGAGACATGTATGATAACCGATGAAATACGTGTCCCGCCATTCCGGACTCGTGAATAATCGACGGAATACGTGTCCTCGCCATCTCGCGACTCTGTATAATCGATGAAATACGTGTCCTCGCCATCTCGTGGACTCGTATAATCGACGGAATACGTGTCTCCTCGCCATCTCGTGGACTCGTATAATCGATGAAATACGCGGTCCTCGCCATCTCGGACCTTGCATAATCGACGGAATACGTGTCCCCGCCCATCTCGTGACTCTTGTATAATCAAATGGAATACGTGTCCCCGCCATCTCGTGGACCTGCAGAATCGCTCATAACAAATCAACCTACTCCATCGAGACGCGGGGGTAAAGAAATACAACAAAGGCTATCACAACAAGCATAGGCAAGTTTCACAACAACAAGCATAGGCAAGCTTCACAACAACAAGCATAGGCAAGTTATACACAACTCAAAGTACTTTCATTTTTATGCCAAAGTCCGGGTTTTAACCCTAAAGTACTACGTACGTTAAATTCCTTTTAAAGATCCATTTCTTTTACAAAGGTCATCTGATACCCGTAGTATAAAAAAATAGAGTGACTAACATTGTTAAGTAAACCAAAATGCTTTCCTTTGTAAAATCAAGTGACAACCTTATTTTCCAAACGTTCAAGTTTGCCTAATTACAAATGCTCAAGTTTCTCATTTTAGAAAAGGTTTCGTAGTTCATAGTTTTATTCCTTTAAAACATAATTCTCCTTTAAACGTTTTGAGAAACATATGTCTTATATGTGAGTAGGTTGTTCTTGTTTATAATCAATCTTATTAAGCAGCCATGATCTAGGAAAAGTAATATCTTTTTGTCTCATCTTAGCTTCTATGCAGATGGAGGTTTAAACAGGTTTTAATACCATACTTAATTATTCAATACATTTTCCTTTATTAACGCCGCAGCTGGTTTGTCGATACTCATTCTCGATTTCCAAATCAAGAAACATTATCCCTTTTAAAACCAAGTACTCATTACTCACGAACGAGGTTTCACACTTTTAACAAAATTCATATCAATACCATTAAGTCAAGTCTCTTATCTTCTAAAATCAGTAAACCATTCTTTTTATCACACTAAAGACGTTATACCTAACTTCTCATAAATCTAGTACAACTCTTATGTTTTCAAAGCCAAGTATTACTCTTCTTTCAAAAATGTATTTTTGAAACACTTCAAGTTCTTTGTTACTACACATCAAATCTGTTATAAGTCAACCGCCACCCTTTGAAACCACAAAGCATTTTCTTACCTACATAAAGTTGTTATAACCAACTTCCCATAAAGCCGTTATAACACTTTATGTTTCAAACCAATCAAATACATTAAACACATGTACGTCACTACCATACATAGTTATACACATATCATGCTAGAACAGATAGAAGAGGTTCACATACCTCGCGACGATTATCGACTAATAGCAAAACGCCCAAGTACCTCAAACCGCCGGCTACTCCTGCCAAGTAGATCACGCCATACGAGTACTTCAACCTATAGAGGCCACAAGGCGCCTATTAACATCTAGATCTCAATGTAGAATATCCTACGTAAAATTCGAAAGACTCTCCCGCAACAACAGAAATCTCCTCCTCTATCGAGGCCGGCTACCAAGCCAACCGTGGGGGTTTGCACGCCTAACCTGACGTGTACAATTCTACTCACAAGAATACACACAAGTCTATCAGAATACACCCATGTAATTACAGCTCTTCTTCTTTAAATTCAGCTTAAGTCGCAAGACATTGCCGTAAGTATTATTCGTGCTTAAGTCAAAAGACATTGCCGCACAACTATGTTCAATTCTATATATAGTATACCTTAACTATATATTCCAACAACATGTAATTTCCAATTACAAATGTAAGGTCAAGAGTGTTTACCTTGATAAGCCCAAAATTATCCGAGTTTATATTGCCGATCCCGAGCAAGGTTTAGCTCCTACTCCGCGCGCCCAACCCGCTCCAAACAACCCTTGAAGTTCTAACTAACTTCTACTTAACACTTCAACCGACTATGAAGGTTTTCCTCAGTGGTTTCGCTATGGATCGAGGAAGTATAATAGTATTTTCTGGCTTTTGTATGTTGTAACCTGGGAATACTACAAGGTATTTGGGGCTAAGGTATTTGGGCATTATAACAATACTGGAGAGTATTTCTATACCACAAAAAGGGGGTATTTATACGAGGCAACAAGGCTAGTGGGGTGTAACTACTGCTAGGCACTACAAAGTGGAGGAGGAGGCCTCGCCAAGACTCTCAAAAGAGGGGGAGGAGTCGACTAACTCAACACTAAAGGGGAGGGATTTTTAACACTTAGCAAATGATTTTGGATGAAGAAAGTTCATCACTTGTAGGGGTATTTATAGTCAAGCAAAGGCCAACCAATGGCCAAGATCAAGCCGTTGTTAGCAAGTGTAGGGCTGTGGATCAAGCCATGTGCACCTTATCCATCTACCACACAACTTGCACAAAATATCCTACCTAACCATGCCACCTTTCTCGCCCACTTTGCCGCCCACTTCTTCCAATGTGAGGGTGACACTTGTCACCCTCCCGCTGGTCCAAAATGTTTCGCCTCTGAAAAATCCGCAAAATTATAAATGACATAGCCGGAATTTTCCTTACGTAAGTCGTGGAAACGCTTCGCCGAAAACGACTCTTTCGCACTTGTGCCCAAATTTCGAATTGCCAAATCTTTAAGGCTCAAATTTTATACGCACGCCTCACGCATATACTCGGAAATACGGCGATAATGTATGAACTAACTTCCCGATACGAAAGGTGATCCTAAAAGCTGGATCGATACCAATGTACTTCTACCATGCAGATGAACGCAATTTCCAAGGAGGTCGCATAACAGTACCAAGTATGTGAAATCAAAATATCCGCAGCTTAACTCATAATACTATATAAAGGTGAGACATGTATGATAACCAAAATACATACCACGATAAACAAGCCATGTAAGTTAGTGGACTCACGCCTCAAAGTCGCCATCAAATATAACTACGGGTCTCACGCCCACAACATCAATCATGTTCAGATCATGGCCACATGCCCCTAATTCTCGTGACGGTGTAGACATGTCCATGATGCAACAATAATAATAATAATGCCGCACGGCCACATGCCCCGAATTCAGACGGCAGATACGCATGTCCATGTAACATCAACAACAATATATCGGTGATCAACCCCGCCGCATGGCCACATGCCCCTGAATTCAGACGGCAGACATGTCCATGTAACCACAATAACAATATATCGGGTAATCAACCCCGCCGCACGCCACATGCCCCGACTCGTGACGGCAGACATGTCCATGTAAGTTCTCAACAAGTCAACCGGCCCTCCAACGAGAGGCGCGGTAGTATAGAAACACAATTCTACAATAAAGGCTATCACAACAAGCATAGGCAAGTTACACAACAACAAGCATAGGCAAGTTATACACAACTCGAGGTACTTCCATTTTATATCAAAGTCCGGGTTTTAACCCTAAAGTACTACGTACGTTAAATTCCTTTTAAAGAGATCCATTCCTTTTATAGAAGTCACCCAATACCCGTAGTATAAAATAGAGTGACTCACATTTTTAGCCAACCAAAACACTTCTCTTATTAAAGCCAAGTTATCACATTAAAACCAATGATAAAACCCTTCTTTTGTTTTCATAAAGTTGTTATAACTAACTTCCCATAAAGCTGTTATAACACTTTATGTTTTAAACCAATTTAAGACATAACAATGCCTTTCTTTTTCCTAAAGTTCTAGTTTGCCTAATTCCAATTACTCGAGTCTCTTTTTAGAAAAGTTTCATAGTTCAATGTCTTAATCTCTTTTAAAACAATTGAATAACATATGCCATATGTGTGAGTAGTTTATTTTATAACCATCTTTATTAAAGCAACATGATCTAGAAATGTAATATCATTTTGTCTCATCTTAGCTTCTATGCAGATGGAGGTTTCTATCGGTTTTAACAATATTTCATTATTCATTACATTTTCCTTTATTAACGCCGCAGTGGTTTGTCGATACTCATTCTGATTTCAAATCAAGAAACATTATTCCTCTTTAAAACCAAGTACTCATTACTCACGAACGAGGTTTCACACAAAACTCATATTAATTCATTTAAGTTAAGTCTCTTATCTTATAAGATCAAGTCTCTTAACTTCTAACAATCAAGAAACCATTTTCTTTATCTTCTTAAGACGTTATACCTAACTTCCCATAAAGCTAGTATAACTCTTATGTTTTCAAAACCAAGCATTACTCTTCTTTCAAAAAGGTTTCTTAATTCGCTGAAATACTTCAAGATTCTTTATTATTCAGCTTAAGTCAAAAGACATTGCCATAATACTACATTCGCTAACACACGACGCCTACCGCATTATATATATGTTCCTTTAAAATATTTCAAGGTTCTTATTATTCAGCTTAAGTCAAAAGACATTGCTGCATAATTATATTCGCTAGCACACGACGCCTCACATTTACATATATATATTATTCGTGCTTAAGTCAAAAGACATTGCCACACGACGCCTACCGCACTATATATATATATTCTTTTAAAATACTTCATGCTCAAGAGTATAAGAAGAATCACATACCTCGCGACGATTATCGACTATAAGCAAAACGCCCACGGCTTATAACCCGCTAGCCTTGTCCACCTTCTAAGTAGACAAAGTTACTTGCAAAACATTCAACCAATAAAGGTTATCACCATCAGAATACACCCATGTAAGTACGCTTAACTTCTACTTGCATTCTTCCTCAAGTGATTTCACTCAACTTTTCTCAGAATATCCTTCTATTATAGTTCAATTCTCTTCTATGAATCTTATATTCATTTCTACTATTTACAGATGTAATTTCCAATTACAATAGAAGGACAAGAGTATTTACCTCGATGAGCCCAAAATTATCCGAGTTTAAAGTCGCCCCGAGCAACGCTAGCTCCTACTCCGAGTGTCTAATCCGCCCAAACAACCCTTAGAAGTTCTAACCAACTTCTACTTAAATACTTCAACTATCAATGAAGATTTTCCTTAGGGTTTCGCTAGTGGCTAAAGAAGGTATAATAGTATTTTCTGGCTTTTGTAAGTGTAACTGGGAAAACTACAATGTATTTGGGCCAAGGTATTTGGGCATTATAACAATACTTGGAGAGTATTTCTATACCACAAAAGGGGGTATTTATACGAGACAACTAGGCTAGGGGTACCCTACTGGCCAGACACCACAAAGGAGGGAAGTGGCTCTCGCCAAGGCTCACCAAGTGGGGAAGACTCTTCGACGAACTACAAACAAGAGGAGGGAGTATTTGAGACTTAGAAAGATTGCTCAATTTAGGATGAAATAACTCTTCAACAAGGGGTATTTATAGTCAAGAAAGGACCAACCAACGGCCAAGATTCATCCAAGTGTAAGGCAAGTGTAGGCTAGATTTAAGCCAAGCGCACCTTATCCATCTACCACAACAACTTGCACAAAATATCCTACCAACTAAAGTCACCCATTTCGGCCCAAACCGCCTAATCTCATCGCCCACCTGGCGGTGACACGCCACCCTCCCGCTGGTCCAAAATGTTTCGCCTCTAAAAATCCGCAAAATAAGAAATGACATAGCCGAATTTTCCTTCGCAAGTTTAGTAAAACGCTTCATTTAAAAACGACTCTTTTCGGCACTTGTGCCCAAATTTCGAACCTAGCCTAACTTTAAGGCTTAAATTTTTAATACGTACGCCCTCACGTACATACTCTGGAAATACGGGGTATAACAATGACCAACCAATGGCCAAGATTATGCCAAGTGCAAGGCAAGTGTAAGGTCAAGATTAGGGCAAGTGTCCTTGGCCAACTTGCACACAAAATATCCTACCAACTCCAAGACAAAATTGGACACTCCAATCGGCCTCAATTCCGCCACATCCATCAACGAGAGGCGACAAGTGTCGCCTCTCGCTGGTCCAAAGTGTTTCGCCTCTCAAAAAATCCGCAAAATTAGAAATGGCATAGCCGAATTTATCCTACGCGAGTCTTGTAAAACGCTTCGCCGGAAAACGATTCCTCGAGTGAGTCAGGCCCAAAAACGCGCCATGCCTAAACTTTTATGCCAAACTTTCAGACGCACGCCTCACGCATATTACTCAAAATACGTGGTATAACATTCTCCTCCTTAGAAACATTCGCCCCGAATGTTCCTTCCCAAGATGCTTAACGATAAGGTTCTTCATAACTTAAACAGCTTGTAAATGCCACACACGCCACGTAACAACACTTAGGCAAAACGAGCAACGAAAATTTACAAGTAGGAAAGTGAATTACCCGAGGTGGGGAATAGCGAGGATACTTCGCCTCATGTCCTCCTCGCCTTCCCACGCCATCTCTCCCCGAGCTCGCTCCGCCACAAGACTTCGACTGCCACGCCCTGGTCCGCAGACGCCTAACTCCGACGCATCGACTATCGCTATGGGAATCTCTCATACGATAACCCCTGGCCACCGACATCGCCAACGGTGTACCTAGACGGATCCCCGATACATCTCCTCAAAGATAGAAACATGAAACACGGATGCAATGCCTCCAGATCGGACGGCAGATTCAACTCGTAGTAACCTTGCCTACCATGCGACAATCAAACGCCCAATATACCTCGGGCCGAAGTTTCCCTTCTTCCCGAATCTCATCACACCCTTCATGGGCGACACCTTTAGGAAAACCCAATCATGAACTCCTCGAACCTGCATGCCGAGGACGATGATCCGCATATGACTTCGGCCGACTCGAGCCGCAAGAACCTCTCCCGATAAGCTTCACCTTATCCATCGCCTCACGCACCAAACCGTCCCACTAGCCGCACTCTCGCCCACATCGAACCAACCTATAGACGACCGCACTTCCTCCCATACAAGGCCTCATAAGGCGCCATCCAATACCGGAGTGGTAGCTATTATTGTACGCAAACTCAACTAGAGGCAAATGATCCTCCCAATACCCTCGGTCGATAACACAGCTCGCAAAGATATCCTCGTTGTTCGGATAAGGCGCTCGCCGTCCGTCCGCTCAGGATGGAATGCAAGATTGTGCTCACCGCCCCTAAACCTCTCGAAAGACTCTCCGGTTAGCCAGAATCGGCTCTGTCTCGATATGATCGAAATAGACTCCATGCACCGACGATCTCTGATGTAAAGTCCGCATAATCTCACTAAAAGTCGCCCCGACGGAAGAAAGTGGGCTGATTTCACACCGCCGACGATAACCCATATAGAATCATGTCTCCTCCGAGTGCGAGGTAATCTCGCGATGAAGTTCCACGCTGATCACCTCCCACTTCCGTGTCGGATCTCTATCGTCAGAATAAACCACCGTGCCTCGTGCTCTACCTTACTCGCCGACAACACGCATCGAGCTACGAACTCGCAGAACGCCCCTCCGCAAGCCATCCCACCAATACACAGATCTAAGGTCGCGGGTACATCTTGGTCGCACTTCGACGGATAGAGTAACGCGCGCCGCGTGCTTCCTCAAGAACTCGCCAAGTCCTCAAACATCCGAACACACAACTCGCTTCAAACCTTAGCACCCCATCGTGCTACTCAAAAGCGACCCTTGCCTCACGTAAGAGTCAGACACGATAACGTGTCAAAATCGATCTCGAATCGCTCTTCACCTCCTCGACGATGGAAGACTCGCAACCTCACGAACTCGAACCCCACCGCTATCGTAATCAATCAAACGGACACCAAGGCTCGATAATCGATGCAAATCACTAACCATGTCCTCCTCTCTAGTCGCACATCCGATAGGCTCCCATCGACTCTACGACTCAAGAGCATCCGCCACAACATCGCTTTCCCGTGGTACAGATATCAACATCGTAATTTTAAGCAACTCTAACCACCGCCTCGCCGTAAGTTCAGCCTCCTCCGGCCGAAGATATACCGAGGCTCTCGTGGTCAGATAAATATCCACGAACCCCATACAAATAGTGCCTCCAGATCTTCAAGGCGTGAATCACCGCGCTAACTCCAAATCGCGCGGGTAGTTCTCGTGTTTCTTCACCGCCGACGCATACGCTATAACCTTGCCATGCCGCATCAACACACATCCCAACCCGATGCCCGACGATCGCAATACACAACATAACCGCTCGACCTCTGAAGAGTAAGAACGGGCGGCCGCCTCTTTTCAAAGAATCGAAACCCCGCCACAAGCATCACCATCAAACTCGCCGCTTCCGAGTCACTTAGTCAATGGTGCAGATAGAAGCAAACTTCTCCACGAACCACCGATAATATCTCGCAAGGCCCGTAAAATCGCGAACCTCGCTTGAGTAAGAGGTCAGGCCAAGTCTCGATCGCTTCGATTCGCCAGATCCACTAATGCCATCACCCATAATATGCCCAAGAAAAGCCACCAAGTCAACCAAAACTCACATTTGGAAAACTTGGCGCATAATCGCCGGGTCTCGAGAATCACAAGACACCCTCAACGCTCCGCATGCTCCCGCTCGAGCGATAATAAACCAAGATATCATCAATGAACACTATCACAAACGCGGTTCAAAATGGTTTGAACACTCGGTTCATCAAATCCATGAATACCACCGAGCATCGTCAACCCAAAAGACATGACCAACTCATAATGCCCGTGATCGTCCGAATGCACCCTAGGGACATCCACCTCTCGACTCGCACTGATGATAGCCCGATCGCAGATCAATCTCGAGAAACATCTCGCACTCGCAACCGGTCGAACAAATCATCAATCCCGGAAGGGGGTATTCGTTTAATGGTCACCTTGTTCACCGTCAGAATCAACACACATGCGCAGCTGGCCCCGCCCTTCTTCTTCACGAACAATACCGCTTCCCTCGGAGAAACACTAGGCCCGATGAAGCCCTTCTCCAAAGAAATCCCTAAGCCGATCCTTCAACTCTCTCAACTCGGCAGTGCCATTCTGTATGGCGGAATGGAAATAGGCCGAGTGTCCGCAATATGTCTATACAAAACTCAATCTCCTCTCGTGAGGGATACCCGAGGTCGCCCGAAACACGCCTGGGAACTCTCGACCATCGGAATCGATCAAAACTGCACCGCAGCCTCGTGATCAAACACCCAACGAGATGGTAGATATACCCTTCGCACCATCTTCCTAGCCTCGAGGTAGGAAATAAACCTACCCTCTACGATACCGCGTTCTCCCACTCAACAACCGGCCTCGTGAAACTGGAACTGCATTACTTTCTCTCAGCCTACATTGGCGTAGCAAGAAGTTAGCCAATCCATCCCTATGATCACGCCAAAGTCAATCATCTCCAACTCTATCAAGTCCGGCCAGGTCCGACGATCAGAATGGTCACAAGACAAGCTCTATATACCCGCCGAGCTACCACCGAATCACCCACTGGCGTAGCTACCTCGAAAGGGCCTATGGACTCAGGCTCTATCCCTATCCTACTAGCAATAAGGGGAGATATATAGGACAGAGTAGAACCCAGATCTATCAAAGCATACACATCAAACCCAGAAACTGATAAGGTACCTGTGATTTACATCAAAGAGGCCTCCCGATCCCGCTTACCGACAAAGCATAAATGCGTTCGAGGACCGCTAGAATCGACCGCGCCACGACTCGCCGCGACACCGCTGGTCCACGAGTACCTTGTTCTCCGGGCGAGTAGCCGCTTGGGATGGAAGACCGGCGAAAGAACTCAGTAGCCGACTTCTACCATCAAGATCGCCTTGGCCTGACAAGCCGTGATAGTGACTTCGCCGCCACAATCAAACAAGCTCCCGTAGCAGCACCACAACTCCCGGCGGGATCTACCGTGACGCCACACCGGTGGGTGGTCCCGACGCCGACTTCGCCGCTCGACGCTCAAGTCTCGGGCCCCGGTTCGCCTCGAATATCCCGGGCCGTGGCCGAGGACGGCAGGAGTGCTCAGCCGGCCGTGGTGCACCCAGATCGCCGCCGAGGCCGCCACCATGATAGCCACCAAAAGACTTCGCCGCCCGGTCTTCTCGCCGGCTCACAACCCGCTTGCCTCTACGCCTCGCATCCAAGAGCACGAGCTCGCACGCGTAATGTCCATACCCGGCCGAAGAGAAACACCCGCACATGACTCGCCATATAATCATCTAGCCCTGACGTAGCGGCACCCTATCCTCCATATTCGCTACTAACGCTGGGACATATCGAGCCAATGAATCAAACTCGACATTGTACTTCCGACAAGGCGCCCTCTCGCCTCGCAAAGAAAAATCTATCACCCGCGCCTCCTCATCCGCGAGGCAAGAAGTGAGCGAGGAAAGCCTCCGAGAACTCATCCCAAGTACTGGGACGCTGGTTTCCCGGATAACTCCCACGAATCAAACCAATCGATCGCGTATCACGCAGCCTTACGTGGAACCAAAGATCACGACCGGCCTCCGACGCCCGATCACTCTCAAAATCCTCAGAGTCGACGATGAACTTCGCGATCATCCTCCCGCCGACCAGAAACTCGCGCTACAACTCGTGAAGTCTCAGAGCCTCAAACTCTCGCCTCGTGAATCCACGGTACGATCGGGCTGGACTGAATCGCCAGATCCAAAGATGTCTCATGTTCGCCACGATCTCCGCCAAGAATCGCCATCTCTCAGAATCCATCTCATCTCGCTTCCAGCCGCGGACCGGAGGTGAGGTATCGTGGTCTCATCACGCCGCCGCGCCTCTAAACCTCTCTCGGGGTCGGCGGCCGTAGAACTCGCCGCCTCGTATAGATCGGCCCGAGCCTCGTGACTCTAGGTGTCCCACTAGCAGCCTCTCTGCCTTGCCCTTCTCGGGCCCGCTGCCTTACGCGAGGCATAATCAGCATGTAAAAAGGGATACGTTAGAGGGTCCGACTTATCACACGCCTAGTGGCACGATCTCAAAATGAGAAGAATGGAAACCAATCCTAAATGTCCTATAGCCTCCGACATAGACGTGGTGCACAACACACCGATAATCAAGACTCTACTAGACACGGTCAGACACTTTCCGAGGATTAATCGCTCGATATCACTTTTGTCACGCACTAACCTGGCCTGGATCGTGCCTTACCCTGCACCCTAGTGATACAACATCGAGAAAATCAAATAAATAAAACATGAACATGAATTAAGAGACATGATAAATAAACAAAGCCAACCAAAATGCTTGCCTTCAAGATATATACATAAATACCAACGCTTATCCTTTTACAAACCCCGCCACAACAAAAGTACATACCTCTAAGATTTTTACAATTATGACGGACAGGTTCCCGCCATACCCCGAATGTACAAGCATCTACAGCACTGTGGTAACATACCAAAAGATAAGCCTCCAAGAACGGGCTTCCCGACACGCCGAATCAGGATCCATGAGCGAGATCCACAACCGACGATTTCTACTCGCTGCAGATGAACGCAACTCCCCGGAGGTCAAGATAACAGTACCAAGTATGTGAAATCAGAAACATCAGAAATGAAATCATAATAGTCTATATAAAGCAGAGACATGTATGATAACCAAACTACGCTTCACAACATAAAAGCAACATGTCAAGTCGTGGACTCACGCTCAAGTCATCCTCATGCCCGTGGAACTCCTTCCTCACCGCCAGCCTAGGTATAAATCGTGTGGAATACGTGTCCCGCCATCCCGTGACCTTGGTGAAAGAATCACGCGAATACGTGTCCCGCCCATCCCATGGAATCTGCAGAGAATCAAAGTGAAATACGTGTCCCTACCATCTCGTGACTCTGGATAATCGTGAAATACGTGTCCCGCCCATCTCGCGGACTCGTGAATAATCGATGAAATACGTGTCCCGCCCATCTCGACCTTGGAATAATCGACGAAAATACGTGTCCCTACCATCTCGGGACCTTGAAGAATCGCTCATAACAAATCACCAATTCTCCATCGAGAGACGCGTGGTATGTATACAGATTTGCACAACAAGGCTATCAAACACAAACATAGGCAAGTTACACACAACTCAAGTTTATTTTAGGCCAAAGTCCAGGTTCTGACCCCAAAGTATTACGTACGTTAAATTCTTTTTAAAAAGATCCATTTCTTTTATAAAGGTCACCCGATACCCGTAGTATTAAAATAGAGTGACTCACATTTTTAGGTAAACCAAAACACTTTCCTTTTAATCATCAAGTAACAACATTCTTTTCCAAAAGTTCAAGTTTGCCTAATTTCAAATACTTAAGTCTCTTATTTTAGAAAGGTTTCATAGTCCATAGACTTAATCACTTAAGAATATAATCCTCTTTTAAACAATTTGAGAAACATATGTCTTATATGTGAGTAGGTTTTTCTTGTTCATAATCAATCTTATTAAAGCAGTCATGATCTAGGAAATGTAATATCATTTTGTCTCATCTTAGCTTCTATGCAGATGGAGGTTTCTACTGGTTTTAATAATACTTAATTCACAAAACATTTCCTTATTAACGCCGCAGGGTTCGTCGATACTCATTCTCGATTTCCAAAATCAAGAAACATTATTCCTTTTAAAACCAAGTACTCATTACTCATGAACGAGGTTTCACACCAAAACTCATATTAATTCATTCAAGTCAAGTCTCTTATCTTTTAATATCAAGTCTCTTAACCTCTAACAATCAGTAAATCATTCTCTTTACCACTCTTAAGACGTTATACCTAACTTCCCATAAAGCTAGTATAACTCTTATGTTTTCAAAACCGTATTGCTCTTCTTTCAAAACGGTTTCTTAGTCTTTGAAATACTTCAAGATTCTTGTTTATCATACGCCAAGTCGCTTATAAATCAAATCGCTTATCTTTAAAACCACAAGACATTTCTTACTTACATAAAGTCGTTATAACCAACTTCCCATAAAGCCGTTATAACACTTTATGTTTTAAACCAATCAAATACTTTTAACACATGTACGTCTATCGTACTACATAGTTATACACATATCATGCTAGAAAAGATAGGAAGAGGTTCACATACCTCGCGACGATTATCCACTAATAGCAAAACGCCCAAGTACTTCAAACCGCTTGGCCACACCTAAGCCAAGCAGATCACACCACACGTAGTACTTCAAACTATAGAGGCCACAAGGTGCCTATTAACATCTAGATCTCAACGTGGAATATTCTACATAAAATTCGGCAAAGACTCTCTCCCGCAAATCACAGAAATCTCCTCTCTATCGAGGCCTGCTAACACGCCAACAACTCCCTAGAGGGGTTGTACGCCTAATCCGACGGTACAATTCTACTACACAAGAAAGTTACACAAGTCCATCAGAATACAAGAATATGTGATTTCAGCCGCTTTCTTCTTTAAATTCAGCTTAAGTCAAAAGACATTGCCGCATAATTATGTTCATTTCTATATATAGTATACTTCAACTATATATTCCTACACATGTAATTTCCAATTACAATAAGGTCAAGAGTGTTTACCTCGATAAGCCCAAAATTATCCAAGTTTAAATGTCGATCCCGAGCAAGGTTTAGCTCCTACTCTGCGCTCCAACCCGCTCCAACAACCCTTAGAAGTTCTAACCAACTTCTACTCAATTACTTCAACCATCAATGAAGATTTCCTTAGGGTTTCGCTTAGTGGCTAATGGAAAGTATAATAGTATTTCCGGGCTTTTAGTATAGGTATAACTCGAATACTACAAGGTATAAGGGCTAAAGTATTTGGGCATTATAACAATACTGAGAGTATTTCTATACCACAAAGGGGGTATTATACGAAACAACTAGGCAGTGGTACCCCACGGATAGCAACACAAGGAGGGGGGATACTTTCTGCCAAGGGGCCTTCTCAAGGGGAGGTGGTGGACGAAAGCTCACTAAGAGGAGGGAGGAATTTAACACTTAGAACAATTTTGGAAGAAGTTCATCAACAAAGAGGTATTTATAGGTCAAGCAACGGCCAACCAATGACCAAGATTAATCCATGTGTTAGGCAAGTGTGAGGCCAAGATCGCCAAGTACACCTTGTCCATCTACCACAACAACTTGCACAAAATATCCTACCAACTAAAGTCACCCATTTCATTCAAACCGCCTAATCTCACGCCCAATGAGGGTGACACACGCCACCCTCCCGCTGGTCCAAAATGTTTCGCCTCTGAAAAATCCGCAAAAATAATAAATGACATAGCCGATTTTTCCCTTCGCAAGTTTAGTAAAACGCTTCGCCGAAAAACGACTCCTTTCGGAACTTGTGTACAATTTCGAAACTTGCCAAATCATTAAGGCTCAAATTATATACGTACGCCCTCACGTACATACTCTGGAAATACGGGGTATAACATTGTTGGCCTGGTAGCGGGCCTGGATAGGGGAGGAGATTTATGTGATAGCGGGAGGTGTCGCGAATTTTCTCAGAGAATCGTGAATCACTTAAGTATTCTACGAAGAGAACTAGAGATTGATAGATATATCAGGGCCTTTATAGGTGATCTTCACGCGCGACATACTTGACTTGGCTCAGGGCTTGCCAAAAGGTATGTGATTCTTCCTTTACTCTTGAGCATGATTGTTGTAAACTATATAGTACCAGACGACGTGTGTGAAATGGATTTTGTTTGTTTAAAACATAAAGTGTTATAATGGCTTTATGGGAAGTTAGTTATAACGACCTTATGAAAATAAAAGAAAGATTTGGTTTTGACTGTAAAACGACTTGATTTTGAAAGTTAAGAGACTTGATCTTGAAAGACAAGAGACTTGACTTATAACGACTTGTGTTTTTTGGAAAAAGAGAAGTAACTTGATTTAAGTATAGGTTACTTGTTTTGAAAAGAGTAAAGTTAGTTGGGTTTTAAAAGAACACTTGTTGTTGTTTTAAAAGAAAAGCACTTGGTTTTAAAAAGGTATAGAGTACTTGATTTTAAAAATCTTATTAAGATTTTCTGAAGGTGTAGTAATTTGGTTTAAAAAGGGAAACGTGTTTTAATACTACGAGTATTAGTATCATGTGGCTTTTAGGAAAAAAGAGGTCTTTTTGAAAGAATGAAAGTATGTAGTATTTTGGGTTTGAAACCCGGATTGTTGATAAAAATGTATGTATGTTGTACTTGCCTATGCTTGTCGTGATAGTCTTTGATGTGCGTTGTTTTGTTGACGTGTCGCGACTCGGGAGGCTTGCCATCCGATTGATTGTCGACATACCGACGCGCTGGATTTTCCACGCAGTACGCGCCCACTTCGAGTATCATCTTGTTATTCCTTCGACATGCCGACGCGATGGATGTTCCACGCACGCGCCCGAGGATGGTTTCATGGCCATGACTTCCGAGGCGAGACGCCGTACGCGTCATCGCGAGGTTCAGATTGTTAGTCCACGGACCGCTAATCCACGGCTTGCCGCAGTTGACGAGCGATCACGCTTGATTTGTACGCAGCGGTTCGTGCACACTTTAGATACTTGTTCGGCCATTTCTCGTATCGAGCCTTTGGTAGATAGCTCGAGATACTTGCCTGGCCATATCTCGTGAGACGCTGGCTAGTGGCACGTTAGCTTTGGTACTTGCCTCGCCGCCATGCGTGGCTAGCTTTTGATCCGTAATTAGCTTCCGCACTCGCCCGTGAAGTTTTATGACTAGCTTTGATCCGCATAGAGCGATTCTACTCGCCCGACGGCTTGACGACGCAGTGATCTAGTGTTCGTGTTCACATATGGATGTTGTTTTACATCATGTACACGGCAGTGAGGAATGAGTTCCACTGCACGAGTGATATTACGGGCGCGAGACCCATAGTTACGCGCGAGTGATTATTCGGGACGCGCGCCCTTACTTGGCATAAATCGCATTTATCGCAGCGGTTTTATAAAATGATGAAATGTGATTTCATTACGATTTTTCGCCACATACTTGGTACCTCTTGCATCGACTTCGGGCCGCTCATGCCGCAGTAGAGGTACATCGGCCAGGATCCTCGCCATAGGATCTCGCCAACAGATTGGGAAGCTCCGCTTCCGAGGCTTATCTTTCGCATGCTTTCCGAGTTGTAGGTTCTGTACATTCGTGGGTATGGCGGGCCCCGGCCATAGTTGTTGTTACATTCTAGAGGTCTATAGTATCGCAGGCGTGTTGTAAAGCGATTGTAATCGTCGGTTTTATATATACGCACGAAGGCGACCGCTTTGCTGGCCTATTTTCTTATGATGTATCTTGTTTCCTGTTTAAGTTTTTATTTCCGCTGATTTTCTCTGATGTTGTATCACTAGGGTGCCCGGGGTAAGGCACCAGTCACGGGCCCGGGTTCGGGTCGTGACACCCGCCATACCCCTGAATGTACAAGAACCTACAACTCAGGGTAACATACCAAAAGATAAGCCTCCGGAGAACGGAGCTTCCCAACGCTGAACTGTGATCCTAAGAGCGAGGATCGACTACCGATGTACTCCTACCGCGGCAGATTTAACGCAGCCTCGGGCGAGGTCCGCATAACAGTACCAAGTATGTGAAATCAAAATATCGCAGCTTAAATCATAATACCACATAAAGCGAGACATGTATGATAACAAATGTAGTACGCAACATAAAAGCCAAGTCGTGACTCACGCCTCAACGCCATCACTAATATAACTACGGTCTCACGCCACAACATCAATCATGTTCGCATCACGGCCGCATGCCCCTAATTCAGATCGTGCAGACATGGCCATGATGCAACAATAATAACAATGCCGCATGACCACATGCCCCCGGAATTCTGCCTCGGTGTAGACATGTCCATGTACCATCAAGAACAATATAGAGGGTGATCAACCCCGCCGCATCGCCAAATGCCCCGGACAGATCGGTAGACATGTCCATGTAACCACAATAACAATATATCGTAATCAACCCCGCCGCATGGCCACATGCCCCGACCAGATCGGTGTAGACATGTCCATGCAACCACGATAACAATAAATCGGACAACCAGGCTATCACAAACAAGCTCAAGCAAATTACCATACTTCTAAACTTTTATAAAAAGATCCATTCTTTCTTAAGAAGTCACCTGATATCAACATTTGCACAACAAAGGCTGTCTCAACAAGCATAGGCGAGTTACACAACAACAAGCATAGGCAAGTTATACAACAACAAGCATAGGCAAGTTATACATAACTCAAGGTACTTCCATTTTATATCAAAGTCCGGGTTTTAACCCTAAAGTACTACGTACGTTAAATTCCTTTTAAAGAGATCCATTCCTTTTATAAAGGTCACCCGATACCCGTAGTATAAAAATAGAGTGACTCACATTTTTAGGTAAACCCAAAACACTTTCCTTTTTAACAACATTCTTTCCCCTAAAGTTCCAAATTTTGCCTAATTTCAATTACTGTGTCTCTTTATTTTAGAACAGGCCAGAGTTCATAGTCTTAATCATTTAAGAATATAATTCTCTTTAAACAACTGAGAAGCATATGTCTTATACGTGAGCCGCTTATTCTGTTTACAACAATCTTGTTACAAAGAACATGATCTAGGAAATGTAATACAATTTTGTCTTATCTTAGCTTCTATGCAGATGGAGGTTTCATCGGTTTTAATAACAATTAGTTATTTGTCAATACACTTTCCTTTATTAGCGCTACGTGGTTTGCTCGACACTTATTCTCATTTCCAAATCAAGAAACATTATTCTTTTTAAAACCAAGTACTCATTACTCGCGAATGAGGTTTCACAACACTTTTACCAAAATGTTAATAACCAAGTAAAACAAGTTAAGTCTCTTATCTTTCAAGATCAAGTCTCTAACTTCTACAATCAATAAACCAATCTTTTACCTACATAGAGTCGTTATAAATAACTTCTCATAAAGCTATTATAACACCCAATGTTTTAAACCAACCAACTCATTTAACACATGTACGCTCACCGCATTACATAGTTTACAAAGCATCATGCTAGAAAGGATAGGAAGAGGTTCACATACCTCGCGACGATTATCGATAATAAGCAAAACGCCCACAAGATCAGAATCCGCCAGCCTTTTCCACTCTTCAAGTAGAATACGCCACTCGTAGTACTTCCACCTATAAGGCCACAAATGTCTATTAACTTCTAACCGCATGGTTCCATATTCTACGTAAAATTCAAGAAGACCTTCCCCGCAACCGCAGAAATCTCCTCCTCCATCGAGGCCGCTACCAAGCCAACCTGGGGGTTATACGCCTAACCGACGATACAATTCTACTACACAAGTCTATCAGAATACACTATGTAATTACGCCATTTCTCTTCTTTATATTCAGGCTTAAGTCCAAAGACATTGCCGCAAAGCTATGTTCAGATCTATATATAGTATACTTCAACTATATAATCCTACAACATGTAATTTCTAATTACAACAAGGGGACAAGAATATTTACCTCGATAAGCCCAAAATTATCCGAGATAAAGTCGATCCCGAGCAAGGTTTTGCTCCTACTGCAAGGCCCAATCCGCTCCAAACAACCCTTAGAAGTTCTAACCAACTTCTACTTAAATACTTCAACCTACCATGAAGATTTCCTTAGGGTTTCTGGCTTGAGACTAAAAGGACAAAAGGTAGTATTTCCTGCTCTACGATAGAGGTAACTTTTGGAATACTACAAGGTATACTGGCTAGGTATTTTGGGCATTATAACAATACTAGGAGAATACTTTCTACCAGTGGGGTACTTTATGAGAACAACAAGGCAAGTGGGTGCACTTCTACCAACACTACTAAGGGAGGGTACCTCTCTACCAAAGCCCACGGTAAGGGGAGGGGAAGGCTAGGACGAGAGCAACAAGAGGAGAGGGAAGGATTGCAAGACTTAGAACACATTTTGATGATGGTCTTCAACAAAGGGAGGGGTATTTATAGGGAAGCCAAGGCCAACCAATGGACAAGATCAAGCCATGTGCAAGGCAAATGTAAGGCCGAGATCAAGCCAAGTGCACCCTAACCCCTACTCCACAAAACATGGCACAAAACAAGGCACAAAACAAGGCCAAAATAAGGCACAAAGCAAGGGGAGAGACGTCCCCCTTTTGCCTACCCAAATGCCACTGAGGGTGACAAGTGTCACCCTCTCGTTGGCCCAAAAATGTTTCACGCCGGAAAAATCCGCAAAAATACAAAACGACATAGCCGAATTTTCCTTCGCAAGTTCTCAGAAACATTTCGCGAAAAACGATTCTATACTGGTCAGGCACAAAAATTTCAAACTTGCCTAACTTTAAGGCTCAAACTTTCTACGCACGCCCATACGCATATACTGGAAATACGGTATAACATTCTCCTCCTTAGAAACATTCGCCCCGAATGTTCCTTCTCAAGACGGACATATCTATGAAGTTCCTCTAACAAGTTGCCAACGCCACGCTTTGGCCAATGAATGACACACGCTCTTCCTTCCTTACTCGCCGCGCTTCTAACACTTGAACTCTCCCAAAGATACGCATCATACTTCACCATCGCTCGCTTCAAACCGTGGAGTCACTACCTCCAAACTTGGTCATCTTACTAGCTTCCTTCCGCCAAGGCCATTCCTACTTCACGCATCGATTCCGTCTAACGCATCCCCGAACTCATACGATGGTTAACTAAACTCGCCTAGCATCCTCGTGACCCTACCACCGCGACCACCTCGAACCGACTCACCACAACCGGGCCGCGGGTTGACCCGAGAACGCCTCAACCCGACTCCACAATCGCACCAACTCTCGCTCCTCGATCCGAACAATCTTACTTAATCAAGTCATGAAAGCTACCACTTCCATTTTACCCAACCCAAGGAATTCCCACAACAACTCCACGATACTACGACTCGATAAAGGTCAAACATAAAATAAATCTTTACACAAGACGACCTTACCTCTAAGGTCTCAATCGTGAAATAGTCTAAGGTCCACACTTACCATGCCCTGTGCTTACCCTTCTACACTAACTGTGTTTCTAAATCACATTTTAGCACAAAGCTATCCGAACATAACACTAAACACACCAAAGATTCAAAACTCTGAGGGTTAAAGATATATCTCAGATTCCACCGCTACTCTAATCATAGGTCCGCTACGCAGGCGATAATCGTAGGCGTGATGAACCACCATCGATCTCAAGGCCGAGTCAGAACATCCGTATACCCTTGGCCTGGACAGCCGCAGAAATGGCCCCGCTGGCCGCAAAATAACAAGCTCCTCGGCACCACGACACTTCAAATGCGGTTTACTACATCGACTACACCGAGGTACGGTGATCGACCGCCAACACCCTACTTCCTCGAAACTCAACCTCGAGCCCTCGACCGCCCCAATACTCGATGCCCCAAGGTCGCGGAGGACCACTCGCAGACCGGGCGAGGTACAAAACTAGTTCGGCCGAGGCGGTCCGCCGAAAGTCACCAAAGCGACCTCGTTGCTCGCCCTTTTCTCCGATTCGTCATTCCGCCGACCTCCGCTCTTCACCCCTGCATAAGTCGCACGCGGCAATGTCCATGCCCTACCAAGAGCTACACCAACAAGCCTCGCTAAGTAATCATCTAACCCGTGAACGTAGCGGTACTGGCCCTCCATATCGCCTACTACAATGGGGCATACCGAGCCAACGAGTCGAACTCACATTGTACTCCCGAATCAGACACCCGCTGCTCGCCTCAACATCGTTAACTGTTTACCGAGCCCTCCTCATCCGCGAGGCAAGAAATGTGCAAGAAATGCCCCGAGAACTCCTCCCAAACGGCTGGAAGGCATTCTCTCCCGACAGCTCCCACGAATCAAACCACCGATCATGATCACGCACCGATGCTAACCTAAGACCACCGACTGGTCTCCGGCCTTGATCACTTTCATGATCCGTCAGAATCGCTTGATGAACTCCTCGCGATCATCCTCGTGCCTCGACCAGAACTCTTGTCACGACCCAACCCGGCCCGTGATCGTGCCTTACCTGCACCCTAGTGATACAACATCGAGAAAATCAATGGAAATAAAACACGAACATGAATTAAGAGACATGATAAATAAACAGCCAACCAAAACAATAGCTTTCAAAGATATATACATAAATACCCGAACAGCTTATCCTTTTTACAAACCCCGCTCGCAATAAAGGCATGCACTTAAGATTTTTACAAATGCCTATGACGACAGTGGCCCCGCCATACCCTCAATGTACAAGCATCTACTGCACTCGTGGTAACATACCAAAAGATAAGCCTCCAAGAACGGGCTTCCGACAAGTCGAACTGTGATCCTATGAGCGAGATCCACAACCAATGTACTTCTACTCGCAGATGAACGCACTTCGGGCGAGGTCGCATAACAGTACTAAGTATGTGAAATCAGAAACACAGAAATGAAATCATAATAGTCTATATAAAGCAGAGACATGTATGATAACCAAACTACGCTTCACAACATAAAAGCCATATGTCAAGTCGTGACTCACGCCTCAAGTCATCCTCACGCCCGTGGAACTCCTTCCTCACCGCCAGCCTAGGTATAAATCGTGTGGAATACGTGTCCCGCCCATCCCGTGACTCAGAAAGAATCATGTGGAATACGTGTCCCGCCATCTCGCGACCTTGCAGAGAATCACGTGAATACGTGTCCCGCCATCCTACGGGACTCCTGTGAGAGAATCGATGAAATACGTGTCCCTACCCATCTCGTGACTCTGAATAATCGACGGAATACGTGTCCCACCCATCTCGTGGGACTCTGAAGAATCGCTCATAACAAATCAGCCGCCTCCATCGAGACGCTGGTATAGAAGTACGATTTGCACAACAAGGCTATCAAACACAAACATAGGCAAGTTACACACAACTCAAGTTTATTTTAGGCCAAAGTCCAGGTTCTGACCCCAAAGTATTACGTACGTTAAATTCTTTTAAAAAGATCCATTTCTTTTATAAAGGTCACCCGATACCCGTAGTATTAAAATAGAGTGACTCACATTTTTTTAGGTAAACCAAAACACTTTCCTTTTTAACATCAAGTAACAACATTCTTTTCCAAAAGTTCAAGTTTGCCTAATTTCAAATACTTAAGTCTCTTATTTTAGAAAGGTTTCATAGTCCATAGACTTAATCACTTAAGAATATAATCCTCTTTTAAACAATTTGAGAAACATATGTCTTATATGTGAGTAGGTTTTTCTTGTTCATAATCAATCTTATTAAAGCAGCCATGATCTAGGAAATGTAATATCATTTTGTCTCATCTTAGCTTCTATGCAGATGGAGGTTTCTACTGGTTTTAATAATACTTAATTAGTCAAAACATTTCCTTTTATTAACGCCGCAGTTGGTTTGTCGATACTCATTCTCGATTTCCAAAATCAAGAAACATTATTCCTTTTAACAACCAAGTACTCATTACTCACGAAGGAGGTTTCACACAAAACTCATATTTAATTCATTCAAGTCAAGTCTCTTATCTTTTAAGATTAAGTCTCTTAACTTCTAAAAATCAAGAAACATTCTCTTTATCTTCTTAAGACGTTATACCTAACTTCCCATAAAGCTAGTATAACTCTTATGTTTTCAAAATCAAGTATTACTCTTCTTTCAAAAAGGTTTCTTAATTCTTTGAAATACTTCAAGATTCTTATCATCACACATCAAGTCGCTTATCTTTAAAACCGCAGCATTTCTTACTTACATAAAACCGTTATAACTAACTTCCCATAAAGTCGTTATAACACTTTATGTTTTAAACCAATCAAATACTTTTAACACACGACGCCTACCGCATTACATAGTTATACACATATCATGCTAGAAAAGATAGGAAGAGGTTCACATACCTCGCGACGATTATCGACTAATAGCAAAACGCCTCCAAGTACCTCAAACCGCCGGCTACCCTTAAGCCAAGCGTATCACGCCCACGAGTACTTCAACCCATAGAGGCCACAAGGCGCCTATTAACATCTAGATCTCAACGTAGAATATTCTACGTAAATTTGCAGACTCTCCCGCAAATCACAGAAATCTCCTCTCTATCGAGGCCCGCTAACAGCCAACAACTCCTGTAGGGGGTTGTACGCCTAATCCGACGGTACAATTCTACTTCACAAGAAAGTTACACAAGTCCATCAGAATACACCCTATGTAATTACAGTCGCTTCTTTCTTTAAATTCAGCTTAAGTCAAAAGACATTGCCGCACAATTATGTTCATTTCTATATATAGTATACTTCAACTATATAATCCTACAACATGTAATTTCCAATTACAATAAGGTCAAGAGTGTTTACCTCGATAAGCCCAAAATTATCCAAGTTTATATGTCGATCCCGAGCAAGGTTTAGCTCCTACTCCGGCGCTCCAACCCGCCTCCAACAACCCTTAGAAGTTCTACGCAACTTCTACTTAACACTTCAACCGACTATGAAGGTTTTCCTTAAGGTTTCGCATTTGGATCGAGGAAAGTATAATAGTATTTTCTGGCTTTTGTACAAGTGTAACCTTGGGAATACTACCAGGTATTTGGGCCAAGGTATTTGGGCATTATAACAATACTTGGAGAGTATTTCTATACCACAAAAGGGGGTATTTATACGAGACAACTAGGTTAGGGGGGGTACCCCACGGCTAGACACCACAAAGGGGGAGTGGGAGGCTCTCGCCAAGGGCCTCAAAGGGAGGTGTGGTGGACGAAAGCTCACTAAGATGAGGAGGAATTTAACACTTAGAAATTTTTGACGAAGAAGTTCATCAACATGTAGGGTATTTATAAGTCAAGCAACGGCCAACCAATGGCCAAGATTAATCCACGTGTTAGGCAAGTGTAAGGCCAAGATCAAGCCAAGTACACCTTATCCATCTACCACCAAAATATCCTACCAACTACTTGACAAAACAAGCCACAATTCTCGCCCACTTTGCCGCCTAACCTCTTTCCAATGCGAGGGTGACACACGCCACCCTCCCGCTGGTCCAAAATATTTCGCCTCTCTAAAAATCCGCAAAAATTATAAATGACATAGCCGAATTTTCCTTCGCAAGTTTAGTAAAACGCTTCGCCGAAAAAACGATTCTTTTCGCACTTCGCCCAAATTTTCAACCTAGCCAAACCTTAAGGCTTAAATTTATATACGCACGCCTCACGCATACATACTGAAATACGGTATAACATTCTCCTCCTTAGAAACATTCGTCCCGAATGTTCCTTCTCAAGACTGATAACGATAAAGTTCCTCCAAAGAAGTTGTCAACGCCACACCGCCACGAAATATCACACGCTACGCAAATACTTAAATCTGTGCCAACGAGGAACCACCTGACGATGCAAAACAATACCAACTCTCGCTCTGGTCCAAGTGGACACTCCTTCGTGATATTCATTTCTCAAAAATGATTACTACCATATTTCAGAACAAGTTCACTTCCTTCCTTAATCTGCGTGCCCTTCTCGAACACTCGAAATCTTCTTAGTACACGCATCACACTTCACCAACGCTTCGTTTCAAGACTTCGAGTCACCACCTCCAAACTTGGTCATCTTACTAGCCTCAATCTCCTTAAGGCCATTCCCGCCTTCACGATCCGCTCGTCGAACATCTCCACGAACTCATACGATGGTCATCTAAACTGGGCCTAGCACCTCGTGACTTACCACCGGGCGACCACCTGCAGCCGACCCCACCTCGAACAGCCGCGGTTGGCCCGCACATGGCCCCAACCCGACCTTCTTAACGCATCAAGCTCTTGTTTCCCGATCCGGAATAATCTTACCTATACATGTCATGAAAGCTACCACTTCCATTTTACACTACCCAAGGAATCTTCCCACAATTACTCCACGTAAACTTATATATTCTGACAAGGATCACCCGCAAAATCTTGTACTCAAGACGGCCTTACATCTAAGGTCTCAATCAGAATATTCTAAGGTTCATCATTTTCACCCTGTGCTTACCCTTTTTCACTAACCAGTTTTCTAACTCATAATCAACATAACGCTATCCGCATATAAGACACAATAATAAGGTCATCATATCATGCATACAAATCTCTGAGGGTTAAGGATATACCGAATCTACCGCCCACTTAATCATAGGCTCACCGCAGGCGCATAGTCGTAAGGCGGCTTAACTCGCCATCGACCCTTAGGTCGAGTCATTCTGTCGCATCCTTCCTATTAGGACATATACGGTCCGACGGCCGCAGAAAACAAGCACTGAATGTTATACCTCGTAGTTCCGTGGTATGTATGCGAGGACGCACGCATTTGAGAATACGACATTGAAATTGGAAAGGAAGAAAGAGGTGATTTTTCCACTAAAAGTTTCCGCTTTTTGTGAAGGAAAAGGTTCGTTAATGGGAATTGATTCCGTGATTTGGTATTCTGACTTCGAATATTAGAGATTTATGGAATTTTATTTTCTGAAATGGTCACTGGGCCCACGGAGAAATTTACTGCTTTGTGGGGCCCACTTTGTTTTCTAGATTTTGGCCATCAGGATATTTTCTAAGATGAAATATTTTGACGAGCAGAGGGCGACACGTGTCACCCCCTGGTGGCTCGCCGAATATTATTTGTGCACAACACCCGACAGTCGCTTTCGACTAAACGCTTTACACAACTCGCGTAGGATAAATTCCGCCATGTCATTTCTAATTTTTGCGGATTTTTCCGAGAGACGAAACATTTTGATCAACGGAGGGCTTACACTTGTCACCCTCCAATTGATGGACTCGAGGCGCCTATAGGCCGAACGGGTCGCTATTTTGTCACGGAGTTGGTAGGATATTTTTGTGTAGTAGATAGAACGGACACTTGCCTAAATCCTCACCCTACACTTGCCTTGCACTTGGCATCATCTTGGCCCTTGGTTGGCCATGTCTTGACCTATAAATACCCCTCTTAAGATGAAGAGTTATTCATCCACAAAAATATTTCAAAGTCTTGAAAATCCTTCCTCCCCTCGAGCTTGTTTTCGTCCAAAGCCTACTCACCCCCCCCCCCCTCTCTAAAGCAAGCCCTAGCCGAAACACTACCCCCCTCCCTTGGTAGAAATGTTGCCTTCTAGTATTGTTATAATGCCCAAATTACCCTAGCCCAAACCCCTTAGTACTTAGTTGAAGTCATGAAGAACTTCTAAGGGTTCTGAGCGCATCGAGCGCATGGAGTAGAGCTAAACCTTGCTCAGAGCGACTTTTATCTAGGATATTATTGGGCTTAATGAGGTAAATAACCTTACCCTCCTTTTGTAATTAGAATATACGCATCGTAGAAGTATAGAAGAAGTATAAATACTTGTAAGGATATTAAAGAATAGAATTGAACCGATATCACAAAGAAGGGTTTAAAAGAAGAATAATAGGACTGCTTTCACAGAGACTCGAGTAGCTCACCTGCAGGGAAGGTCCCAAATGTCCATGTAATAGCGAACCCTCCGCTAGAGCTTTGTACAAGATACCTAGACGCTGATAGACGATTTCATCATATAGTCGATTCTTCATACACATATATTCAACTCAAGGTGGATTTCGCAGAAGGTATGTGATTCTTCCTATCCTCGAGCATGATATTTTAAAGAATATGTATATAGTACTAGAGACGACGTGTTAATCGAATAATAATTACTGCAAATGTCTTCTGACTTAAGCCCGAATAATAATTACGCAATGTCTTTTGACTTAAGCCCAATAAAAAGAATCAAGTAGTTCAAAAGAATTAAGAAACCTTTTAAGAGTAACACTTGGTTTTAAAGCTTAAGAGTTATACTAGCTTTACGGGAAGTTAGGTATAACTACTAAGAGTGATAAAAGAATGATTTATTGATTTAAGAAAATAAGAGACTTGACTTAATTATACTAATGTGAAAAAGTGTGAAACCTCATTCGTGAGTAAATAGTATTTTTGGTTTTCAAAAGGAATGATGTTTTACCGATCGAATGAATGTCGAACAAACCACAAAGCAGCTTAATAAAGGGAATGTTTTGACTAATAAAGCATTATTAAAACCAAGAGAAACTTCCATCCGCATGACAGAGCTAAGATTTAGACAAAATGATATTACATTTCCTAGATCACGGTCATTGAATAAGATTGTTATGAACAATAATAACCTACTCACACATAAGGTATATGTTTCTTAAATTGTTTTAAAGGATTAAAACTATGAACTACTAAACCTTTCAAAATGAGAAACTTGAGTAATTGAAATTAGGCAAACTTGATTGGGAAAAGAATGTTGTTACTTGATTTTACAAAGAGAAGTGTTTTGATTTACTTCAAAAGATAATCACTCTATTTTTATACTACTGTATCAGGTGACTTTTGTGAAAGAAACGGATCTTTTAAAAAGAGTAATACATGAAGTACTTTGGGGCTAAAAACCCGAACTTGTTAACATAATGTAGAAAGTACCTTGTGTGAATAACTTGATTGTATTGATTTGTGATAGTCTTGTAATATTTTCTTGTTGACTTGATAAGTAAACATGTTAGGATGCTACGCGAGTTAGTATCTCGTGATGCTTGTGTAAAGGGGTTTTCCTTGTCAGGCTTAGGTTGTTTAACGATAAGTCGTTATGTTAATATTATATCACCCATGATTCCGGGTTAAGCCGCCCTCCACGCGGTAGACTCAAAGCGTCTAGTGACCTATGATTCGAGAATACCTTACGCAGTTCAGATGGCGGCGCGAATCGCGGAGTTCCAGTTAGTACGCGACCGTGGTCACGCGGCTCAGGGCTACGCGGACGGCGAGTCCAGACGCCGCCGGAGTAGCTACCGATGCGCGGAATACCTACGCGCCATCGAGTGGCCCACGCGAGCTACGGAAGTTCTGTGGCTAGACGCGACATTAGATATCGCGCGAGTGGCCGCTTTAATCATGCGACGGCCTAGACAGATCTCATGATACGCTTTACGACCTTGTTTGTACTGTGGGTTTTAGTAGCCTGGCCATGCCTTCGCATTTACCCCGCACGCTTTATGACGACTTTGAGGCGTGAGTCCTCGACTTGACACGATCGCTATTTATCAGGAATCGTAGTTTTGGTTATCATACATGTCTCCCGCTTTATATAGACTACTATGATTTCATTTACGCATTTTCGCCACATACTGGTACTTGCTGATCGACTCTCGGCCGCTCACGCCGCAGTAGCGTACTCCTACCGCTGATCCTCGCTCTAGGATCACCGCTTTCAGCATTGAAAAGCTCCGCTTTCCGAGGCTTAGCATTTTGGTACGGCCTCGTCGTTGTAGATATTTGCATTCAGGGTACGGCGGCCCCGTCCCGCCATTGTTGTTTTAAACTCTTAGAGGTATGTAGACTGCTGTAAGGTTGGGACGAATCGCTCATTTTGGGGTATTTATATACATATATGCCGAAGGCAACTTTTTCCTAAACCGTGTCTTATTTATACCGCTTCATATCGTTGTTTTATATTCACGATTTCTCCGATGTATGACTACTGGGTGCTCGTAAGGCACTACCACGCCCCGAACGGGTCGTGACAACAAAGGGTATCGTGAGCGCTTAATCTCTGAAAGTGTCTACGCATCAGATCTAGTAGTTCGATTATCGCTGTCGCGCACCACACCAATAATCGTGAGGCTATAGGATATTTAGGATTGGTTTCATTCTTCTCACTCGAGATCGTGCTTTAGAGTCGTGTTATAAGTCGGACCCTCTAACGATTCCTTTCCTTTACCACCGATGCCTCCGCGCCAGTAACTCGCCCAGATGGGCAAGGCAAATATGGAGCCGCGAGCGAGTTCAGAGTTAGAAGGGCACAGCCCAATCATCACCTCAGTGATGCTTCACGCGGGAGTTCGAGACGCCGCCAAGAAGCAGCAGAGTTTGGCACACGGCAACAGCTCCTACCGCGCCATGACATCCGGACCTTCGCCCACGACTGGAGCGTAAAATATGGATCGAAGGAGACTACCACATTAGCAAGGACTCGCAAACAGAGAGTATTTTATGTACCAGATACCAAGGATATTGATGTTTATCTAAAGGGTTGCGAAGGAAGCTTCTTCACCAGAACGAGCCAAAGCCATGCTCAGATTATGTGCACAAGCTAAGAGAGTAGAGATCGACAGATTAAACAAGATCAGCAGAAGAGGGCCCGATTGGCAGGATCATTTGGTAACTCTCGAGGCGAACCGCCGCAGCAGACAGACACGCGCCCGCCAAAGGCAGAGTGTCCTCCACAGGTTCGCTTTTTCCTCGTTGTTCACAGCTGGCAGCGCCATCCCGAAATGCCGCTTTTTATCGCGCTTGTTTTACTTCGGCCGTGGCCATATGGCGAGGGAATGTTCTACGAGGAAGGATGCAAGCAGGAAGACTCACCTACCATCGGGCAGATTCTGCGTGCGAGAGGAAGGGTGTTAGCTGCAGGAGGCCACCCCACCCTGCGGCCGCTGTGGTCGATGTCATTTTGGGAGGTCGTGGCTTCGCGGCAATTGTTATGTTCATGACACAGGCCATTTTATGAGAAATTGTCCAACCAGAGTTGGCGGGATGTAGGGACTCACTTTCTGGATCGTGGATAGTTCATCACCTTCCCAATGCACGCAGTATGCGTTTGATTAGAACGACCTGTGGAAGTGCCGTAGATGTGCATATCCTTAACCCTTTGTAGATGTATACGTGTAGTAAGACGCAATATCTTAAGTATTGTTTTCGCTAGCATGGTGTTAGCTGTGATTAGAATTTTTTTAGTTAACTGTAAGATCGGGGATAGAGAGAGTGGAGCCTTAGAATATTATACGTAGAGACCTTAGAGGCAGGCCATCTTTGGTAAAAGAATTATTTCGTGTTTGACCCTTAATCGAGGTGCATAGTATACGTGAGATATTTTTGATGAACTCGAGTGATGTGGAAATGAAAGAGGTAGTCGAGCTTAGAAGACCGCCAGGTTTTCGTAACGTGATCGCGAGATTGTTCCGGACGGAGCTAGTGTTTTGCGCAAGCACGGACGCCGAGGCCGTCAGCGCGGCCACTCCACGCCCGCTTGGCGACGGGTCGCTGCGGTGGTCCCGCTTGTGTTAGGATCACGAGGTGTTACGCCTGTGTTTAGTTAACCATTGCACGAAGTTCGGACGTGTTCGACCAAAGTCGGGCCGACGGGTCAACCCGCCTTATCTTTTAGTCAAACCGTACTGTGAGTAAGTCGTAGATGATTATTTCAAGAAGGTGGTAAGGTCGCACGGTGCCTACCTTCACCTTATGGCCGATGGAGTCCAAGTTACTACTGCTTTTTCCGGAAGAGTTACCGTGAAAGGTTAGAACTCAGTGATCTCGTCGCACTCACCTCGCAAGTGGTTGGATTTCGGAGTAGTAAGGACTCTTCGCTCTTGTTGAGTATGTATTATATAGCTACCGCTTCAGATTCGTGTCGCCGCTTGGAGCCTTTTATGTCGCTAGTGTAAGATTGCCGATCGACCGATTCGATGTAAGCGTGCGCAGATAGTTGGTTCGCATTTGTTCAAAGAGGCGTGGATAGTGGAGCTTATCCGTAAGAGGTTATCGCAAACAGAGTCATGGGGAAGCGCACGTAAACATGGTAAGTTTTGATAAAGAGTTCGAGGATACGGTAGCGGTACGACGAGTAAGTGAAGAAGCGAGCATGTATTACATGCACGTTATACCCGTATTTTCCAGAGTATGTACGCAGGGACGCACGAGAAAGTTTGGGCTTTGCTGGCTCGCCGATTTTATTTTGTGCACAACACCCTGCTAGAGTCGCCGACTAAACGCTTTACATAATCTTGCAAGGGAAAATTCCGCTATGTCATTTTTATTTTTTGCGGATTTTTCCGAGAGACGAACGTGTCGATCAACAAGAGGGCGCCACTTGGCACCCTCTCATCAGCGGACCTACGGCAGAATGAGCCGAATTGGAGAGTGTAGTTGGTAGGATATTTTGTGTGTTGATTGATAAAGTGGGACCCACACACACTTGTCCCAATCTTCGCCTTACACTTGCTATGCACTTGGCATGATCTCGCCATCGGTTGGCCTCGCTTGTCCTATAAATACCCCTAAGTTTGAAGACTTCTTCATCCATTCCTATATTTCCTAAGTCTAAAATTCCTCCTCCCCTTGTGGTGTTTCATCCAACACCCCTCTCCCCTTTGCGAGGCCTCATGTCAGAGCTCCTCCCCTTCGCCGAGAGTACCCCTAGCTGGGTAGGCCGAGGTATACACCCCCTCGTGGTGTCAGTCTCGTATATATACCCCCTCTCGTAGAAATCCTCTCAAAAGTATCACATTATGCCCAAATACCTCGCCCAAATACCTTGTAGTTTTCCCAAGGTTACACTTATACAAAAGCCCGTAAAATACTATTATACTTTCCTCACCACAAAAACGAAACTCCAAGGAAAACCTTCATAGCTCATTGGTTGTTAAGAAGTTGCGAGAACTTCTAAGGGTTGTTTGGAGTGGGTCGAGCGCACTGAGTAGTGAGCTAAACCTTGCTCAGATCGACATATAAACTTGATAATTTTGGGCTTATCGAGGTAAACACTTCGACCTTCTATCAGAATTGGAAATTACATGTTTTAGGAATATATAGTCAAGTATACTATATATAGAATCAACATAATCAGCGGCAATGTCTTTTGACTTAAGCTCAATTTAAAGAAGAGAATCGAATCAGAATTACATAGGATCAGACATGAGACTTGTAGCAAAGATCGTGAAGTAGAATTGTACACGCCCTTAAACGTATAAACCCCCGGTTGGCTTCGTAGCCACTTGCAGAGAGAGATTTACGCCATGTGGGGAGGTGCCGAATTTTCAGAGAATATTCTACGATGAGATCTAGATGTTAATAGGCGCCAGTGGCCTCTATAGGTCAAGTACTACGGTGGCGTGATCCGCTGGGCTTGGCGGTAGCCGACGGCTTGAGGTACTGAGCGCTTGCTATTAGTCGATAATCGCCGCGAGGTACGTGAACCTCTTCCTATCCGTTCTAGCATGATATGTGTATAACTATGTAGTACGGTAGACGCATACGTGTTTAATGTATTTGATTGGTTTGAAACATAAAGTGTTATAACGCTTTACGGGAAGTCGGTTATAATACTTTACGTAGGTAAGAAAATGCTTTGTGGTTTCAAAGTGGTAAATCGATTTGACTTATAACGGATTTGATGTGTAGTAATAAAGAACTTGAAGTATTTCAAAAGACCTTTTGAAAGAAGAGTAATACTTGGCTTTGAAAACATAAGAGTTGTACTAGCTTTACGGGAAGTTAGGTATAACGCCTTAAGAGTGATAAAAAGAATGGTTTATCGATTTTTCAAGATAAGAGACTTGACTTAACGGTATTGATATGAATTTTGTAAAAGTGTGAAACCTCATTCATGAGTAATGAGTACTTGGTTTTAAAAGGAATAATGTTTTACCGATTTTGGAAATCGAACGAGTATCGACAAACCACCGCAGTGCTAATAAAGGAAAATGTATTGAATAATGAAGTATGGTATTAAAACCAAGAGAAACCTCCATCCGCATAAGCTAAGATGAGACAAATGATATTACATTTCCTAGATCATGGTCGCTTAATAAGATTGATTATAAACAAGAATAACCTACTCACATATAAGACATATGTTTCTCAAAACGCTTAAAGGAGAATTATGTTTTAAAGGATTAAAACTATGAACTACTAAACCTTTTCTAAAATGAGAAACTTGAGCATTTGAAATTAGGCAAACTCGAGCGCTTTGGAAAATAAGGTTGTTACTTGATTTTACAAAGGAAAGCATTTTGGTTTACTTAACAATGTTAGTCACTCTATTTTTATACTACGGTATCGTGACCTTTGTAAAAGAAATGGATCTTTAAAAGGAATTTAACGACGAGTACTTTAGGGTTAAAACCCGACTTTGGCATAAAATGAAAGTACTTTGAGTTGTGTATAACTTGCCTATGCTTGTTGTTGAAGTTTGCCTATGCTTGTTGTTGTGAAACTTGCCTATGCTTGTCGTGATAGCCTTTGTTGTATTTCGCACTCGCCTCTCTCGGCGGCCGCTGATTTGTTATGAACGATTCTACACCGAGTCCCACGAGACGGGCAGGACACGATTTCATTTGATTATACACCGAGTCCCACGAGACGGGCAGGACACGTATTCCATCCGACATACACCGATGTCACGACCGACCCGAGGTCGCGACTAGTACCCTCACCGGTACTCCGTATACATCGAGAATAGCAATGAACATACATAAAACAAATCAGATAAGGTAAACATCACTAGCAGTCGATAAGGCCGCTTTCATAAAATAACTTAACCGATAGTGAAACAAGATAACTTTATTCTTACACCAAACCACAAACGTGACTACGCACTTAAGAATAACAATCGTATGGACAGGCCCGCCATACCCCGAATGTACAAAAGTCTATAACCTCGTGGAATCATACCAAAAGACAAAGCCTCGGAGGACGGAGCTTTCAGAAGTGAACAGTGATCCTAAGAGCGCGACCAAAGAGTTACGATCTCGACTGCAGATGAACGCACTTCAAGCGAGGTCAAGATAACAGTACCAAGTATGTGAAATCAAAATATCAGAATGAATTCATAATAGCATATATATAAAGCAGAGATACGTATGATAGCCAAACTACAAGATACAACATATACGCAGCCATGTCAAGTCGTGACTCACGCCTCTAAGTCATCACTCAAATATAACCATAGGTCTCATGCCCATAATATCAATCGTGTCTGGAATTCCTTCCTCACCGCCAGCAATGATATAACAACACTGGGCGAGTACATATGAATACTAGATCCCACTCAGATCATAAGAACTGACGAGGCAAGACAGGCATAGCTACCGATCCACCTCGCATCCTCAATCGATCGGCAAGTACGAAATCCAAATACCGTGATCCACCCGCATCAACAATACTAATACCAAATCACGGTCGACCGGCAAGTGCGATAGCTCTACTGATCCACCTCGCTACATCACGATCGGCAAGTACGCAGGCTAACCACCGTGTCCACCTCGCATCACACCACTTCGCCCCTAACCCCGACCGGCAAGTACGAAGCCAACTACCGATCCACCTCGCATCACGCCTCGACCGGCAAGTACGGTGGCTAACTACTAGATCCACTCGCATCGCAGACCTCACGGAGAGCTAATCCATGGAACAAAATATCACAACAGAAACGAACTCATCATGGCGCCTACCCGTGGAATCCTCCATCACCGACAGACGCCTAAATAACTCATAACTACACGCTTTTAATTCAATTTCAATAGCATGCCTTTACATAAACCAAGACAATTACTATGCCTTCTTTTCACATAAACCAAGAGAATTCTTATTTAAGCAAGCCAAAGTACTTATCAAGGCACCCATAGAATAATTCTCAATTGAACAAGCCCAAAACACTATCAAGGCACAAATGTAATAATTCTCTTTAACAAGCCAAAGTACTACGTGACGACATCCTTTCCAAGAGATTCCTTTTATGCAAAATCCAAGATACTAACACCGTAGTATCATGAGCGCCTATTTTTTCAACGTAAGTTACTACACCTTTAGAAAACTCATTTCAAAGCTTGAAACCAAGTAACTTCAATTTTTCACAATCTAGACAACTTATGCTCATTAATCAAAATAGACAACTTTCATAACCTTCCATAAAGTTATTATAACCAACTTCCCATAAAGCCGTTATACTAACTTTATGCTTTAGAAATTTACGACATCCTTATCCATTCATAAGGCTGTTATAACTAACTTCCCATAAAGCCGTTATAACTCCTTATGAACCATTTCGTTCTTTTACTATCCAAGAGGCTTATACTTCAAACAAATTCATACAATTTTCAAAAATACTTCAAGCCTCTCATCTTTAGAATAATTCAATACTCAATACTTTCACACCAAGTACTCTATACTTTTGTAACATCATACTTTTCCCTTAACCAAGGGACTTATACTTCTTAAAACAAACAAGTCTTTGTTTATACTTAAACAAGTAAAATACTAAATCTTGACGCTCACCGCACTACATAGATACAAATACTCATGCTCAAGGATAGAAAGCTTCACATACCTCTTTCTAATAATCCACTTGCTAAGTCCAAACTACCGCAAGTAATATGTCAACCTAAAATAACCATGATACGTTTATTAACCTCTAATTTCAATGTAGAATAATCTAAACTCAAAGCCACTAAATTCTATGGAAAATTGGGCAGCATTTCCTTTGTTTCTACTCACTTTGCCACCTTTCTCAAGGCCGAATTTACCATCAAAACACCACATTGTAAGGCTCAATCAATCCAACAATTTAAAGGGGATTACACACACAAAATTCTGTCCCATAAGTTTACAATAATTCACTTAACAATTCTAGGGTAGTTTTTAGGCTACAACATGCTCATAATCTCTTCTTAACCCATTCTTCATAACCAAACCACATTTCTAGCATGCAATGACTCTAAGAGCATTATTTACTACCACAAGTTCTTTCTTCTTAACATGCAACACTATAAACTAAATCTAAAGGAGGAATCATTACCTTAAAGTTTTAGCCAAAACTTATTCCAAGTATTGCTAGCTTCCTTGCCAAGAACACCACCACAACAATGCCAACAAGCTAGCTACAAGCTTCCTTTTTGGTTCTTAACTATTCAGATTTTTCTAAGGGTTTTTAGAGAGAAGGGGGAGCAATTTGAGAGAGAGAGAGAGAAGGTGAAAGATAGAAAATGTCCAAGTCTTGGTCAATATATTGCATGCAACAGAAAATCAGATGGGGGGGGACACTTGTCACCCTCCCATGGTCTCTTTTAAAACAAAAATCGACTTTCTAAGTTTTTCCGCCTAAACCCGCTTCTACCATGCCAAGGGCTGGCAATAAACCTCCGCAGTTCTCTCGATCTTTCGCCGCGCCCTCGCTTATTCCGGCCAAGCGCTGCAAACTTCAGCGACCTTCAGAACTTTAGGCGCCGCGCAGATCCGGCGCCGCGCTGCCGCCGCTCAAACACATTGTCCGATCACAAGACCGAACTTGTAACCTCATAACTTTCTACTCCGACGCCCTATCGATTTAACGTTGGTTGCGCTGAATCTAGACTAACGAACTACGCCCCAGTGCCTTTGAAACACTTATGAACTTCAATGTACCGGTCATAACCCGCCTTAAAGTTGACTAAAACCCATCCTAATAACCCATCAACCTATCTTCAAAAATTTTAAGTCTTACTCCTTTCGACGCCTCACGCGCGCATGACCTGAACTACGGTGTAATAACCGAGTCCCACGAGACGGGCAGTGACACATATTCCATCCGACATACACCGAGTCCCACGAGACGGGCAGGACACGATTTCATCCGATTATACACCGAGTCCCACGAGACGGGCAGTGACACGATTCCATCCGATTATTCACCGAGTCCCACGGACGGGCCGACACGATTTCATCCGTTATCATACATGTCTCCCGCTTTATATAGACTATTATGATTTCATTTACGCCTTTACGCTTACATACTTGGTACCAGTAATCGATCTTCGGGCCGCGTCATGCCGCAGTGGAAGTACATCGGCCAGGATCCTCGCCATAGATCACAGCAATGTCGAAGCCCCATTTCTTCTGAGGCTTATCTTTGGTATGTTACTCGAGTCCAGATTCTTATACATTCGTGGTATGGCGGGCCCCCCCGCCATAGCCTGTAAAATCTTAGAGGTCTGTAATCGCCAAGTGTGGTTAGTAAAAAGATAATCGTCGTATTTATGTATATACGATGAAGCGCAACTGCTTTGCTGACTGCTTATTTATCTTGTCTCTTAATTCATGTTCATGTTTTTATTTCCGCCATTTTCTCGATGTTATATCACTAGGTGCCCGGTAGGTACTACCACGCCCGGTTCGGTCGTGACAAAAGTGGTATCGAGCGCTTAGTCCTCTGAAAGTGTCTACAGATCGTGTCTAGTAGTAGTCTTGATTATCTGTGTTGCGCACCACATCTATAATCGTGAGGCTATAGGACATTTAGGATTGGTTTCATTCTTCTCATTCCGAGATCGCGCCCTAGAGCCGTTGTAAGTCGGACCTCTAAACGATTTCTTTCCCTTACCGCTATGCCTCCGCGTAGGCAATCCGCCTGTGAGGGCGCGCACCGAGGAGCCGCGAGTAGAGTTCGAGGGTTACGCGGGCACAGCCCAATCATCACCGGGTGGTGCTTCATTCGGGAGTTCGCGACGCCACTAAGCCCCACAGAGTTTAGCACTACGGCGATGGCCCATCGCGCCATGATGTTGAACCTTCGCCCACGCATCGAACAGAGAATATAGATTGCAAAAAGGCGACTTATTACTAGCTATGGATTTGGCTACCAGAGAGTATACCGATGTACCGCGAGTCTTGACGACTATCTAAGAGAGGTTGTACAAGAGTAATTCTTCGCTAGCTCGAGCATGGCTCGTATCGCTTATGCGCAGCAGCCAAGAAACGTAGAGATCGACGTTAACGGGCGACGTAAGAGGGCCGAGCAAAAGCGTCCTTTGGTAACTTTCGAGGCAAGTCGCCACCAAAGATTAGATATGCACCTCCGCCAGTGCAGAGTGGTCTTCCACGGATTTCAAGACGTTCGGGGTATGCAGGAGTTGGTCGTAACTCCGTGGCTTCCTGCTCACAGCGGCGTATGTCATCCCGGAATGTCATCTTTTTAGACGGTACTTGTTGCACGGCGACCGCCGTGGTCCGATGTCGGAAGAGTGTCCTAGCGGAGGACTTAGCCTTCGTGATCGGTGGGTAGTTTGTCATCTTCTTTAGCTACGCGCTCACGGGCAGTTTGATTAGAACGACCACGAGAGTGAAGCAAGACGCAGTGCATATCTTTAACCTCTGTAGTTTGGTATACGTGATAAGAGTATACCTTAAGTTTTATGTTCAGATAGCATGGTGTAAATTGTGATCAGGAAATCATGGTTAGTTAACCAAGTAAGATTTGGGGGATAGAGAAGGTGTGAGCCTTAGAGTTTTATACGCAGAGACCTTAGAGGTAAGGCCATCTCGAGTAAAAGACTTATGTTTATGCTTGACTTATAGGAGTGCATAGTGCACGCGAGCTATGGTCATGGGATAAGTCCCCGAGTAGCGTGGTATGAAAGAGGTAGTCGAGCTAAGAAGACCGCTAGGTTTTCGTAACATAATTAGTGAAATTGTTCCGCTCGGGAGCAAGTGTTTTACGCGAGATGGCTCGGTTGAGGCCACGCCATGGGTCAACCCGCGCATGTATGGTGGAGGGGGTTTGTGGTGGTCCCGCCTTGCGGATGGGTCACGAGGTGCTAGGCCCATGTTTAGTTAACCAAACAGACGAGTTCGCGGATGATTCGACAAGAGTCGGGCCACGAGGTCACCGCCTTATCTTTTAGCCCAAACCGTACTCTAGTAAGTTGCAGACGTTATATCGTAAAGGTTGTAAGGTCGCACGGGTGCCTACCTTCACCTTATGACGCATGGAGCCTGTGGTACTACTGCTTTTTTTTGGAAGTTTTACCAGCAGGTTAAGAACTCAAAGTAGTCTCAGACCACATTCGCCGCCGTTGTTCGATTTCGCGGAGTTGCAAGGATTGTTGTCTCTGTTGAAGGAGTGTTTTAGCTACCATTCCGTTGTTCTAAGTCGCTTTACGAAGCCTCAGAGGGCGAAGTGTAAGTTGGCCGCTTGGCTTGATGTTGGCAAGGTTCAGATAGTTGGTTCAGCTTGTTCCAACAGATCGTGGATAAAGTGTTTATCTAGAAGAGGTTTTGGCACTCAGAAATCGTATGGATTATCTACGACGACGCCAGAGTTCAAAGTCGACGATCGGTCTTCAAGATACCACCCCGGATAGTGGTATGACGAGTTTTGGAAAACAGATAAGCTTAGCCCGAGTTACTTTGGGCCTTTGAGTTCATGAGAGGATAGGCCAGTTGTGTCAGATGTTAGCATTTGCCGTCCGACTTAGGAGGCAACAAGGCCCAAATTTTCGTGTTATGTTCGAGAAGGAAACCGAGATCCATCCAGAGTGTTCCCGCTAATGATGACCATGTTAGAGATAAAACCCCGAGTTTTGGAAATCAAGCAGAATAAATGTGGTAAGAGTTCGAGTGTACGACAGCCTCAGGGATCGCATGCAGCCCGGTACCGTTTGTTGGGTCGCCGGAGTGAACCTCGCGGCAAAGTGACAAAAGTGGTACCATTTTGGTGGTGTTAGAGGTGTTTCCTCGTGGACTTTAATAGAAGTATGCTGGGTGTTTCGTGGCAAAGCGTGGCAGGATTGTTCTCGTAAGTATAGTAGCAAGACTATATCGGGCGACGCTTGTTTTGAGATTCTAAGGAACATTCGACGAACGTTTCTGGCGAGGAGAATGTTATACCCGTATTTTCCGCAGTACGATGTAGGGACGACGAGAAAGTTTGGGCTTTTGTGGCTCGCCGATTTTATTTTGTGCACAACACCCGCTAGAGTCGTTCGACTAAACGCTTTACATAATCTTGGCAAGGAAAATTCCGCTATGTCATTTTTATTTTTTGCGATTTTTCCGAGAGACGAACGTGTCGATCAACAAGAGGGCGCCACTTGGCACCCTCTCATCAGTGGACCTACGGGCAGAATGAGCCGAATTGGAGAGTGTAGTTGGTAGGATATTTTGTGTTGATTGATAAAGTAGACCCACACACACTTGTCCCAATCTCGCCTTACACTTGCTATGCACTTGGCATGATCTTCGCCATTGGTTGGCCTCGCTTGTCCTATAAATACCCCTAAGTTTGAAGACTTCTTCATCCATTCCTATATTTCCTAAGTCTAAAATTCCTCCTCCTCGTGGTGTTTCATCCAACACCCCTCTCCCCTTTGCAGGCCTTGTGGCCGAGAGCTCCTCCCCTCGTCGGCAGAGTACCCCCAGTGGGAGGCCGAGGGGCATACACCCCCTCGTGGTGTTGTCTCGTATATATACCCCCTCTCGTAGAAATCCTCTCAAAAGTATCACATTATGCCCAAATACTCGCCCAAATACCTTGTAGTTTTCCCAAGGTTACACTTATACAAAAGCCAGAAAATACTATTATACTTTCCTCGCCACAAAAACGAAACCCCAAGGAAAACCTTCATAGCTCTTGAAGTGTTAAGTGGTTGCGTAGAACTTCTAAGGGTTGTTTGAGCGGGTTGGAGCGCACTGAGTAGAGCTAAACCTTGCTCAGATCGACATATAAACTTGGATAATTTTGGGCTTATCGAGGTAAACACTTTGACCTTCTATTGTAATTGGAAATTACATGTTTTAGGAATATATAGTTGAAGATACTATATATAGAATCAACATAATTGTGCGGCAATGTCTTTTGACTTAAGCCCAATTTAAAGAAGAGAATCGAATCAGAATTACATAGATCAGACATAAAGAGACTGGTAGCAAAGACTGTGAAGTAGAATTGTACACGCCCTTAACGATAAACCCTCGGTTGGCTTGGTAGCCACTTCTGCAGAGAGGAGATTTACGCCGTCATGTGGGAGGTCCGCCAATTTTCTCAGAGAATATTCTACGATGAGATCTAGATGTTAATAGGCGCCAGGCCTCTATAGGTCAAGTACTACGGTGGCGTGATCCGCTGGGCTTAAGGGTAGCCGACTGCTTGAGGTACTGAGCGCTTTGCTATTAGTCGATAATCGCCGCGAGGTACGTGAACCTCTTCCTATCCGTTTCTAGCATGATATGTGTATAACTATGTAGTACTAGACGCATACGTGTTTAATGTATTTGATTATTTGAAACATAAAGTGTTATAACGGCTATGGGAAGTCGTTATAACAAATTTTACGTAGGTAAGAAAATGCTTGGGTTTCAAAGGGTAACCGATTTGACTTATAACGGATTTGATGTGTAGTAATAAAGAACTTAAGTATTTCAAAAGACCTTTTGAAAGAAGAGTAATACTTGGCTTTTGAAAACATAAGAGTTGTACTAGCTTTCCGAAGTTAGGTATAACGCCTTAAGAGTGATAAAAGAATGGTTTATCGATTTTTCAAGATAAGAGACTTGACTTAACGGTATTGATATGAATTTTGTTAAAGTGGAAACCTCATTCATGAGTAATGAGTACTTGGTTTTAAAAGGAATAATGTTTTATCGATTTTGGAAATCGAACGAGTATCGACAAACCATCGCAGCTGCTAATAAAGGAAAATGTATTGAATAATGAAGTATGGTATTAAAACCAAGAGAAACCTCCATCCGCATAAGCTAAGACGAGACAAAATGATATTACATTTCCTAGATCATGCTTAATAAGATTGATTATAAACAAGAATAACCTACTCACATATAAGACATATGTTTCTCAAAACGCTTAAAGGAGAATTATGTTTTAAAGGATTAAAACTATGAACTACTAAACCTTTTCTACAACGAGAAACTCGAGCATTTGAAATTAGGCAAACTTGAACGCTTGGAAAATAAGGTTGTTACTTGATTTTACAAAGGAAAGCATTTTGGTTTACTTGCCAACGTTAGTCACTCTATTTTTATACTACTGTATCGTGACCTTTGTAAAAGAAACGGATCTTTAAAAGGAATTTAACGACGTAGTACTTTAGGTTAAAACTCGACTTTGGCATAAAACGAAAGTACTTTGAGTCAGGTATAACTTGCCTATGCTTGTTGTTGTGAAGCTTGCCTATGCTTGTTGTTGCGAAACTTGCCTACGCTTGTCGTGATAGCCTTTGTTGTATTTTTGTACTTCGCCTCTCAATGGAGGCCGCTGATTTGTTATGAACGATTCTACACCGAGTCCCACGAGACGGGCGTGACACGATTTCATTTGATTATACACCGAGTCCCACGACGGGCAGGACACGATTCCATCCGATTATACATCGAGTCCCACGACGGGCAGTGACACGATTCCATCCGATTATACATCGAGTCCCACGAGACGGGCAGGGACACGATTTCATCCGACATACACCGAGTCCCACGACGGGCAGTGGATACGATTCCATCCGATTATTCACCGAGTCCCACGGACGGGCCGACACGATTTCATCCGTTATCATACATGTCTCCCCGCTTTATATAGACTATTATGATTTCATTTACGCCTTTTACGCTTACACATACTTGGTACCAGATCGACTCCTTCTGGGCCGCTCACGCCGCAGCGGAAGTACATCGGCCAGGATCCTCGCCATAGGATCACAGCGGCTGTCGGGAAGCCCCATTTCTTCTGAGGCTTATCTTTTGGTATGTTACCTCGAGTCCAGAGATTCTTATACATTCGTGGTACGCGGCCCCGTCCGCCATAGCGCTGTAAAAATCTTAGAGGTCTCAGAGTAATCGCTGGGCGTGGTTAGTAAAAAGATAACTGCTTGGGTATTTATGTATATACGATGAAGGCAAATCGCTTTTGGTTGGCTCGCTTATTTATCTTGTCTCTAATTCATGTTCATGTTTTTATTTCCGCTGATTTTCTCGATGTCAGATCACCAGCGCCGGTAGTACTACCACGCCCGGTTCGGGTCGTGACAAGGCATAGGTGTGATCATTTCGCTTGTAAAGATTAGGTGCGGGGAGTATCTTTTAGACCTCGAGCAGAGCTTTTGGATAGAGGTGATTCCTCGTGACTCGAGATAAGTATGCGCGCTTGTCAGGTGCGGCCAAAGCGTGGTACGGTTGTTTCCGTAAGTATAAGAAATGAGGACTATACCGGCGCCGCTTGTTTTGTGATTTAGAAGGAACATTCGTGACTTAATGTTTCGGCGAGGGAGAATGTTATACCCCGTAGTTCCGTGGTATGATGCGAGGACGCACGCATTTGAGAATACAACATTGAAATTGGAAAGCGAAGAAAGAGGTGATTTTTCCACTAAAAGTTTCCTTTGTGAAGGAAAAAGGTTCGTTAACGGGAATTGATTCCCGATTTGGTATTCTGACTTCGAATATTAGAGATTTATGGAATTTTATTTTCGAATGGTCACTGGGCCCACGGAGAAATTTACTGGCTTTGGGCCCACTTTGTTTTCTAGATTTTGGCCATTGTGGATATTTTCTAAGATGAAATATTTTGACGAGCAGAGGGCGACACGTGTCACCCCCGCGTGGCTCGCCGAATATTATTTGTGCACAACACCCGACAGAGTCGCTTTTCGACTAAACGCTTTACACAACTCGCGAGGATAAATTCCGCCATGTCATTTCTAATTTTTTATGGATTTTTCCGAGAGACGAAACATTTTGATCAACGGAGGGCGACACTTGTCACCCTCCAATCACGGACTCGAGGCGCCTATAGGGCCGAACGGGTCGCTATTTTGTCACGGAGTCGGTAGGATATTTTTGTGTAGTAGATAGAACGGACACTTGCCTAAATCCTCACCCTACACTTGCCTTGCACTTGGCATCATCTTGGCCTCGTTGGCCATGTCTTGACCTATAAATACTCTCTTAAGACGTAAGAGTTCTTCATCCACAAAAATCTTTCCAAGTCTTGAAAATCCTTCCTCCCCTCGAGCTTGTTTTCGCCCAAAGCCTACTCACCCCTCGAGTAAAGTCGGCCGAGGCCCTCCCCTCTCTAAAGCAAGCCCTACCAAACACTACCCTCCCTTGGTAGAAATGTTGCCTTCTAGTATTGTTATAATGCCCAAATTACCCTAGCCCAAACCCCTTAGTACTTAGTTGAAGTTGTGAAGAACTTCTAAGGGTTCTCGAGCGCATCGAGCGCATGGAGTAGAGCTAAACCTTGCTCGTGAGCGACTTTTATCTAGGATATTATTGGGCTTACCGAGGTAAATAACCTTACCCTCCTTTGTAATTAGAATATACGCATCAGAAGTATAGAAGAAGTATAAATACTTGTAAGGATATTAAAGAATGTAATTGAACCGATATCACAGAGAAGGCGGCTTAAAAGAAGAATAATAGACTGCTTTCACAAGAGACTCGAAAGTAGCTCACCTGCAGGAAAGTGCTGCCCAAATGTCCATAGAATAGCGAACCCTCCGCTAGAGCTTTGACAAGCATACCTAGACGCTGATAGAGGTATTCGATCATTATAGTCGATTCTCTACACACATATTCAACTCGGTGTGGATTTCGCCGAGAAGGTATGTGATTCTTCCTATCCTCTCGAGCATGATATTTTAAAGAATATGATATAGTACAGAGACGCACGTGTGTTAATCGAATAATAATTACGCAATGTCTTCTGACTTAAGCTCGAATAATAATTACGCAATGTCTTTTGACTTAAGCCCAATAAAAAGAATCAAGAGTTCAAAAGAATTAAGAAACCTTTTAAGAGTAACACTTGGTTTTAAAAGCTAAGAGTTATACTAGCTTTACGGGAAGTTAGGTATAACTACTAAGAGTGATAAATGTAATGATTTATTGATTTAAGAAAATAAGAGACTTGACTTAATTATACTAACGTGAAAAGTGTGAAACCTCATTCGCGAGTAAATAGTATTTTTGGTTTTCAAAAGGAATGATGTTTTACCGATCGAATGAATGTCGAACAAACCACAAAGAACGCTTAATAAAGGGAAATGTTTTGACTAATAAATTATTATTAAAACCAGAGAAACTTCCATCCGCATAGAGCTAAGATGAGACAAAATGATATTACATTTCCTAGATCACGGTCAGAATAAGATTGTTATGAACAATAATAACCTACTCACACATAAGGTATATGTTTCTCAAATTGTTTTAAAGGATTAAAACTATGAACTACTAAAACCTTTCAAAATGAGAAACTTGAGTAATTGAAATTAGGCAAACTTGAGGCTGGGAAAAGAATGTTGTTACTTGATTTTACAAAGAGAAGTGTTCTGATTTACTTCAAAAGATAATCACTCTATTTTTTTATACTACGTATCAGGTGACTTTGTGAAAGAAACTGATCTTTTAAAAGAGTAATACATGAAGTACTTTGGGGCTAAAAACCCAACTTGTTAACATAATGTAAAGTACCTCGTGTGAATAACTTGATTGTATTGAATCGTGATAGTCTTGTAATACTTTCTTGTCGACTTGATAAGTAAACATGTTAGGATGCTACGAGTTAGCATCTCGCGACGCTTGTGTAAAGGGGTTTTCCTTTACGTGCTTAGGTTGTTTAACGATAAGTCGTTATGTTGATATTATATCACGCATGACTCCGGTTGTCGCCTCCGACGCGGGTAGACTCAAAGCGGTCTAGTGACCTATGATTCGAGAATACCTTACGCAGTCCGTATGGCCTATGCGGAATTACGGAGTTCCGTGTTAGTACGCGCCTTGTGGTCACGCGGTTCAGGCTACGCGACGGCGAGTCCAGACGCCGCCGGAGTAGCTACCGACGCGGGAATACCTCACGCGGGCCATCGAGGGCCTACGCGAGCTACGGAAGTTCTGTGGCTAGACGCCGCACATTAGATACATCGCGGCGAGTGGCCACTTTGATCATGCGACGGCCAGACAGCATCTCATGATACGCTTTACGACCTTGTTTGTACCGTGGTTTTAGTAGGCCATGCCTTCGCATTTACACCGCACGGTTTTATGACGACTTTGAGGGCGCGAGTCCCCGACTTGATACGATCGCTATTTATCAGGAATCGTAGTTTTGGTTATCATACATGTCTCCGCTTTACATAGACTACTATGATTTCATTTACGATTTTCGCCACATACTTGGTACTGCCAGATCGACTCCTTCGGGCCGCTCACGCCGCAGTAAAGGTACTCTACCGTTGATCCCCGCTCTAGGATCACCGCTGGCTGAAAAGCTCCGCTTCTCCGAGGCTTAGCATTTTGCATGATCCTCGCTGCCAGAGATATTTGCATTCAGTGGTACGGCGGGCCCCGCCCCGCCATTGTTGTTTTAAACTCTTAGGTCCAGAGACCGCTGTAAGGTTGGGACGAATCGCTCATTTTGGGGTATTTATATACATATATGCCGAAAGGCAACTTTTTCCCGTAAACCGTGTCTTAATTATACCGCTTCATATCTCGTTGTTTTATATTCCGCCGATTTCTCCGATGTATGACTACTGGGTGCCCGGTAAGGCACTACCACGACTTTAACGTCGTGACAACAAAGGGTATCGAGCGCTTAATCCTGAAAGTGTCTACAGACCGTATCTAGTAGTTCGACATTATCGTGTCAGGCACCACACCAATAATCGTGAGGCTATAGGATATTTAGGATTGGTTTCATTCTTCTCACTCGAGATCGCGCTTTAGAGCGTGTTATAAGTCGACCTCTAACGTATTCCTTCCTTTACCAATGACGCCTCGCGCCAGTAACCTGCCCAAAGGGCAAGGCAATGGCGGAGTCGCGAGTGGAGTTCAGAGCCCAATCATCACCTGGGGTGATGCTTCATGCGGGGAGTCCTGAGACGTCGCCAGCAGCAGCAGAGTTTGGCACAGCGGCAGCAGTTCCATCGCGCCATGACATCCGGACTTTCGCCCACGACTGGAGCAAAAATACGGATCGGAAGGAGACTACCTCACATTAGCAAGAGACTCGGCAACAGAGTATTTTATGTACCAGATACCAAGGATATTTATGTTTATCTAAAGAAGGTTGCGAGGAAGTAGTTCTTCAATGAACGAGCCGTGATCGCGCCTCAGATTACGCAATGGCCGAGAGAGGCAGAGATCGATGCATTAAACAAGATCGCAGTAAGAGGCCCGATTGGTAGGATCATTTGGTAACTCGAGGCGAACCGCCTCGCAGCAGACAGACACGCGCCCGCCAAAGGCAGTGTCCTCCACAGGTTCGCTTTTTCCTCGTTGTTCACAGCAGTGGCAGCGCCATCCCGAAATGCCGCTTTTTATCGCGCTTGTTTTACTATGGCCGTGGCCATACGGCGAGGGAATGTTCTACGAGGAAGGATGCAAGTAGGAAGACTCACCTACCGCATCGCCAGGGATGCAGTGGTTCGCAGAGGAGAGGGTGTTAGCTGGTGAGGCCACCCCACCTCTGTGGCTGTGGTCGGCGCCATCGGGGAGGTCGTGGCTTCGCTACCTTGTTATGTTTATGACGCAGGCCATTTTACAGAAATTGTCCAACCAGAGTTAGCGGATGTAGGACTCACTTTTCGGATCGCTGGATAGTTCATCACCTTCCTCACACAGCAGTATGGTTTGATTAGAACGACTTGGGAAGTGCCGTAGATACAGTATATCCTTAACCCTTTAGAGATTTATATGTAGTAAGATGCGAATATCTTAAGTATTGTTTTCGTTAGTACGGTGTTAGCGTGATTAGAATTATTTTTAGTTAACCGGTAAGATCGGGGATAGAGAGAGAAGCCTTAGAATATTATACGTAGAGACCTTAGAGGCGCAGGCCATCTTCGTAAAAGAATTATTTCGTGTCCGACTTTATCGAGGTGCATAGTATACGTGAGATATTTTGTGGGATGAATCCTCGAGTGTTGTGAAATGAAAGAGGGTAGTTGAGCTTAGAAGACCGCTAGGTTTTCGTAACGCGATTAGTGAGATTGTTCAATCGTGAGCTAGTGTTTTGCGCGCTGCCGGGTTGCCGAGGCCACGCATGTCGACCCGCCGCCCGTATGGTGGTGGGGTCGGTTTGTGGTGGTCCCGCTTGTGTTAGGATCACGAGGTGTTAGGCCCGTGTTTAGTTAACCATTGTACGAAGTTCAGGACGTGTTCGACCAAAGAGTCGCCGACGGGTCAACCCGCCTTATCTTTTAGTCAAATCGTACTGTAGTAAGTTGCAGATGATTATTTCAAGAAGGTTGTAAGGCTGCACGGTGCCTACCTTCACCTTATGGTCGATGCGGAGTCCAAATTACTACTGCTTTTTCCGGAAGAGTTACCAGCAAGGTTAGAACTCAGTGAATCTCGTCGATTCACCCTGCAAGCGTTGGATTTCGAGTAGCTGTAAGGACTCTTCGCCTCTTGTTGAGTATGTATTTTATAGCTACCGCTTCAGATTCGGTGTCGCCGCTTGGAGCCTTTTTATGTCCGCTTAGTGCAAGATTGCCGATCGATTGATTCGATGTAAGCAAGGTGCAGATAATTGGTTCTGCATTTGTTCAGAGGCGTGAATAAAGTGCTTATCCGTAAGAGGTCATTGGCACTCGTAGTCGCTGGAAGCGCATCGTAAACATGGTAAGTTATAAGAAAGAGTTCGAGCGCATTAGAAGCGGCACGACGAGTAAGTTGAAGAAGCATGTATTACGACATAGGTGTGATCATTTCGCTTGTAAAGAGTAGCGCGGGCGGAGTATCTTTTAGACCTCGAGTAGGAGCTTTTGGATCGAGGTGATTCCTCGGACTTGGAGATAAGTATGCGCGCTTGTTGTGTTGTGGCAGCGTGGTACGGTTGTTTCCGTAAGTATAGCAGCAAGGACTATACCGCGCCGCTTGTTTTGAGATTTGTATGAACATTCGGACTAATGTTTCGGGCGAGGGAGAATGTTATACCCCGTAGTTCCGTGGTATGTATGCGAGGACGCACGCATTTGAGAATACGACATTGAAATTGGAAAGCGAAGAAAGAGGTGATTTTTCCACTAAAAGTTTCCGCTTTTTGGAAGGAAAAAGGTTCGTGAACGGAATTGATTCCCGTGATTTGGTATTCTGACTTCGGAATATTAGAGAATTATGGAATTTTATTTTCTGAAATGGTCACTGGGCCCACGGAGAAATTTACTTGCTTTGGGCCCACTTTGTTTTCAGATTTTGGCCATCAGGATATTTTCAAGATGAAATATTTTGGACTAGCAGAGGGCGACACGTGTCACCCCCTGCGTGGCTCGCCGAATTTCACTTTGTGGCACAACACCCGACAGTCGCTGACTAAACGCTTTACTAAACTCGCGTAGGTAAATTCCGCCATGTCATTTCTAATTTTTGCGGATTTTTCCGAGAGACGAAACATTTTGATCAACGGAGGGCGACACTTGTCACCCTCCAATCGATGGACGCGCATTAGCCGAATCGACGCCCAATTTTGTCTCGAGTTGGTAGGATATTTTGTGTGCAAGTCGCCAAGGCGACACTTGCCCTAATCTCGACCTTACACTTGCCTCGCACTTGGCATAATCTTGGCCATCGTTGGCCATCCTTGACCTATAAATACCCTCTCTTGTGACAAGAGTTCTTCATCCACAAAAGCCTTCCAAGTCTAAAATCCTTCCTCTCCTTAAGCCTCTTTCGCCCAAACACCTCCCTTCGGAGAAGCTTAGCCAAGGCTACCCCCTAGCCTAGCCGAAATCTACCCCTCCTCCCTTGGTAGAAAAGTTGTCTCTAGTATTGTTATAATGCCCAAAATACCCTAGCCCAAATCCCTTAGTACTTAGTGAAGTGTAAGAACTTCTAAGGTTTCTCGAGCCATCTGAGCGCATAACTTGGTGAGCTAAGCCTCGCTCCTGATCGACTTTTTATCTAGGATATTATTGGGCTTACCGAGGTAAATAATCCTAACCTCTTTTGTATTAGAGAATACATACCGTAGTAGTATAAGAATAAGTATTAAATACTTGAAGAATATTACGTATCGTAATTGAATCATATCACAGTAGGCGGTTTAAAAGAAGAATAATCAAATCAGCATTTACTTAGGATCGCCAAGAGACTCGAGTAGCTCACCGCAGGGAAGTCGCCCAAATGTCCATGTAATAACGAACCCTCTCGCTAGAATCACATGCATAGTTCAACGCTGATAGACGTGTCGACTATTATAGCCGATTCTCTCGCACATATTCAACTCGCGTGGATTTCACAGAAGGTATGTGATTCTTCCTATCCTCTCGAGCATGATATTTTAAAGAATATGTATATAGTACGGTAGACGACGGTGTTAATCGAATAATAATTACGCAATGTCTTCTGACTTAAGCCCAATAATAAGTACGATAATGTCTTTGACTTAAGCCCAATAAAAAGAATCAAGTAGTTCAAAAGAATTAAGAAACCTTTTAAGAGTAACACTTGGTTTTAAAAGCTAAGAGTTATACTAGCTTTACGGGAAGTTAGGTATAACGCCAAGAGTGATAAAAAGAATGATTTAATGATTTAAGAAAATAAGAGACTTGACTTAATTATACTAATGTGAAAAAGTGTGAAACCTCATTCATGAGTAAATAGTATTTTTGGTTTTCAAAAGGAATGATGTTTACCGATCGTAATGAATGTCGAACAAACCACGAAATACGCTTAATAAAGGGAAATGTTTTGACTAATAAAGTATTATTAAAAAGAGAAATGTCACGACTGCCCGGTTCGCGGATCGTGCCTTACCCGCACCCAAGTAGTCATACATCGAGAAATCACGGAAAATAAACAACCAAAATATGAAACAAGATAAATAAGACACGCTGGAAAAGTTGCCTTTCGCATATATGTATATAAGTACCCCAAATGAACAGCTACATCCCAACCTTACAACAGTCTATGCACTTAAGAGTTTAAAACAACAACGGCGGACAGGCCCCGCCATACCCTCAATACAAATATCTACAACGACAGTGGACCATACTAAAATGCTAAGCTTCCGAGAAACTGAGCTTTCCTAACGTCAAACGGTGATCCTAAGAACGGGATCAACAGTAGAGTACCTTTACCGCAGATGAACGCACTTCAAGGAGGTCAAGCATAACAGTACCAAGTATGTGAAATCGAAAATATCAGAAATAAAATCATAGTAGTCTATATAAAGCATGAGACATGTATGATAACCAAAACTACGCTCACAAGAAACAAACAAATATGTTGTCGTGACTCACGCCTCAAAGTCATCATAAAACCGTGACGGTAAGTACGAGGGCATAGCCGACTACTAAAAACCCTCAAGATAACAAGTGTCAGAATCAGATTACGAGATCCGCTTGCACATTACATGATCAAAGCCGCCACTCGTGTTACACCTCGTATTTCAGAGTATGTACGTAAAGGAATACGCATAAAAAGTTTTGGTCTTAAAGTTAGGCCTGGACGATTTTTAGGCACAACTCACAAAGCGAACGGTTTTCCGACTAAACGCTTTCCACGCCTTTCATAGGATAAATTCCGCCATGTCATTTCTTATTTTGCGGATTTTTCCGAGAGACGAACACTTTGGACCAATGAGAGGGCTTACACTTTCCACCCTCTCATTGTGGACTTGTCACGCAATAGGCCGATCGACGCCAAGCCTTGTCATAAAGTCGATAGATATTTTGGTGCAAGTCGGCCAGTACACTTGCCCTAATCTCGACCTTACACTTGCCTAGCACTTACAAATCTCGCCATTGGTTGGCCATGTCTTGACCTATAAATACTTCTCGAGATGAAGAGTTCTTCATCCACTAAAGCTTTCAAGTCTTGAAAACCCTCCCTCTCCCTCGTGAGCAATTCATCCAACACACCCCCTCCTCGAGAAGCTCGCCGAGGCTACCCCACCCCTAGCCTAGCCTAAACCTACCCCCTCCCTTGGTAGAAAAGTTGCCTCTAGTATTGTTATAATGCCCAATTTAACCTAGCCCAAATCCCTTAGTACTTAGTAGAGAAGTTGTGAGAAACTTCTAAGGATTCTCGAGCACCTGAGCTTTGGATTGTGAGCTAAACCTCGCCAGATCGACTTTTACTTGGATATTATCGGGCTTATCGAGGTAAATAATCCTAACCTCTTTGTAATTAAAGAATGCACCGTAGAAGTATTGAAATAAGTATAAATACTGAAGGTTTGTTAAGAATAGAATTGAACAGAACACCTGAAGCGGTATAAAAGAAGAATATACGAATCATTTACATGGATCGCTTTACAAGAGACTTATATAGCTCACCGGTAGGGTCATACGCCCGACTTTCCGTAGAATCGAGGACCTCTGCTTAGAATGACCTACGTAATAGTCTAGACTTTGATAGTTGTCCGTGACTATTATAGTCGATTCTCTCGCGCGACATACCGACTCGGGCAGTGGATTTCACGGTATGCATGTGATCCTTCCTATACCTCGAGCATGATATGTTATATATATAGTACGGTAGACGACATATGATAATCGCAATGTCTTTTGACTTAAGCCCAATAATAAGAACTCAAGTATGTCAAAGGAATAATGAATCATTTTTTAACAGAAGAGTAATATTTGGTTTTAAACAAAAGCCAAGAGTTATACTAGCTTTACGGGAAGAGGTATAACAACTTAAGAATGATAAAAGGAACTGCTTACTTGTTTGTTTATAAAAGCCTTGTATTGATTTCTAAGTGTAGTAAGATTGGTCGATAGTAGACATACTATGATACATCGCATGTGTTAATTGTCCGCAATGTCGCGAAAGGGGGTCATTCTCAGGCTTACGCTGTTAACCTGAAGTCCGCTGTATCGTTATTGTATCACCTACCCTCGACTTGTTATACCGAGGGCTTGCCACCCTCGACGCGGTCTATACGGCCTACGCGTCTATGAGACTACGCGAGTCGCGTATGCTCCGTGATTGATCATTCCGGTGTTTAGCCCGACGCGGGATGCCCTACGCGTCCACGGACTACGCGTCTTCGAGGCTACGCGATCGCGAAGTCCGTGAGGTACCGGTTAGCTACCCCGACGGGGAATACCTCACGCGGTCCGCGTGACCTATGCGACTACGGAAGTCCGTGACTAGGCACGCAGAATGATACTACGGGCGGCCGCCTTGCTTCGATCATTCGCGCCTAGACTAGACCTCATGGCGCTTTTCCTATTATCGTATTGTTGCGATGCGGCACTATGTGCAATTGAATCGAATGTATTTGTGAAAAGGTTTTTGAATACTTTGATTTCATTTAAAGTACTTTATAGTTTCACATACTTGGTACCATTGTAATCGACTCCTTCTGGGCCGCGCTCATGCCGCAGTTCTAGAGGGAAGCAGTAATAGATCCACATCCTTAGATCTCTACGTCAGCGCCGTGAGCTCCACTCTCTCCGAGGCTCTACTGGGTATGATCTCCCCGTCAGAGATAGTTTGTACAGCCAGGTATGGCATGGGCCCCGTCCCGCCATAGTTGTTATTTTCCTCAGAGGTTCAGAGTCATGTTGCACTTGGGATGTAATCGCAAAACTTGGTTTATGATATACGCCAAAGGCAACCTTTTCTTCGTGATAAAATGTTCTAGTTATATCATGTCGCATGTCTTGTTTTATATTCCACCGATTGTTCTTCGATGTATGACTACTGGGTGCCCGTAAGGCACTAACACGCCCCGAACGTCGTGACAAAAGTGGTATCGTGAGCGCTTAATCCTCTGAAAGTGTCTACGCATCAGATCTAGTAGTTCGATTATCGGTGTTGCGCACCACACCAATAATCGTGAGGCTATAGGATATTTAGGATTGGTTTCATTCTTCTCACTCGAGATCGTGCTTAGAGTCGTGTTATAGGTCGACCCTCTAACGATTCCTTTCCTCGTACAGCTTATGCCTCCACGCAAGGCAACCCGCCCGTATGGCAAGGCAAATGAGGAGCCGCTAGTATGACACGTAGGTTCACCAGTGGCTCAGCCCGCCTTTACCCGAGGCAATGCCTCAGACGGCGAAGTTCTACGACGCCGCCCCAAAGAGAGTTTAGTGGCCACAAAGAATGCCGATGACCACAAAGGTTTACGCCCACCTCCTCACCGGGCAGGAGTTAGGGTACAAGGAGACGGCCCGCCATTAGCCAAGGTCGTGGGCCGACATGAGGAGAGGTTCGAGGCGCCATTCCAAGACTGGGCCCACCCAGAGCACCCGCTGCTCACCGTAGGCGATAGCCTGAGGCTACGGACTTTTAGTCAGAGCCCGCCGCAGTTTTACTGTCGAGGCCGAGGATGATCCGCAGGAGTTCATCCGCCGGGCTGCAGAGGATTACGCGGTGGTCAAGGCTTCAGAGACCGAGTCTGTGATATTCGGTTCAGACGGCCGCGTGATACCGCAATGATCGTTCGATTCACGAGCTTTCCCGGGAGAGTACGCACTCCAAAGCAGCACGGGATGAGTTTTCGCAGGCTTTTCTCACACACTTCTTGCCTCCGCAGATGGCGAGGGCACGATCCGATGCATTTTTGTTATCGAGGCGCGAGGACGCACGCCAGAGAGTACAATGTCGAGTTTGATTCATCGCTCGACATGTTCCTCGCGACCGTAGCAGATATGAGGACCGGTGCATCGCTACGCCACCGGCTAGACGACTATATGGCCGAAGTCTTGCGCGTGTGTCCTTCACAGTAATGGACATTACCCAGATGCAGCTCACGACAGGATGCGGCGAGCGAGACCGCGGCAGACCGACATCGCCAGCAGGTAAGGCGCCAGATCACGGCTCTTTTGTGGTTCTCGTGGTGGCAAGATCGCCAGGTCCAGATTTGCACCACACCGCCAGAGCACTCCTACATCATTTACAAGATACAGAGCGCTGGGGCGTGTCGTGCCCCAGACTTCGATTTCCGGTAGCAGGGTGCTAACTGCTCGAGGTCTGCTCGGTGCCCGCTGTGTAGATTCCATTCGGGAGCCATGCTACTACTACGAATTTGCCATACTTGTGGCCGCAGGTCATTTCGCGAGAGTTTGCCCGACCGGGGCGCACGGGGTAGGCCCACCACAGGTTCGCCGCTTCTTCATCCCCGACAGCATATCGCCCGAGGCGTGGTACGCAGAGATCGCAGGTCGCGCAGCAGGTCGTGGGCGCAGTCTCAGCCTAGCGGTCCTCGTAACCGCATTTATGCTTTGTCCACCGACAGATCGTGAGGCCTCACCGATGTCGCCACTGTACCTTATCGCTTCGGCTTGACGATATGCTTTGATAGATCCGGTTCTACTGGCCCCATATATCTCCTTGTCGCTAGTAGGATGTGGATGAGCCCGAGTCCATAGACTCTTTCGAGGTAGCTACGCCGGTGGTGATTCGGTAGCTCTACGTATATAGAGCTTGTCCCGTGATTCATTTACGCCGCACTTGCCGACTTGACAGAGTCGAGATGATCGACTTCGACGCGATCACGGGACGGATTGGCTAGCTTCTGCTATGCCAATGTAGACCGCAGAGAGAGTGGTACGTTCCGCTTCCGGCGAGCCATTGTCGAGCGGGAAGGAGCACCAGACGCCGGCGGTAGGTTTATTTCCTACCAAGGCTAGGAAGACGGTGCAGGCGGGTATATCTACCATCTAGTTCGTGTTTGATACCGAGGTCCGCGTACCAGATTTTCCGTGGCCCAGAGTCACGAAGTTCCCGACGCGTTTCCAGATGACCTTCCCGCATCCTCCCGAGAGGAGATCGAGTTTTGTATAGACGCCGCTGCACACTACTATTTCCATTCCGCCATACAGATGGCACCCGCCGAGTTGAGAGAGTCAAGGAGCACCGAGTGATTTGTCGAGAAGCGGTTTCATCGACCTAGTGTTTCTCCCCGGGCGCCAGATTGTTCGTGAAGAAGAAGGACGGACGCCGCGCACGCTGTTGATTACAGCAACAAGCGTGACCATTAAGAATGTATACCCTCTTCCCGTGATTGATGATTTGTTCGATCCGCAGGGCGCGAGATGTTTTTCCAAGATCGATCTACGATCGCTATCATCGTTCGAAAGTTAGAGAGGCGGATGTCCCTAGGATCGCATTTCGACCCAGACGCATTATGAGTTCGTGGTCATGTCTTTGGTTGACCAACGCTCCGCAGATTCATGGATTTGATGAACCGAGTGTTCAAACCATTTTTGGACACGCTTGTGATAGTGTTCATCGATGATATCTTGGTTTATTCTCGCCAGAGCAGAGCACGCGAGTATTTGGCGATCGTGGCCGATAGCTTCTCCGATCAAGAACAGATGCTAAGTTTTCCAAACGTGAGTTTTGCTGACCTCGTAGCTTTTCTCGGGCATATTGTCTGGCCGACGGCATTCGAGCGGATACGCCAAGATCGAGGCAAGTAGACTTGGCCTAGACCTACTACCCGGCTGCAGGTTCGTAGTTTTCTGGGCCTTGCAGATATTATCGGCGTTCAGAGAGAAGTTTGCTTCATCTCTCGCACCATTGACTAGCCGACTCGTGGCGCAAGTTTCAGCCGGATCACGCGGAGCAGTGGTTTCCAGCCATAAAGGAGAGATCGACGACCGCCTCGCTTCTTACTCTTCCCGAGGTCCAGATGGTTACGGTGTATTGTGATGCGCTGCATCGGTTGGGACGCGTGTTGACGCAAAGCAGGCGTAGTTATAGCATACGATCCCGACACTTAAGATACACGAGGAACTACCCCACCCATGATTTGGAGCCGGCAATGTGATACACGCCAAGATCCGAGGCACTATTTGTACGGGTTCACGTGGATATTTATACTGCACTACAAGAGCCTCCAAGATATCTTCACCCAGGGAGCCGAACCCACGGCTGCAGACGGTGGTTAGAGTCGGGCGACTATGACGCCGATATCCCGTACCACCCGGGAAGGCCAACGCCAGGCGTATGCACTTAGTCAGAGGTCTACGGGTAGCTTATCGATATTCACCGGAGAGGGGCATGGTTCGTGATTTGCACCGCCAGCGAGCCTCGTGTCCGCTTGATTGATTCTCGATAGCAGCGGGTTAGAGTTCGCGAGGTTGCCGAGTCTTCCATCGCTGGCGAGGTGAAGAGGCAACAGCCGAGGATCCACTTTGATTCGATATCGCGATACGCCTCTTCGCGAGGGCGCGGTCCTTGAGGTAGCACCACGGGGTGCTAAGGTTCGAGGGCGTGTGTGTGTTCCAGATGTTTCGTGACTTCGGCAGCAGGTGTTCTGGGGAAGCACACACAAGCTACTTCCATCCATCCGGGTCGCATCAAGATGTACCACGACCTTAGATCCGTGTATCGTGGGACGGCTTGAAGAGGACGCTGCAGTTCGTAGCTCGCCCGTGGTTGTCGCAGCGAAGGCAGAGCACCGCAGACCGTGGTTTGTTACAGCGATAGAGATCCCGACCGAAGTGGAGGTAATCAACACGACTTCATCACGTGATTACCTCGCACTCGCAGGAGACATGATTCTATATGGGTTATCGCCGACAGTCGATTTAAATCAGCCCACTTTCTTCCCGCCAGACGACTTTTTCTACCGAGGATTACGCCGCACTTTACATCCGAGAGATCGCCGATCGCATGGAGTCCCTACTTCGATCATATCGCATGCAGGAGCCCGCCACGCCAACTTCCTGAGGTCCTTCCGCAGGGGTTTAGGACGCAGTGAGCTCGAGCACCGCATTTCATCCACGCATGCACGGACAGCAGAGCGCACTATCCGCACTTCGAGGATATGCCGCGAGCCCGTGTTATTGACTTCAGGGTAGTTGGGAGGATCATTTGCCTCCGTTGAGTTCACAGATAATAATAGCTACCACCCAAAGATTCGATGGCGCCTTACGAGGCCTTGTATGGCGAAGTGCAGACGCCTATAGGTTGGTTCGAGGTGGGCGAGGTGCAATGAAGTGGGACCAGATTTGGCGCAGCAGTGCGGATAAGGTGAAGCTTATCCGAGAGCGCTATCGATACCGTAGTCGATGTAAGTCGATGCAGATCATCGCCGCTGCATCTTGAGTTCGAGGTTCATGATTGGGTTTTCCTAAAGGTGCCACCCACGGCGGTGTGACGAGATTCGAAGAAGGGAAACTCACCTAGGTACATCGGGCCGCTTCGCATTGTCCGCAGGTAGGCAAGGTCGCTTATGAGCTGGATCCGCCGTCCGACCGGAGGCAAGACATCCGGTTTTTCACGTGTCTACGCCGGCGAGATGTATCGGATCCATCTAGGTACACCCGACGACGATGTCCAGTGACCGAGGGGTTATCGATGAGGAGATTCCCATAGCGATAATCGATCGTCGTTAGGCGTCATGACGAAGGACGGGCTTCCGCCAAAGTCTTGCGGGCGAACGAGCTCAGTGAGGAGATGACGGAAGCCGGCGAGGACATGAGGCGTATATCCTCACCGCTCCCACCCTCCGTAATTCACTTTCCTACTTGTAAATCTTCATTATCGCTTATGCCTGTGTTGCTTTATGGTCGCGCGTGGCTTTTGCAAACCGCTTAAGTTTTGAAGAACCTTATCGTTATCCTGCTGGAAGGAACATTCGACGAATGTTTCGGCGAGGAGAATGTTACACCTCGTATTTGCAGTATGTACGTAAAGGAATACGCATAAAAAGTTTTGGTCTTAAAGTTAGGCCTTGACGATTTTTAGGCACAACTCACAAAGCTTAACGGTTTTCCGACTAAACGCTTCCACGCCTTTCATAGGATAAATTCCGCTATGTCATTTCTTATTTTTATGGATTTTTCCGAGAGACGAACACTTTGGACCAACGAGAGGGCGACACTTTCCACCCTCTCATCGTGGACTTGTCACGCAATAGGGCCGATTGACGCCAAGCCTTGTCATAAAGTCGATAGATATTTTGTGTGCAAGTCGGCTAGTACACTTGCCCTAATCTCGACCTTACACTTGCCTAGCACTTGGCAAATCTTGGCCATTGGTTGGCCATGTCTTGACCTATAAATACCTCTCGAGATGAAGAGTTCTTCATCCACTAAAGCTTTCAAGTCTTGAAAACCCTCCTCTCCCTCGCGAGCAATTCGTCCAACACACCCCTCCCCTTGAGAAGCTCGGCCGAGGCTACCCCACCCCTAGCCTAGCCGAAACCTACCCCCTCCCTTGGTAGAAAAGTTGCCTTCTAGTATTGTTATAATGCCCAATTTAACCTAGCCCAAATCCCTTAGTACTTAGTAGAAGTCATGAGAAACTTCTAAGGATTCTCGAGCACCTTGGAGCTTTGGATTGTGAGCTAAACCTCGCCAGATCGACTTTTACTTGGATATTATCGGGCTTATCGAGGTAAATAATCCTAACCCTCTTTTGTAATTAAAGAATGCATACGTAGAAGTATTGAAATAAGTATAAATACTTGTAAGGTTTGTTAAGAATAGAATTGAACCGTAACACCTTAGAAGCGGTATAAAAGAAGAATATACGAATCAGATTTACATAGATCGCTTTCACAAGAGACTTATATAGCTCACCGCAGGGTGGTACGCCCGACTTTCCGTAGAATCGAGGACCCTCTGCTTAGAATGACCTACGTAATAGTCTAGACTTTGATAGTTGTCGTGACTATTATAGTCGATTCTCTCGCGCGACATACCGACGCGTGGATTTCGCAGAAGGTATGTGATCCTTCCTATACCTCGAGCATGATATGTTATATATATAGTACGTAGACGACATATGATAATCGCAATGTCTTTTGACTTAAGCCCTAATAATAAGAACCTTGAAGTATGTCAAAGGAATAATGAATCATTTTTAATGTAAGAGTAATATTTGGTTTTAAACAAAAGCTAAGAGTTATACTAGCTTTACGGGAAGTAGGTATAACAACTTAAGAATGATAAAAGGAATCGCTTACTTGTTTGTTTATAAAAGCCTTGTATTGATTTGCTAAGTGTAGTAAGATTGGTTGATAGGTAGACATACTATGATACCGCATGTGTTAATTGTCCGCAATGCTGCGAAAGGGGTCATTCTGCAGGCTTACGCTGTTAACCCAGAAGTCCGCAGATCGTTATTGTATCACCTACCCTCGACTTGTTATACCGGTGGCTCACACCCGACGCGGTCTATACGGCCTACGCGCGGTCATGAGACTACGCGAGTCGCGTATGCTCCGTGATTGATCATTCCGTGTTTAGCCCGACGCGGATGCCCTATGCGCGTCCATGGACTACGCGGTCTTCGAGGCTACGCGATCGCGAAGTCCGTGAGGTACCGGGCTAGCTACCCCGACGCGGGAATACCTCACGCGGTCCGCGTGACCTATGCGACTACGGAAGTCCGTGACTAGGCACGCAGAATGATACTACGGGCGGTTGGCCTTGCTTCGATCATTCGCGCCCAGACTGCACTGCTATGCGCTTTTCCTATTATCTATTGTTGCGATGTGGCACTATGTGCAATTGAACCGAATGTATTTGTGAAAAGGTTTTTGAATACTTTGATTTCATTTAAAGTACTTTATAGTTTCACATACTTGGTACCGTCAGATCGACTCTCCTTCTGGGGCCGCTCACGCCGCAGTTCTAGAGGAAGGTACTAGATCCACATCCTTAGATCTCTACGCTATGCCGTGAGCTCCACTCTCTCCGAGGCTCTACTTTGGGTATGATCTCCCGTTGTAGATAGTTTGTACAGGTGGTATGGCGGCCCCGTCCCGCCATAGTTGTTATTTTCCTTAGAGGTCAGAGTCATGTACATACTGGGATGTAATCGCAAAACTTGGTTTATGATATATGCCGAAAGGCAACCTTTTTCTTCGATAAAATGTTCTAGTTATATCATGTTGCATGTCTTGTTTTATATTCCGCGATTGTTCTCTCGATGTATGACTACTTGGGTGCCCGTAAGGCACCACCACGCCCCGAACGTCGTGACAACTCGCCCGCAGATCTAATGCGCGCTCAGCCCCGAACTTTCCAGACCCGCACGGGCCACTCCAACGGCCCGCATGAGGTATTCCCGCATCGAGGGTAGCTACTCCCGCAGCGCCCCGACTCATCGTCCGCATGGCCACAAAGACCGCATGACCACAAGGGCCGATACTAACTCGAACTCCGCAGTTCAAGATAGCCATACTGCACTGCATAAGGTATTCTCGAATCATAGGTCACTAGACCCGCCTGAGTCTACCCCGCATCGGAGGGCAGCTTAACCCCCGGAATCATGAGTGATATAATATCAACATGACATTTTTATCGTTACACAACCTAAGCACAATAAGGGAAAACCCCTCTATACAAACATCACAAGATACTAACTTACGTGAAGATCCTAACACGCTTACTTATCAAGTCAACAAGAAAGTATTACAAGACTATCACAAATCAATACAACTGTTATTCACACAAGGTACTTTCTACATTATGCTAACAAGTTCGGTTTTTAGCCCCAAAGTACTTTATGTATTACTCTTTTAAAAGATCCGCTTTTTCACAAAAGTCACACAATACCCGTAGTATAAAAATAGAGTGATTATCTTTCAAGTAAATCAACACATTTCTCTTTGTAAAATCAAGTAACAACATTCTTTTCCCAACGCTTAAGTTTGCCTAATTTCAATTACTCAAGTTTCTCATTTTCAAAGGTTTCGTAGTTCATAGCTTTAATCCTTTAAAACAATTTGAGAAACATATACCCTAAGTGTGAGTAGGTTATTATTATTCGTGAATAATCTTATTACAAATGCCATGACCTAGTAAATGTAATATCATTTTGTCTCATCTTAGCTCCTATGCAGATGGAAGTTTCTAATGGTTTTAATAATACTTTATTAGTCAAAATAATTCCCTTTATTAGCGCCACGTGGTTTGTTCGACATTTATTCGATCAGTAAAACATCATTCCTTTGAAATCCAAAAATACTATTTACTCACGAACGAGGTTTCACACTTTTAACAAAATTCATATTAGTATAATAAGTCAAGTCTCTTATTTCCTTAAATCAATAAATCGTTTCTTTTATCACTCTTAAGCCGTTATACCTAACTTCCCATAAAGCTAGTATAACTCTTAAGCTTTTAAAACCAAGTGTTACTCTTCTTTAAAAAAAAGGGTTTCTTAATTCTTTTGAACTACTTCAGATTCTTTTTATTCAGCTTAAGTCAAGACATTGCCGTAATTATTATTCGTGCTTAAGTCCAAGACATTGCCGTAATTATTATTCGCTTAACACACGCACGCTCACCGCACTATATACATATTTATTTAAAATATCATGCTCAAGAGTATAGGAAGAATCACATACCTTCTCGCGAAATCCACCGCCAAGTTGAATATGTCGCGCAGAGAATCGACTATATAATACCAACACGCCTATCAACGCCCGCATCAGATCAGACAAAGCTCTAAGCAGAGGGTTCGTATTCTATGGACATTTGGGCAGCACTTCCTACCCTGAGCTACTCAAGTTCATCAGGAAAACAATTCCCATGTAAGTACGCCTATTATTCATCTTTTAAACCCTTCATCGTGATAATAGCTCAATTCTATTCTTTAATATCCTTCTAAGTATTTAATACTTACTCCTATACTTCTACAAGATATATATTCTAATTACAAAAGGAGGATAAGGTTATTTACCCTGTGAAGCCCAATAATATCCTAGATAAAAGTCACCGAGCAAGGTTTAGCTCCTAAGTCAGCGCATCCCAGAGTCTAAGAAAACCTGAAGTTCTTCACAACTTCTACTAAGGACTAAGGGATTGGGCTAGGTAATTGGGCATTATAACAATACTAAGGCAACTTTTCTACCAAGGAGGGGTAGTGTTTCGCCAGGCTAGCTTTATGGGGGTTGTTTCGCCAGGGCTTCTCCAAGGGGGAGGGTGTGTTTGGACGAAACAACAAGAGGAGAGGGAGGATTTGAGACTTAGAAAGATTGCTCAATTTAGGATGAAATAACTCTTCAACATGGGGTATTTATAGGTCAAGGGACGGCCAACCAATGGCCAAGATTATGCCAAGTGCAAGGCAAGTGTAGGGTGAGGATTTAGGTGTGTCCTCGGCCAACTTGCACACAAAATATCCTACCAACTCCAAGACAAAATAAGCCAACCCAATCGGCCCTATTGCCATGACATTCACCAATGAGAGGTGACAAGTGTCGCCTCTCGTTGGTCCAACGTGTTGCGCCTCTCGGAAAAATCCGCAAAAATTAGAAATGACATAGCCTAATTTATCCCACGCGAAGTTGTAAAACGCTTCGCCGAAAAACGACTCTAAACGTGTGTCAGGTACAAAGTGGAATTCGCCCAAGCCAACTACGGGGGTGACACGTGTCGCCTCCTACTCGCCCAAAATATTTCATCTTCCTAAAATCCACAATGGCCAAAATCTCGAAAACAAAGTGGGCCCCACAAAAACCGTAAATTTCCCCCGTGAGCCCCACGTGACCATTTCCGAAAATAAAATTCCACAATTCTCTAATATTCCAAGAAGTCCGAATACAAAATCTGGGAATCCAATTCCCATTAACGAACATTTTTCCTTCACAAAACCTAAACTTTTCCGTGGAAAATCACCTCTTTCTTCCTTTCCACTTTCAATGTCGATTCTCGCACGCACGCCCTCAGATACATACCTCAAACTACGGTATAACATTCTCCCTCCTTAGAAACATTCGCCCCGAATGTTCCTTCTAGGTCTCAAACAGATAAAAGACAAAGATAGTCCTTACTGCTATACTTATGGAAATAACCATGCCACACCTGGCCACCACACAACAAGCGCACATACTCATCTCCAAGTCCACGAGGAATCACCTCTATCACGAAAGTTCCTACTAGAGGTCTAAAAAAGATACTCCCTTCGCACCTACTCTTTACAAACGAAATGATCACACCTATGCCTGTAATACATGCCCGCTTCTTCCCATACCACTTTTGTCACTTTGCCTTACTGTCGCACTCTTCTCGCACACTCGAACTCTTCCTTATCACTTACCATGTTTCGACATCGCTCCCACCGACTGAGCTGCCAATAACCTCTTCTGGATAAGCTCCACCCTATCCACGCCCTGCTGAACAAGTACGAACCAACTGTCTGCACCTTTCTTACATCGAATCAATCGACGGCAATCTTACACTAGCGCTATAAAAGGCTCCAAACACGACACCAATATCAAATGGTAGCTATAATATATACTCAACAAGAGGCTAAGAGTCCTTACAGCTACTCCCAAATCCAACCACTTGCCCGAGGGTGAACGCGACATCGAGATTCACCCGAAGTTCCTAACCTTGCTCGTAACTCTTCCGTAAAAGAAACACCGTAGCTGACTCCCGTCACCATAAGGTGAAGGTAGGCACCCCGTGCAGCCTTTACAACCTTCTTGAAATAATCATCTCGCAACTTACTACCGAGTACACGCTTGACTAAAAGATAAGGCGGCCGACCATCGCCCGACCATCGATCGAACGCATCCACGAACTCGCATAATGGTTAACTAAACTCGCCTAACACCTCGTGATCCTCGACACAAAGCGGACCACCACAAACTGACCCCATCACCAAACAGGCGTGGTCGACCCGCAACACTACCAACCCGACCCGCAACGCGCCAAACACTAGCTCCCGATCCTAACAATCTCACTAATCACGCATTTAAACCTAGCGTCTTCTAAGCTCAACCGCCCTCTTCGCTTCACAACACTCAAGGATTCATCCCACGAAAATATCTCACGATACTATGCACCTCGATATGGGTCAAACACGAAATAATTCTTTCACCAAAGACGGCCTCGCCTCTAAGGTCTCTACGTATAATATTCTAAGGCTCCCACTCTCTCTATCCCCAATCTTACTGTGTTAACTAAAAATAATTATAATCACACTAACACCATGTTAACCAAAACAATACTTTAAGATATTCGTGATCTTACTATACATATAAATCTCTAAAGGGTTAAGGATATACCGCATCTACGCCGCACTTTCCCTAGGTCGCCTAGTCAATCCCGCTCGGGCGCATACCGTGGAAGGTGATGAACTATCCATCGACTCGGCCGAGTCCCTACATCCCCGCCAACTCGTTGGACAATTTCGCAAATGGCCCCGCCGGCCGCAAACAAAACAAGCCGCCGCAGTAAGCACGACACTCCCACGCATGACATCGACCACAACGCCACACCGAGCGGGGTGGCCTCGCTAACACCCTCCTCTCCGAACCATCGATCCACAATCGACCGTAGGTCGAGCCTTCCTACTTGCATCCTTCCTCATAGAACATTCCTCGCCATACGGCCCTCGACGGCCGCAATAAAAACAAGCACCAGAAAGACGCACTTCCCGACGACGCCACACCGTGAACACCGAGGAAAATCAACCCCGCGAGGGACACTCAGACCGCGAGGCGCATGTCTAATTCGGCCGCAGAGGCGGTTCGCCGAGAGTTACCAAATGATCTCGCCAAACGGGTCCTCTTCAGCCGATCTTGTTTAATCTGCCGATTCTACCTCTCTCACCACACGCATATAATCCTCAACGCAAGCCCGCTCGCCCTCGATCAAGAGCTACTCCTCACAACCCTTCTTTAGATAAGCATCAATATCCTTGGTATACCGGTACATAAAATACTTTGGTCGCCAAGTCCTCGCTAGTAATGTGGTCGCTCTCCTTCCAATCCATATTTTCTCGCTTCCAAGTCGCGAATCAAGGTCCAGATGTCATGGCCGCAGAGAATCGCCGCTACCGTACAAACTCATTGCTGGCGACGCCTCGTAACTCCTCGCATGAAGCATCACCTCAGTGATGATTGGGCCTGTGTTCTTCTAAATCTCTCAGATTTACTACTCGCACTCCTTCGCCGCTTCGCCCTTCTGGGCCCGAAGTTGCTCGCGCGAGGCATAATCGTAAAGGAAAGGAATACGTTAGAGGGGTCCAACTTATAACACGCCTCTAAAGCACGATCTCGTGAGTGAGAAGAATGGGAACCAATCCTAAATATCCTATAGCCTCTTAATTATTGGTGGTGCACAACACACCGATAATCAAGACTTACTAGATACGGTTCAGTAGACACTTTCCGAGGATTAATCGCCTGATACCACTTTTGTCACGACTGCGCCGGCCCGTGGATCGTGCCTTACCCGGCACCCAAGTAGTCATACATCGAGAAATCACGGAAAATAAAACAACCAAAATATGAAACAAGATAAATAAGACACGCTGGGAAAAGTTGCCTTCTAAGATATATGTATATAAGTACCCCAAAATGAACAGCTATATCCCAACCTTACAACAGTCCACTGCACTCTAAGAGTTTAAAACAACAATGGCGGACAGTGGCCCCGCCATACCCTCAATACAAATATCTACAACGACAGGGACCATACCAAATGCTAAGCTTCCGAGAAACGAGCTTTCCAACGCCAAACGGTGATCCTAAGAACGGATCAACAAGGAGTACTTTACCGCAGATGAACGCAGCTGGGCGAGGTCAAGATAACAGTACCAAGTATGTGAAATCGAAAATATCAGAAATGAAATCATAGTAGTCTATATAAAGCAGAGACATGTATGATAACCAAAACTACAGCTACAAGAAACAAACAATATGTCAAGTCGTGGACTCACGCCTCAAAGTCATCATAAAACCGTACGGTAAGCATGAGGCATAGCCGACTACTAAAAACCTCAAGATAACAAGGTCGTCAGAATCAGATTACGAGATCTGTCTGCCGCCACATGATCAAAGCCGCCACTCGCCTGCAGATCTAATGCGCGCTTAGCCTCGAACTTTCCGTAGCCCGCACGGGCCACCCAACGGCCCGCATGAGGTATTCCCGCACGAGGGTAGCTACTCCCGAAGCGCCCCGACTCGCCGTCCGCACGGCCACAAAGACCGCATGACCACAAGGGCCGATACTAACTCGAACTCCGTAGCCCGCAAGATAGGCCATACTGCACTGCATAAGGTATTCTCGAATCATAGGTCACTAGACCCGCCGAAGTCTACCCCCGCACGGAGGCGCTTAACCCCTAATCATGAGTGATATAATATCAACATGACAGCTTTATCGTTACACAACCTAAGCACAATAAGGAAAACCCTCTATACAAACATCACAAGATACTAACTTACGAGCATCCTAACACGCTTACTTATCAAGTCAACAAGAAAGTATTACAAGACTATCACAAATCAATACAATCAAGTTATTCACACAAGGTACTTTCTACATTATGCTAACAAGTTCGGTTTTAGCCCCAAAGTACTTTATGTATTACTTTTTAAAAGATCCGCTTTTCACAAAAGTCACACAATACCCGTAGTATAAAAATAGAGTGATTATCTTTCAAGTAAATCAACACATTTCTCTTTGTAAAATCAAGTAACAACATTCTTTTCCCAACGCTTAAGTTTGCCTAATTTCAATTACTCAAGTTTCTCATTTTCGAAAGGTTTCGTAGTTTATAGCTTTAATCCTTTAAAACAATTTGAGAAACATATACCCTAAGTGTGAGTAGGTTATTATTATTCGTAATAATCTTATTACAATGCCATGATCTAGTAAATGTAATATCATTTTGTCTCATCTTAGCTCCTATGCATGGAAGTTTCACTGGTTTTAATAATACTTTATTAGTCAAAATAATTCCTTTATTAGCGCCGTGGTTTGTTCGACATTTATTCGACAGAAACATCATTCCTTTGAAATCCAAAAATACTATTTACTCACGAACGAGGTTTCACACTTTTTAACAAAATTCATATTAGTATAATAAGTCAAGTCTCTTATTTCCTTAAATCAATAAATCGTTTCTTTTATCACTTTGCCGTTATACCTAACTTCCCATAAAGCTAGTATAACTCTTAAGATTTTAAAACCAAGTGTTACTCTTCTTAAAAAAAGTGGTTTCTTAATTCTTTGAACTACTTCAGATTCTTTTATTCAGCTTAAGTCGTAAGACATCACGTAATTATTATTCAGCTTAAGTCCAAGACATTGCCGTAATTATTATTCGCTAACACACGACGCCTACCGCATTATATACATATTTATTTAAAATATCATGCTCAAGAGTATAGAAGAATCACATACCTTCTCGCAAATCCACCGCCAAGTTGAATATGTCGCGCGCAGAGAATCGACCTATAATAACAACACGCCTATCAACGCCCGCATCAGATCGCATAAAGCTCTAAGCAGAGGGTTCGTTATTCTATGGACATTTGGGCAAAGACTTCTACCCGTGAGCTACTCAAGTTCATCGTGAAAACAAATTCCATGTAAGTACGCTTCTATTATTCATCTTTAAACCCTTCTATCGTGATAACACCAATTCTATTTTTTAATATCCTTCTAAGTATTTAATACTTACTCCTATACTTCTACAAGATATATATTCTAATTACAAAAGGAGGATAAGGTTATTTACCTCGTAAGCCCAATAATATCCTAGATAAAAGTCACTGAGCAAGGTTTAGCTCCTAAGTTGTGCGCTCCCAGAGTCTAAGAAAACCTTAGAAGTTCTTCACAACTTCTACTAAGGACTATGGATTTGGGCTAGGTAATTGGGCATTATAACAATACTGAAGGCAACTTTTCTACCAAGGAGGGGTAGTGTTTCTGCTTAGGCTAGCTTTAGTGGGGGTTGCTCTCGGCTAGTGGCTTCTCAAAGGGAGGGTGTGTTTGGACGAAACAACAAGAGGGAGAGGGAGTGGATTTGAGACTTAGAAAGATCGCCAATTTAGATTTAAATAACTCTTCAACATGGGTATTTATAGGTCAAGGGATGGCCAACCAATGGCCAAGATTATGCCAAGTGCAAGGCAAGTGTAGGGTGAGGATTTAGGCAAGTGTCCTTGGCCAACCCGCACACAAAATATCCTACCAACTCCAAGACAAAATAAGCCAACCCAATCTACCCTATTGCCAAGTGACATCCACTCAATGAGGTGACAAGTGTCGCCTCTCGCTGGTCCAACGTGGTTGCGCCTCTCGGAAAAATCCGCAAAAATTAGAAATGACATAGCCGAATTTATCCTACGCGAAGTCAGGTAAAACGCTTCACGAAAAACGACTCTAAACGCAAAGGCCAGGTACAAAGGAATTCGCCCAAGCCAACTACAGTGGGTGACACGTGTCGCCTCCTACTGGCCCAAAATATTTCATCTTCCTGAAAATCCACAATGGCCAAAATCTCAAAACAAAGTGGGCTCCACAAAACCAGAATTTCTCGTGGGCCCCACGTGACCATTTCCAAAATAAAATTCCACAATTCTCTAATATTCCAAGAAGTCCGACACCAAACTGGGAATCCAATTCCCATTAACGAACCTTTTTCCTTCACAAAACCGAAACTTTTCCGTGGAAAAATCACCTCTTTCTTCCTTTCCACTTTCAATGTCAGATTCTGCACGTGACGCCCTCGTATACATACCTCAAACTACGGGTATAACAAGAAACTTCCATCCGCATGGAGCTAAGATGAGACAAAATGATATTACATTTCCTAGATCACGGTCACAGAATAAGATTGTTACAACAATAATAACCTACTCACACATAAGGTATATGTTTCTCAAATTGTTTTAAAGGATTAAAACTATGAACTACTAAACCTTTCAAAATGAGAAACTTGAGTAATTGAAATTAGGCAAACTTGAGCGTTGGGAAAATAATGTTGTTACTTGATTTTACAAAGAGAAGTGTTCGATTTACTTCAAAAGATAATCACTCTATTTTTTTATACTACGGTATCAGGTGACTTTTGTGAAAGAAACGATCTTTTAAAAGAGTAATACATGAAGTACTTTGGGGCTAAAAACCCGAACTTGTTAACATAATGTAGAAAGTACCTTGTGGAATAACTTGATTGTATTGAATCGTGATAGTCTTGTAATACTTTCTTGTCGACTTGATAAGTAAACATGTTAGGATGCTACGTGAGTTAGTATCTTGTGATGTTTGTGTAAAGCGGGTTTTCCTTGACGGCTTAGTTGTTTAACGATGTCGTTATGTTGATATTATATCACGCATGACTCGGGTTAAGCCGTCCACGCGGGTAGACTCAAAGCGTCTAGCGACCTATGATTCGAGAATACCTTACGCAGTCCAGATGGGTCCGCGAACTACGGAGTTCCGTGTTAGTATGCGCCTTGTGGTCACGCGGTTCAGGCTACGCGACGGCGAGTCCGTAACGCCGGGAGTAGCTACCCTCGATGCCGAATACCTCACGCGGGCCATCGGAGTGGCCCACGCGAGCTACTGGAAGTTCCAGGCTAGACGCACACATTAGATACTACGCGAGCGAGTGGCCGCTTTGATCACGTGACGCCTGCAGACAGATCTCATGATACGCTTATTTACGACCTTGCTTGTACCGCGGGTTTTAGTAGTCGCCATGCCTTCGCATTTACCCCGCACGGTTTTATGATGACTTTGAGGCGTGAGTCCCCGACTTTGACATGACCGCTATTTATCGTGAATCAGAGTTTTGGTTATCATACATGTCTCCCGCTTTACATAGACTACTATGATTTCATTTACGTGATTTTCGCCACATACTGTACCGCCAGATCGACCTCCGGGGGCCGCGTCACGCCGCAGTAAAGGTACTCCTACGTTGATCCCCGCTCTAGATCACCGCTTTCATTGAAAAGCTCCTTTTCTCCGGGGCTTAGCATTTTGGTATGATCTCTGCCGTTGTAGATATTTGCATTCAGGTACGGGGCCCTGTCCCGCCATTGTTGTTTTAAACTCTTAGAGGTCTGTAGACCTGTTGTAAGGTTGTGATGTAACTGTTCATTTTGGGGTATTTATATACATATATGCCAAAAGGCAACTTTTTCCCAGAAACTGTGTCTTAATTATACTGTTTCATATCTTGGTTGTTTTATATTCCGCTGATTTCTCTGATGTATGACTACTTGGGTGCCCGGGTAAGGCACCAGTCACGGGCCCCGGAACGGGTTGTGACACCCAATCATCACCTGGGGTGGTATTTCATTCGGGGAGTTATGCTACGTCACCAGCCCCAGCAGAGTTTAGCACGGCGGCAGCAGTTCCTACTGCGCCATGATATTTGAACCTTCGCCCACGACCGAACATGTGAATTTAGATTGCAAGAAGCGACTTCACATTAGCTATGGATTTGGCTACCAGAGAGTATACCGATGTACCGCGAGTCTTGACGACTATCTAAGAGAGGTTGTACAAGAGTAATTCTTCGCTAGGTTGAGCATGGCCTGTAGACGCTTATGCGCAATGTGCCAAGAAACGTAGAGATCAACGCGTTAACGGGCGACAAGAGGCGAGCAAAGAAGGTCCTTTGGTAACTTTCGAGGCGAGTCACCTCACCAATGGATTAGATTTGCACATCCACCAGGCAGCAGAGGTCCTCCACGGGTTCGTGGACGCTCGGGTATTCAGAGTCGTCGAGCTCCGCAGCTTCCGCTCACGCTACACGCAGGTTCCAAACACCTGATTCTGTTCCCAGATTCACAGTGATGCACGCCATCCCGGAAATGTCGCCTTTTAGTCGGGTACTTGTCACTTCCACGACCGCCGTGGTCCGATGTCGAAAGAGTGTCCTCAGTAGGAGGACTTAGCCTTCGTGATCGCGGTAGTTCGTCATCTTCCTTAGCTGCGCTCACGGCAAGGTTTGATTAGAACGACTAAGGGAGTGAAGCAAGAGATATAGATATATCCTTAACCTCTAGAGAAAACGTAAGCCTTAGAGCATTATACGCAAGACCTTAGAGGTAAGGCCATCTCGAGTAAAAGACGATGTTTATGTTTGACCTTATAGAGTGCATAGTGCACGCGAGCTATGTTTGTGGATAAGTCCCCGAGTAGTGTGGAATGAAAGAGGTAGTTGAGCTAAGGAGACCGCTAGGTTTTCGTAACGTGATTAGCGAGTTTTCCGTCGTGAGCTAATGTCTGCGCGGTCGGGTTGAGGCCACGCCATGGGTCAACCCGCCGCCCGTATGGTGGTGGGGTCAGTGATGGTCCCGCTTTGGGTTAGGGTTATGAGGGTGTTAGGCCCAAGTTTAGTTAACCAACAGACGAGTTCGTGGACGATTCGACCAAAGAGTCGCCGGCGAGGTCACCGCCTTGTCTTCTAGCAAAGACCGCTTACTCGGCAGTTGTTGATTTATCGTAAAGGTTGTAAGGTCGCACGGGTGCCTACCTTCACCTTATGACAGCATGTATGAGCCTGTGGTACTACCGCTTTTGTTTCTCGGAAGATTTACCAAGGTGGTTAAGAACTCAAAGTAGTCTCAGACCGCATTCGCCTCGCCGGCGTGGATTTCGTGGTAGTTGCGAGGATTGTTGTCTCCCGTGGAGGAGTGTTTAAGCTACCATTTCGTGTTCGGATGTCGCCTTATGAAGCCTTGTGGGCGGATGTGTAAGTCACGGCCGATTGGTCTGATGTTGGCAAGATTCAGATAGTTGGTTCAGCTTGTTCCAGCAGATCGTGGATAGGTTAAAGCTTGTCTAGAAGAGGTTCGCAAACCGTAGAAATCGTATGGATAATCGGCGACGACGCTTAGAGTTCAAAGCCGGTCTTCTTGAAAGTACCACCTGTCATGGACGAGTTTTGGAAAACAGAGGAACTTAGCCCGAGTTACTTTGGGCCCTTTGAGTTCATGTGAAGAATAGGCCGTTGCCTATATGTTAGCATTTGCCGTCCGACTTTGGAGGCAGATGTCCGGCCTTTCAGACATTATGATCGGAAAGCATCGGAGATCCATCCAGAGTGTTCCCGCCATGATGACCACGTTAGAGATAGTAACCCGAGTTTTGGAAATCAAGCAAGATTTAAACGTGGTAAGCGCTCGAGTGTACGACCTTTCGTGGATCGACGCAGCCGGCACCATTTGTTAGGTCGCCGAGTGACACTAGAACCTCGCGCAAAGTGACAAAAGTGGTATCACGACGAGTAAAGGGAGAAGCGAGCATGTATTGCGAGCAGATGTGACCATTTCTTTTGTATGGAGAAAGTGCGAAGGAATTATATTTGCACTTGGACGGGAGCGTTTGTGATGTTAGAGGTGTTTCCTCGTGGACTTGGATGTAAGTATTTTGCGCAGTGTTGTTGTGGGCCAGGCAGGATTGTTCGTAAGTATAGAGTGAAGACTATCGCGCACGCTTGGTTTGAGATTAGAAGGAACATTCGACGAATGTTTCTAAGCGAGGAGAATGTTATACCAGATTTCCGTAGTATGACGTAAGGACGCACGTAGAAAAGTTTGTGCCTTAAAGTGCTTGGCAAATTATTTTTGTGCACAACACCTTGCTAGAGTCGTTGACTAAACGCTTTACACAACTCGCGTAGGTAAATTCCGGCTATGTCATTTTTAATTTTTGCGGATTTTTCCGAGAGACGAACGTGTTGGATCAACAAGAGGGCGCCACTTGGCACCCTCTCATTGGTGGAGTGTGGGCGAAAGGGGGATGAATTCCTTGACATTTTTGTCAAGTAGTAGGTAGGATATTTTGTGGTAGATGGATAAGGTGCACTTGGCATGATCTTGGCCCTACACTTGCACCACACTTGGCTTGATCTTGGCCATTGGTTAGCCATGGCTTGACCTATAAATACCCCTCCCCTTTGATGAACTTCTTCATCCAAAAATTGTGCTAAGTCTAAAATCCCTTCCCCTCTCCCTTGTGAGTTTTCGTCCACCACCCCCTCCCCCTTTGAGAGCCCTCGCCGAGAGCCTCCCCCTCCTGTGGTGTTTAGCCGTGGGTACCCCTAGCCTAGTTGTCTCGTATAAATACCCCTTTTGTGGTATTGAAATACTCTCCAAGTATTGTTATAATGCCCAAATACTGGCCCAAATACCTTGTAGTATTCCCAAGGTTACACTTATACAAAAGCCCGTAAAATACTATTATACTTCCTCACTACAAAAACGAAACCTAAGTAAATCTTCACCCGTAGTTGAAGTTATAAGTAGAAGTTGGTTAGAACTTCTAAGGGTTGGTTGGAGCGGCCTGAGCGCATGAGTAGTGAGCTAAACCTTGCTCAGATCGACATTTAAACTCTGATAATTTTGGGCTTATCGAGGTAAACACTCTTGACCTTCTATTGTAATTGGAAATTACATGTTGTTGGAATATATAGTTGAAGTACACTATATATAGAATTGAACATAGTTGTGCGGCAATGTCTTTTGACTTAAGCTCGATTAATACTTACGGCAATGTCTTGCGACTTAAGCCCGAATTTAAATAAGAGAATCAATCAGAATTACATAGGACTGTATTCTGAGACTTGTGTAGCATTACTGGTAGTAGAGTTGTACACGTCCGTTAGACGGTAAACCCCCGTTGGCTTGGTAGCCACCGATAGAGAGGAGATTTACGCTGTTGTGGGGGAGGTGTCGCAATTTTCTGTAGAATATTCTACATTGAGATCTAGGATGTTAATAGGCGCCTTGTGGCCTCTATAGGTTGAAGTACTACGATGGCGTGATCTACTTGGCTTAAGGAGTAGCCGACGGTTTGAGGTACTGGAGCATTTTGCTATTAGTCGATAATCGTCGCGAGGTATGTGAACCTCTTCCTATCTGTTCTAGCATGATATGTGTATAACTATGTAGTACGGTAGACGCATACGTGTTTAATGTATTTGATTGGTTTGAAACATAAAGTGTTATAACGGCTTTATGGGAAGTCAGTTATAACACTTTACGTAGGTAAGAAAATGCTGGTTTCAAAGTGGTAACCGATTTGACTTATAACGGATTTGATGTGTAGTAATACGTGGCTTTGAAAACATAAGAGTTGTACTAGCTTTATGGGAAGTTAGGTATAACGTCTTAAGAGTGATAAAAAGAATGGTTTACTGATGTTAGAAGTTAAGAGACTTGATCTTATAAGATAAGAGACTTAACTTAAATCAATTAATATGAGTTTTGTGTGAAACCTCATTCGTGAGTAATGAGTACTTGGTTTTAAAAGTGAATAATGTTTTACCGATTTGAAATCGAATGAGTATCGACAAACCACCGCAGCGTTAATAAAGGAGAATGTAATGAATAATGAAGTATTATTAAAACCAAGAGAAACCTCCATCCGCATAAGCTAAGATGAGACAAAATGATATTACATTTCCTAGATCATGGTCGCTTTAATAAAGATGGTTATAAAATAAACTACTCACACATACGGCATATGTTATTCAATTGTTTTAAAAGAGATTAAGACATTGAACTATGAAACTTTTCTAAAAAGAGACTTGAGTAATTGGAATTAGGCAAACTGGAACTTTATGGAAAAGAAAGACATTGTTATGTCTTAAATAGGTTTAAAACATAAAGTGTTATAACAGCTTTATGGAAGTTAGTTATAACGACTTTATGAAAACAAAAGAAGGGTTTTATCATTGGTTTTAATGTGATAACTTGGCTTTAAAAAGAGAAGTGTTTTGGTTTGCTAAAAACGTGAGTCACTCTATTTTATACTACGTATCGGGTGACTTCATAAAAGGGATGGATCTCTTTAAAAGGAATTTAACGACGTAGTACTTTAGTGGTTAAAACCCGACTTTGGCATAAAATGAAAGTACTTTGAGTCAGGTATAACTTGCCTATGCTTGTTGTTGTGAAACTTGCCTATGCTTGTTGTGATAGCCTTTGTTGTATTTGCACTTCGCCTCTCGATGGAGGGCCTTGATTTGTTATGAACGATTCTACACCGAGTCCCACGAGATGGGCAGGACACGATTTCATCCGATTATACACCGAGTCCCACGAGACGGGCAGGACACGTATTCCATCCGATTATACACCGAGTCCCACGAGACGGGCAGTGGACACGATTTCATCCGATTATTCACCGAGTCCCACGGACGGGCCGACACGATTTCATCCGTTATCATACATGTCTCCCGCTTATATAGACTATTATGATTTCATTTACGCCTTTTACGCTTTCACATACTTGGTACTGTTGATCGACTCCTTCGGGGCCGCTCATGCCGCAGTGGAAGTACATCGGTTGTGGATCCTCGCCATAGGATCACAATTCGTGTCGAAGCCCCATTTCTTCGAGGCTTATCTTTTGGTATGTTACCCTCGAGTCCGTAGATTCTTATACATCTGTGGTATGGCGGGCCCCGTCCCGCCATAGCCAGCTGTAAAATCTTAGAGGTCCGTAGCAATCGCTGGGCAAGTGTGGTTTGTAAAAAGATAATTGTTCGGGTATTTATGTATATATGATGAAGGCAACTGTTTTGGTTGGCCTGCTTATTTATCTTGTCTCTTAATTCATGTTCATGTTTTTATTTCCGCTGATTTTCTCTGATGTTGTATCACTAGGGTGCCCGGTAGGCACCACCACGGCCCGGTTCGGTCGTGACACTAGCTTTACGTGGGAGTTAGGTATAACGCCTTAAGAGAGGTAAAGAAAATGGTTTATCGATGTTAGAAGTTAAGAGACTTGATCTTATAAGATAAGAGACTTAACTTAAATGAATTAATATGAGTTTTGTGTGAAACCTCATTCGTGAGTAATGAGTACTTGGTTTTAAAAGTGAATAATGTTTTACCGATTTCTAAATCGTAATTAGTATCGACAAACCACCGCAGTCAATAATAAAGGAAAATGTAATGAATAAAGAAGTATTATTAAAACCAAGAGAAACCTCCATCCGCATAAGCTAAGATGAGACAAAATGATATTACATTTCCTAGATCATGGTCGCTTTAATAAAGATGGTTATAAAATAAACTACTCACACATATGGCATATGTTATTCAATTGTTTTAAAAGAGATTAAGACATTGAACTATGAAACTTTTCTAAAAAGAGATTTGAGTAATTGGAATTAGGCAAACCGAACTTTAGGAAAAAGGGAAAGGCATTGTTATGTCTTAAATTGGTTTAAAACATAAAGTGTTATAACACTTTATGGGAAGTTAGTTATAACGACTTTATGAAAACAAAAAGGCGGTTTTATCATTGGTTTTAATGTGATAACTTGGCTTTAAAAGGAGAAGTGTTTTGGTTTGCTAAAAATGCGAGTCACTCAATTTTATACTACGTATCGGGTGACTTTTATAAAAGGAATGGATCTCTTTAAAAGGAATTTAACGACGTAGTACTTTAGGGTTAAAACCCGGACTTTGATATAAAATGGAAGTACCTTGAGTTGTGTATAATTTACCTACGCTTGTTTTTGTATAACTTGCCTATGCTTGTTGTTGTGTAACTCGCCTATGCTTGTTGTGATAGCCTTTGATTGTAGAATTATGTTTCTATACTACCGCGCCTCTCGTTGGAGGGCCGGTTGACTTGTTGAGAACTTACATGGACATGTCTACACCGATGCAGACTCGGGGCACGTGGCCACGCGGTGGTTGATTACCCGATATATTGTTATTGTGGTTACATGGACATGTCTACACCGACGCAGACCGGGCATGTGGCTACGCGGCAGGTTGATCACCCGATATATTGTTGCTGATGTTATACGGACGCGTTCTACACCGGCGTAGAATTCCGGCACGTGGCCACGCGGCATTGTTATTATTGCATCACGGACATGTCTACACCGGCGCAGACTCCGGGGCATGTGGCCATGATGCGAACATGATTGATGTTGTGGGTACGAGACCCATAGTTATATTCGAGTGATGACTTTGAGGCGTGAGTCCTCGACTTGATCGCTTATGTTGCGCATCGTATTTTGGTTATCATACATGTCTCCGCTTTGTATAGATCGTTATGATTTAATCGCAGATTTTCGCCACATACTTGGTACCATTGTTATCGACCACCTTCGGGGCCGCTCATGCCGCAGTAAGTACATCGTCGCCGATCCCCGCTTAGGATCACCTTTCAGATTGGAAGCTCCGTTCCTTCGAGGCTTATCTCTTGGTATGTGTTTCCCGAGTTGTAGGTTCTGTACATTCGTGGTATGGCGGCCCCGTCCGCCATAGTTGTTGTAAATCTTAGAGGTCCGTAATCGCTGCAAGTGTGGTTGTAAAAGGATTAAACTGTCGGGTTTTTATGTATTAATATACCAAGGCAACGCTGGTTGGCCTGCTTATGTATCATGTCTTTTGATTTATGTTCATGTTTTTATTTCCGCCGATTTTCTCGATGTTGTATCACTAGGGTGCCCGGGTAGAATCACCACGGCCCGGATCGGACGTGACAAAAGTGGTATCGAGCGCTTAATCCTCGAAAGTGTCTACGCATCGTGTCTAGTAGTCTTGATTATCGGTGTTGTGCACCACATCTATAATCGTGAGGCTATAGGACATTTAGGATTTGTTTCATTCTTCTCATTCCGAGATCGTGCCTGTAGTCGCGTGATAAGTTGGACCCTCCGACGTATTCCTTTCCTTTATCGCTTATGCCTCCGCGTAAGGCAACCCAGCCAGATGGGCAAGGCAATGAGGAGTCATAGTGGATACAGAGGAGTACGAGGGCGCAGCCCTGGCCAAGACTGAGACAAAGCTTCCGACGGCGAGTTTCGCGACGCCGCCAAAGACCAAAGCAGAGTTTAGAGCCGCAGAATGGCCGCCGAGACTACAGCACTGAGCCTCCACCCACGGCCCAGGCGTAAGAGATGGGTTACAAGGAGATGGCGCCATCGCCGTGGTCGTGGCAGATATGAGGATAGGACACGCAGCCCAAAGAGCGCCAGATGGTTCACCCTAGATCGGATAGTTTGAGGCTGTAGGACTTCCTGAGATGTAGCCCGCCAGAGTTCTACGGGTCGAGGCCTGAGGATGATCCGCAGGAGTTCATCCGACAGTCACAGCGGATCATGAGAGTGATCAAGGCTTCGGAGACCGAGTCGGTGGTCTTAGGTTCGCATCGGTTGCGTGATACCGCAATGATCGGTTTGATTCGCGAGCCGTCCCCGGGAGAGGATGCACTTCCACCGCTTTGGGATGAGTTTTCGGGCCTTCCCGGCACATTTCGCCTCCACGCATTTATGAGGGCTCGGGCCGATGATTTTTGATGTTGAGGCAAAACGCGCATACCTAAGTACAATGTGAGTTCGACTCATCGCCTCGGTATGCCCCGCCGTAGTAGCCGAGCATGGGGACAGAGTACACCGCCACGCACGGCTAGATGACTACTTGGCAGAGGCTTGCTCGGTGTAGCTCTTCACCGCATGGACATTTCCGCACGCAGCATATGCACTGGAGGTGAGGCGAGAAATCGACGGAATGACCAGGATCAGCAGAAGAGGGCCAGAACAACAGGGTCCTTTGGTGCCTTTCGAGGCGGACCGCCCCAGCAGCAGGCTAGTTTTGTACCTCCGCCAGTACGGAGTGGTCCTCCACAATCTTCAGAGCATCCAGAGTATTCAGAAGCAGGTCAGAGCTCCATGGGTTCAGTTTCGCGAGTAGGTGTTGGCAGCGCACCACCCTACCTGGTGGTCGATGTGGTAGACCGCATTTCGGAATGTCGTGGTGCCAAGGAGCTTGTTATTTTGCGCCAGGGCCATTTGGCAAGGAACTGTCCGACCAAGGGTAGCACGGATGTTACGACTCAGCCTTCAGGATCAGTGGCTGGTTCATCGCCTTCACTAGCTATGCGCCCTGCAGGGCAGGACTGTGATTAGGAAAGCGGTAGAGACAGGTATATCCTTAACCCTCTAGAGTTTTGTATGCTTGTTATGATGATGTGTTTAGTGTTATGTTCGGATAGCTTTGTGCTAAAATGTGATTCAGAAACCTGGTTAGTGTAAAAGGGTAAGCCTGGGGATGAGATAGTGTGAACCTTAGAATATTACAGTTAAGACCTTAGATGTAAGGCCATCTTGAGTAAAGGATTTTGCAAATGATCCTTGTCAAAGTACATTATATACCTAGGGTGTATTGTGTGATAAGTCCCTGGGTAGTGTGAAATGGAAGTGGTAGCTTTCATGACCAGATAGGTAAGATTGTTCGGATCGGAACAAGAGCGTGATGCATTAAGCTGGTCGGGTTGGGGCCATGGTGAGGGCCAACCCGCCTCGCTTTAGAGGTAGGGTCAGCTGGGTGGTCCCACGGTGGTAGGTCACGAGGGTGCTAGGCCCAAGTTAAATAACCATCGTATGAGTTCGTGGACGTGTTCGACCGTAAGTAGATCGTGAAGGCCGGAATGGTCTGGGAGATTGAGGCTAGTAAGATGACCAAGTTCGAGGTGGTGACTCCAAAGTTTTGGGAATCAAGCAATGACCAAGTGTGGTACGATACTAGAAGAGTTCAAGTGTTCGAGAAGGGCACGACGAGTAAGGAAGGAAGAGAACGTGTGTTATTTCGTGGCCAGGTGTGGCGTTGGCAACTTGTTAGAAGAACTTCATCGTTATCCGTCTTGAGAAGGAACATTCGGGACGAATGTTTCTAAGGCGAGGAGAATGTTATACCGTATTTCCAGAGTATGTACGTAAGGGCGTACGTATAAAATTTGAGCCTTAAAGATTTGGCAAGTTCGAAATTTGGGCACAAGTGCCAAAAAGAATCGTTTTTCGACGAAACGTTTTACTAAACTTTCGAAGGGAAAATTCCGGCTATGACATTTATAATTTTTGCGGATTTTTCCGAGAGACGAAACATGTTGGACCAACGGGAGGGTGACATGTGTCACCCTCACATCGACGAGTGTGGCGGAAAGCTTGGCGAAATGGGGCATGTAGTAGGTAGGATATTTGTGCAAGTTGGTGTGGTAGATGGATAAGGTGTACTTGGCTTGATCTTGGCCTTACACTTGCCTAACACTTGGATGAATTCGCCATTGATTGGCCATTTCTTGACCTATAAATACCTCTAAGTTGATGAACTTCTTCATCCAAAATTGTTCTAAGTGTTAAAAATCCTTCCCTCTTAGTGTGAGCTTTTCGTCCCTCTCCTCCTAGTGGTGCTAGGCCGAGAGCCACCACACCCTCCCCTCATGAAGCCTTGGCCGAGGGTACCCCACCTCTAGTTGTCTCGTATAAATACCCCTTTGTGGTATAGAAATACTCTCCAAGTATCGTTATAATGCCCAAATACCTTGGCCCAAATACCTTGTAGTATTCCCAAGGTTACACTTTTACAAAAGCCCGTAAATACTATTATACTTCCTCACCACAAAAACGAAACCCTAAGGAAAACCTTCATAGTCGGTTGGAGTGTTTAGTAGAAGTTGCGTAGAACTTCTAAGGGTTGTTTGGAGCGGATTGGAGCACTCGGAGTAGGAGCTAAGCGTTGCTCAGGAACGACTTTAAACTCGGATAATTTTGGGCTCATCGAGGTAAATACTACTGTCCTTCTATTGTAATTGGAAATTACATACTGTCGTAGTAGAAATGAATATAAGATTCATAGAAGAGAATTGAACTGTAATAGAAGGATACTACAGAAAAGGATTGAACTGAAATCACTTCAGAAGAATATAAGTAGAAGTTAATCAGATTTACATAGATCAGACAAAGAGATCGATAACCGTTATTGGTTGAATGTTTTGCAAGTAGCATGTGCTACTTAGAAGGTGGACAAGGCTAGCCGGGTTATAGCCGGGGAGCATTTTGCTTATAGTCGATAATCGTCACGAGGTATGTGATTCTTCCTATACTCTTGAGCATGATATTTTAAAGGAAGATATATATAGTACGGCAATGTCTTTTGACTTAAGCCTGAATAATATATAATACGGTAGACGTACGTGTGCTAATTGAACGTAGTTGTACGGCAATGTCTTTGACTTAAGCCTGAATAATAAAGAACTTGAAGTATGTCAAAAGAGTTAAGAAACCATTTTTGAAAGAAGAGTAACACTTGGTTTTAAGGGTTTTAAAAAGAGTTATACTAGCTTTATGGGGAGTTAGGTATAACGTCTTAAGAGAGGTAAAGAAAATGGTTTACTGATGTTATAAGTTAAGAGACTTGATCTTATAAGATAAGAGACTTAACTTAAATGAATTAATATGAGTTTTGTGTGAAACCTCATTCGTGAGTAATGAGTACTTGGTTTTTAAAAGGGAATAATGTTTCATCGATTTGAAATCGAATTAGTATCGACATACCACCGCAGTCAATAAAGGAAAATGTAATGAATAAAGAAGTATTATTAAAACCAAGAGAAACCTCCATCCGCATAAGCTAAGATGACAAAATGATATTACATTTCCTAGATCATGGCTGCTTTAATAAAGATGGTTATAAAATAAACTACTCACACATATGGCATATGTTATTCAATTGTTTTAAAAGAGATTAAGACATTGAACTATGAAACTTTTCTAAAAAGAGATTTGAGTAATTGGAATTAGGCAAACTGGAACTTTAGGAAAAAGGGAAAGGCATTGTTATGTCTTAAATTGGTTTAAAACATAAAGTGTTATAACAGCTTTATGGGAAGTTAGTTATAACGACTTTATAAAAACAAAAAGAAGGGTTTTATCATTGGTTTTAATGTGATAACTTGGCTTTAAAAGGAGAAGTGTTTTGGTTTGCTAAAAATGTGAGTCACTCTATTTTATACTACGGGTATCGGGTGACTTTTATAAAAGGAATGGATCTCTTTAAAAGGAATTTAACGTACGTAGTACTTTAGGGTTAAAACCCGGACTTTGATATAAAATGGAAGTACCTTGAGTTGTGTATAATTTACCTACGCTTGTTTTTGTATAACTTGTCTATGCTTGTTGTTGTGTAACTCGCCTATGTTTGTTGTGATAGCCTTTGATTGTAGAATTGTGTTTCTATACTACCGCGCCTCTCGTTGGAGGGTCGGTTGACTTGTTGAGAACTTACATGGACATGTCTACACCGATGCAGAATTCCGGGGGCATGTGGCCATGCGGCAGGGTTGATTACCCGATATATTGTTATTGTGGTTACATGGACATGTCTACACCGATCTGTCAATTCAGGGGCATGTGGCGCGGCAGGGTTGATCACCCGATATATTGTTGTTGATGTTACATGGACGCGTCTACACCGATGCAATCCGGGCATGTGGCCACGCGGCATTATTATTGTTGCATCATGGACATGTCTACACCGGCGCAGACCGGGGCATGTGGCCATGATGCGAACATGATTGATGTTGTGGGCATGAGACCCATAGTTATATTTGAGTGATGACTTTGAGGCGTGAGTCCCCGACTGATCGCTTTATGTTGCATCTTGTATTTTGGTTATCATACATGTCTCCCGCTTTGTATAGATCGTTATGATTTAACCGCAGATTTTCGATTTCACATACTTGGTACTCAGATCGACCTCCGGGCCGCGTCACGCCGCAGGTAGAAGTACATTGGCTGTCGATCCCCGCTTTTAGGATCACCTTTCAGCGTATTGAGAAGCTCCGTTCCTTCGGAGGCTTATCTCTTGGTATGTGTTTCCCTGAGTTGTAGGTTCTTGTACATTCAGGGGTATGGCGGCCCCGTCGTCCATAGTTGTTGTAAATCTTAGAGGTCCGTAAATGTTGTGGCGGTGGTTGTAAAAAGGATTAAACTGTTCGGGTTTTTATGTATTAATATACTGAAGACAACTGTTTTGGTTGGCCTGTTTATGTATCATGTCTTTTGATTTATGTTCATGTTTTTATTTCCGCTGATTTTCTCTGATGTTGTATCACTAGGGTGCCCGGGGTAAGGCACCAGTCACGGGCCCGGGATCGGGACGTGACACTTTTGTACAAGTGTAACCTTGGGAATACTACAAGGTATTTGGGCCAAGGTATTTGGGCATTATAACAATACTTGGAGAGTATTTCTATACCACAAAAGGGGGTATTTATACGAGACAACTAGGCTAGGGGCGGGGTACCCCACGGCTAGACACCACAAAGGGGGAGGGGGGAGGCTCTCGGCCAAGGGCTCTCAGGGGAGTGTGGTGGACGAAAGCTCTCACTAAGAGGGGAGGGAGGAATTTAACACTTAGAAATTTTTTGGATGAAGAAGTTCATCAACATAGAGGGGTATTTATAGGTCAAGCAATGGCCAACCAATGGCCAAGATTAATCCATGTGTTAGGCAAGTGTAAGGCCAAGATCAAGCCAAGTACACCTTATCCATCTACCACCAAAATATCCTACCAACTACTTGACAAAACAAGCCACAATTCTCGTCCACTTTGCCGCCCAACCTCTTCCAATGTGAGGGTGACACATGTCACCGTCCCGTTGGTCCAAAATGTTTTGTCTCTCGGAAAAATCCGCAAAAATTATAAATGACATAGCCGGAATTTTCCCTTCGCATGTTTAGTAAAACGCTTTAAAAACGATTCTTTTCGGCACTTGTGCCCAAATTTTCGAACCTAGCCAAACCTTAAGGCTTAAATTTATATACGTACGCCCTCACGTACATACTCTGGAAATACGGGGTGTAACAACTCTGGCGGGCTACATCTCAGAAAGTCCTGTAGCCTCAAACTATCCGATCTAGGGTGAACCATCGGGCGCCATCGAATCGCCGGCCCAAATTATCCTCATGTTCGCCACGACTCGCCAATAATCGCCAACTCTTATAACCCATCTCTCTCGCTTCCAAACTGTGGACGAGGCTCGTATCAGTGGTCTCAGCAGCCACCGCCGCGCTCTAAACTCGCTGGCAAGGCGCGCAAAACTCGCCGTCTCAAGCACAATCTCATCGACGCTCGCGCTCGCACTTCTCAGATCTCACTAGCAAGACTCTGGCCGCTTTGCCCTTCTCGGGCTCTGGTTGCTCTTAGCGCGAGGCATAATCGTAAAAACGAGATACGCCGAGGGGTCCAACTTACAACACAAATTCTAAGGCACGATCTCGTAATGAGAAGAATGGAAACCAATCCTAAATGTCATGCACCTCCCGATTATAGATGTGGTGCACAACACATTGATAATCAAGACTTACTAGACACGGTCAGTAGACACTTTCCGAGGATTAATCGCTCGATACCACTTTTGTCACGACCAACCTGCCCGTGGATCGTGCCTTACCCCGCACCCTAGTGATACAACATCGAGAAAACCAATGAAAATAAAACATAAACAAGAAACAAGATATATGATCATAAAACAAAGCCAACCAAACGGTTACCTTCCAATAACATATATATAAACAACTCTTTCAAAACGAAGCTTTAATCCTTTTTACAAACCCCGCCACAACAAGATTACTGCACTTCTAAGAGTTTTTATACAACATGACGGATAGGGCTCGCCATACCCTCGAATGTACAAGAACCTACAACTCGTGGTAACATACCAAAAGATAAGCCTCCGAGAACTGAGCTTCCCAACGCCGAACTGTGATCCTAAGAGCGAGGATCGACTACCGATGTACTCCTACTGCGCAGATGAACGCACCCAAGCGAGGTCAAGACAACAGTACCAAATATGTGAAATCGAAAATATCGCGGTTAAATCATAACATACCATAAGGAGACATGTATGATAACAAAAATACAAGACGCAACATAAAAGGTAGCCAAGTCGTGGACTCACGCCTCAACGTCATCACTCAATATAACTATGGGTCTCACGCCCACAACATCAATCATGTTCGTGATCACGGCCGCATGCCGAATCAGACGGCAGAGATACGTCCATGATGCAACAATAATAACAATGCCGCATGACCACATGCCCCAAATTCTCGCCTGTAGACATGTCCATGTAACATCAACAATAATATCTTGGGTGATCAACCCCGCCGCACGGCCACATGCCCCGACCAGATCGGTGTAGACATGTCCATGTAACCACAATAACAATATATCGTAATCAACCCCGCCGCACGGCCACATGCCCCTGACCGTGATCGGTGTAGACATGTCCATGCAACCACGATAACAATACATCTGACAACCTGTGCTATCACAAACAAGCTCAAGCAAATTACCATACTTCTAAACTTTTATAAAAAAATCCATTCTTTCTAAAGAAGTAACCTGATCTCAACCTTTGCACAAAAAAGGCTATATCAAACAGCATAGGCGAAGTTACACAACAACAAGCATAGACAAGTTATACAACAACAAGCATAGGCAAGTTATACATAACTCAAGGTACTTCCATTTTATATCAAAGTCGGTTTTAACTCCTAAAGTACTACGTGACGTTAAATTCCTTTTAAAGAGATCCATTCCTTTTATAAAGGTCACCCGATACCGTAGTATAAAAATAGAGTGACTCACATTTTTAGGTAAACCCAAAACACTTTCCTTTTAACAACATTCTTTCCCTAAAGTTCCAGCTTTGCCTAATTTCAATTACTCAGGTCTCTTTATTTTAGAACAGTTTCGTAGTTCATAGTCTTAATCATTTAAGAATATAATTCTCTTTTAAACAATCTGAGAAGCATATGTCTTATACGTGAGCCGTTTATTCTTGTTTACAAAAATCTTGTTACAGCAGCCATGATCTAGGAAATGTAATACAATTTTGTCTTATCTTAGCTTCATGCAGATGGAGGTTTCATCGGTTTTAATAACAATTAGTTATTTGTCAATACACTTTCCTTTATTAGCGCTGTGGTTTGCTCGACACTTATTCTCATTTCCAAATCAAGAAACATTATTCTTTTTAAAACCAAGTACTCATTACTCATGAATGAGGTTTCACAACACTTTTACCAAAATGTTAATAACTAAGTAAAACAAGTTAAGTCTCTTATCTTTCAAGATCAAGTCTCTTAACTTCTACAATCAATAAACCAATCTTTTACCTACATGTAGTCGTTATAACTAACTTCCCATAAAGCTATTATAACACCCTATGTTTTAAACCAACTAACTCATTTAGCACATGTACGTCTACCGTACAACATACTGTACAAAGCATCATGCTAGAAAGGATAGGAAGAGGTTCACATACCTCGCGACGATTATCGACAATAAGCAAAACGCCCACAAGATCAGAACCGGCTAGCCTTTTCCACTCTTCAAGTAGAATACGCTACTCGTAGTACTTCCACATATAAGGCCACAAACGTCTATTAACTTCTAACCGCATGGTTCCATATTCTACGTAAAATTAGAAGACTCTCCCCGCAAATCGCAGAAATCTCCTCCTCCATCGAGGCCGGCCACTAAGCCAACCCCTGGGGGTTATACGCCTAACCTGACGTATACAATTCTACTACACAAGAATACTACACAAGTCCATCAGTAATACACCCTATGTAATTACGCTTCATTTCTCTTCTTTATATTCAGCTTAAGTCCAAAGACATCACGCAAAGCTTACGCTCGATCTATATATAGTATACTTCAACTATATAATCCTACAACATGTAATTTCTAATTACAACAAGGGGACAAGAATATTTACCTCGATAAGCCCAAAATTATCCGAGATAAAAGTCGATCATGAGCAAGGTTTTGCTCCTACCTGCGTGCGCTCCAATCCGCTCCAAACAGCCCTTAGAAGTTCTAACCAACTTCTACTTAAATACTTCAACCTACCATGAAGATTTCCTTAGGGTTTCGGTTTGAGACTAAAAGGACAAAAGGTAGTATTCCTGCTCTACGATAGAGGTAACTTTTGGAATACTACAAGGTATACGGCTAGGGTATTTTGGGCATTATAACAATACTAGGAGAATACTTTCTACTGTGGTACTTTATGAGAACAACAAGGCAAGTGGGGTGTACTTCGCCAACACTACTAAGGGGAGGGTAATTCTCTCGCCAAAGCCTTACGGTGCGGGGAGGAAGGCTAGACGAGCAACAAGAGGAGAGGGAAGGATTGCAAGACTTAGAACACATTTTGATGATGAAGTCTTCAACAAAGGGAGTGGTATTTATAGGAAGCTGGCCAACCAATGGACAAGATCAAGCCATGTGCAAGGCAAGTGTAAGGCCGAGATCAAGCCAAGTGCACCCTAACCCCTACTCCACAAAACATGGCACAAAACAAGGCACAAAACAAGGCCAAAATAAGGCACAAAACAAGGGGAGAGACGTCCCCCTTTTGCCTACCCAAACCGTCACTTGAGGGTGACAAGTGTCACCCTCTCGTTGGCCCAAAAATGTTCCGTCGCTTCGAAAAATCCGCAAAAATACAAAACGACATAGCCGGAATTTTCCCTTCGCAAGTTCTCAGAAACGCTTCTAAAAACGATTCTATACTGGTTGTGCACAAAAATTTCGAAACTTGCCTAACTTTAAGGCTCAAACTTTCTACGTACGCCCATACGTACATACTCTGGAAATACGGGGTATAACATTTTGGTATAGTAACAATACTTTGGAGAGTATTTTCTACCAAGAGGGGGTGTATTTTATGAGAAAACTAGCAAAGTGGGTGGTACCCTACGCTTAGCACCACTAGAAGGGTGTGTACCTTGGCCAAGGCCTCTAGGAGTGGGTGTACCTCCGCCAAGGCCTCACGGTGGGGAAGGGGACTCTTGGACGAGAGCCTCAACTAAAGGGAGAGGATTTTCAAGACTAGGAAGTCATTTGAGGGACGAAGAAGTCTTCAAGTTTAGGAGGGTATTTATAGGAAACCGACTGACAAGATCAAGCTGTGGGGCAAGTGGAGGGCCAAGATGTGCCCAAGTGCACCCTAACCTACTCCACAAAACATGGACCCAAGTTTTAGGCCACAAAACAAGCCACAAACATGCCCAATCGCCCGAGGGACGCCATTACCGCCCACTTGAGGGTGACAAGTGTCGCCTCTCGTTGGTCCAAAATATTACGCCTCTAAAAATCCGCAAAAATTAAAAATGATATAGCCGAATTTTCCTTCGCAAGTTTTGTAAAACGCTTTCGAAAAACGATTCTAATCAAAGGCCAGGCACAAAAAATCATCCTAGGCCTAATCTTTAAGGCTAAACTTCTCTACGTACGCCCTTACGTACATACTCTGGAAATACGGGGTATAACAATATATATATTCTTTTAAAATACTTCAAGCTTCTTATTATTCAGGCTTAAGTCAAAAGACATTGCCGTAACACTACATTCAGTTAACACACGTACGTCTACCGTACTATATATATATTCTTTTAAAATACTTCATGCTCAAGAGGATAGGAAGAATCACATACCTCGCGACGATTATCGACTATTAGCAAAACGCTCCACGGCTATAACCCGGCTAGCCTTGTCCACCTTCCAAGTAGTACATGCTACTCGCAGAACATTCAACCAATAAAGGTTATAAGTTCATCAGAAATACAAATCCCATGTAAGTACGCTTTAATCTTCTACTTATATTCTTCCGATGTGATTTCGTTCAAGTCTTTTCAGAATATCCTTCTATTACGCTTCAATTCTCTTCTATGAATCTTATATTCATTCTATACAACTACAAGATGTAATTTCCAATTATAATAGAAGGATAGGATTATTTACCCTGTGAAGCCCAAAATTATCCAAGTTTAATGTCGATCCCGAGCAATGTTTAGCTCCTATTCGAACGCTCCACCCGCTCCCGTAAAACCCTAGAAGTTCTACACAACTTCTACTTAACACTTCAACCGACTATGAAGATTTTCCCTGGTTTCGTTTAGTGGCTAAAGGAAGTATAATAGTATTTCTGGGTTTTTAGTATAGGTATAACCTTGGAATACTATAAGGTATATGGGCCAAGGTATTTGGGAATAGTGACAATACTGAGAGTATTTTTCTACCAAAGTGGGTATTTACGAGAACAACACTACTAGGGGGTAGGTTTCGCCAAGGCTCACAAAGGGGAGTGGTTTCGGCTAGCTTAACTAGGAAGGGGGAAGGAGGTGCTCGCCAGAGCTCTCAAGAGAGAGGAGGATTTCAAGACTTAGACTGAAGGTGGAGGACCACTCAGACCGTGAGGTACAAAACTAGTCTGCTGAGGCGGTCCGCCTCGAAGTCACCAAAGGACCCCGCTGCTCGCCTCTTCTCGATCTCGGCCATTCCGTCGATTTCTCCGCCTCACATCCAAGTGCATAAGCTCGCATGCGGCAATGTCCATGCCCTACCGGGCGGCTACACCAACAACTCTCTCGCTAGGTAATCATCAAGCCCCGTAATATATCGGCACTCGATCCTCCATATTAGCTACTAATGCGGAACATACCGCCAATGAGTCGAACTCACATTGTACTCCCGAATCAGACGCCTGCTCGCTCAACATCAAAAACTGTTTACCGAGCCCTCTCATCCGCGAGGCAAGAAATGTGCCGGAAGGCCTCAAAACTCGTCCCAAACGGCCGGAAGTGCATTCTCTCCCGACAGCTCCCACGATCAAACCGCCGATCGCGGTATCACGCAATCGATGCGAACCTAAGACCACCGACTTCGGTCTCGAAGCCTTGATCACTCATGATCCGTCAGAATCGCTTCGGATGAACTCCTCGCGATCATCCTCGTGCCTCGACCAGAACTCGCGCTACATCTCGTAAAGTCCTGTAGCCTCAAACTATCCGATCTAGGGTGAACCACGCACTATCGAATCTGCTGCGCCCAAATTTATCCTCATATCTGCCACGACCGCCGCGAATCGCCATCTCCTTGTAACCCATCTCTTCCGCCTCTGCATCTGGACCGAGGCTCAGTGCATCAGAGTCTCGCAGCCCACCGCTGCGCTCTAAACTCGCTTTGGCCGGGCGTCGCGAAACTCGCCGTCGGCACTGTCTCGTGCATCGACGGCTCGCGCTCGCATCTCTCAGATCCCACTGTAAGCTCCCTGGCCGCTTTGCCTCTCTCGCTGGGTTGCCTTGCGCAGAGGCATAATCGTAAAAACGGCGAATACGTCAGAGGGTCCAACTTATCACACGCCTCTAAGGCACGATCTCGTAATGAGAAGAAATGGAAACTAATCCTAAATGTCTCGCAGCCTCCCGATTATAGATGTGCACAACACACCGATAATCAAGACTCTACTAGACACGATCCGTAGACACTTTCCGAGGATTAATCGCTCGATACCACTTCACACGAATTCGCTCGGCCCGGATCGTGCCTTACCCGCACCCAAGTAGTCATACATCGAGTAATCAATGAACATAAAAATAAAACATGAAACGATCAGAAATGAGACACATTTTATCTCGAGAGAAAATCGCTTTCTAAGATATAGATAAAACTAAAACTTGAACAGCTTTAATCTTTTTACAACCCCGCCCACAACAAGATTACTGCACTTCTAAGATTTACAACAACTATGATGACAGGGCTCGCCATACCCCGAATGTACAAGAACCTACAACTCGTGAACCCATACCAAAAGATAAGCCTCGAAGGAACGAGCTTCCCGACACGAAAGGTGATCCTAAAATGGGATCGACAACCAATGTAATTCTACCGCAGATGAACGCACTTCAAGGAGGTCAAGACAACAGTACCAAGTATGTGAAATCAAAATATCGCAGCTTAACTCATAATGATCTATATAAAGCGAGACATGTATGATAACCAAAATACGATTCACGATAAACAAGCGATCATGTAAGTCGTGACTCACGCCTCAAAGTCGCCACTCAAATATAACTATGGGTCTCACGCCCACAACATCAATCATGTTCGCATCACGGCCACATGCCCGAATTCAGACGGCAGACATGTCCATGCTGCAACAATAATAATAACAATGCCGCATGGCCACATGCCCCCGGAATTCTGCATCGGTGTAGACATGTTCATGTAACCACAATAGCAATATATCGGGTGATCAACCCTGCCGCATGGCCACATGCCCCCGGAATTCTGCATCGGTGTAGACATGTCCATGTAACCACAATAACAATATATCGGGTAATCAACCCTGCCGCATGGCCACATGCCCCCGGAATTCTGCATCGATGTAGACATGTCCATGTAAGTTCTCAACAAGTCAACCGGCCCTCCAACGAGAGGCGCGGTAGTATAGAAACACAATTCTACAACAAAGGTTATCACAACAAGTATAGGCAAGTTACACAACAACAATCATAGGCAAGTTATATACAACTCGAGGTACTTCCATTTTATATCAAAGTCCGGGTTTTAACCCTAAAGTACTACGTACGTTAAATTCCTTTTAAAGAGATTCATTCCTTTTATAGAAGTCACCCAATACCCGTAGTATAAAATAGAGTGACTCACATTTTTAGCCAACCAAAACACTTCTCTTATTAAAGCCAAGTTATCACATTAAAACCAATGATAAAACCCTTCTTTTGTTTTCATAAAGTCGTTATAACTAACTTCCCATAAAGCTGTTATAACACTTTATGTTTTAAACCAATTTAAGACATAACAATGCCTTTCTTTTTCCTAAAGTTCCAGTTTGCCTAATTCCAATTACTCGAGTCTCTTTTTAGAAAAGTTTCATAGTTCAATGTCTTAATCTCTTTTAAAACAATTGAATAACATATGCCATATGTGTGAGTAGTTTATTTTATAACCATCTTTATTAAAGCAGCCATGATCTAGGAAATGTAATATCATTTTGTCTCATCTTAGCTTCTATGCAGATGGAGGTTTCTACTGGTTTTAATAATATTTCATTATTCATTACATTTTCCTTTATTAACGCTGCAGTGGTTTGTCGATACTCATTCTGATTTCAAATCAAGAAACATTATTCCTCTTTAAAACCAAGTACTCATTACTCACGAATGAGGTTTCACACAAACTCATATTAATTCATTTAAGTTAAGTCTCTTATCTTATAAGATCAAGTCTCTTAACTTCTAACAATCAAGAAACCATTCTCTTTATCTTCTTAAGACGTTATACCTAACTTCCCATAAAGCTAGTATAACTCTTATGTTTTCAAAACCAAGCATTACTCTTCTTTCAAAAAGGTTTCTTAATTCTGAAATACTTCAAGATTCTTTATTATTCAGTGCTTAAGTCAAAAGACATTGCCATAATACTACATTCGCTAACACACGCACGCTCACCGTACTATATATATGTTCCTTTAAAATATTTCAAGGTTCTTATTATTCAGCTTAAGTCAAAAGACATTGCTGCATAATTATATTCAGTTAGCACACGACGCTCACCGTACTACATATATATATTATTCAGCTTAAGTCAAAAGACATTGCCACACGACGCCTACCGTACTATATATATATATTCTTTTAAAATACTTCATGCTCAAGAGTATAAGAAGAATCACATACCGCGACGATTATCGACTATAAGAAAACGCCCACGCTTATAACCCGGCTAGCCTTGTCCACCTTCTAAGTAGCACAGCTACTTGCAAAACATTCAACCAATAAAGGTTATCACCATCAGAATACACCCTATGTAAGTACGCTTTAACTTCTACTTGCATTCTTCCAAGTGATTTCAGCTCAACTTTTCTCAGAATATCCTTCTATTACGCTTCAATTCTCTTCTATGAATCTTATATTCATTTCTACTATTTACGCATGTAATTTCCAATTACAATAGAAGGACAAGAGTATTTACCTCGATGAGCCCAAAATTATCCGAGTTTAAAGTCGCCTCCCGAGCAACGCTTAGCTCCTACTCCGAGTGCTCCAATCCGCTCCAAACAACCCTTAGAAGTTCTAACCAACTTCTACTTAAATACTTCAACTATCAATGAAGATTTTCCTGTGGTTTCGTTTAGTGGCTAAAGAAGGTATAATAGTATTTTCTGGCTTTGTAAGTGTAACCTCGGGAATACTACAAGGTATTTGGGCATTATAACAATACTGGAGAGTATTTCTATACCACAAAAGGGGGTATTTATACGAGACAACTAGGCTGTGGGGTACCCCACTGCTAGACACCACAAAGTGGAGGGTGGCTCTCGCCAAGGCTCACCTGGGCTGGGAAGACTCTTTGGACGAACTACAAACAAGAGGGAGGGAGTATTTGAGACTTAGAAAGATTTCTCAATTTAGGATGAAATAACTCTTCAACAAGGGGGTATTTATAGGTCAAGAAAGGACCAACCAATGGCCAAGATTCATCCAAGTGTAAGGCAGGTGTAGGGCTAGATTTAAGCCAAGTGCACCTTATCCATCTACCACAACAACTTGCACAAAATATCCTACCAACTAAAGTCACCCATTTCGTCCAAACCGCCCAATCTCACGTCCAATGTGAGGGTGACACATGTCACCCTCCCGTTGGTCCAAAATGTTTCGTCTCTCGGAAAAATCCGCAAAAATAAGAAATGACATAGCCGGAATTTTCCCTTCGCAAGTTTAGTAAAACGTTTCGTCGAAAAACGACTCTTTTCGGCACTTGTGCCCAAATTTCGAACCTAGCCTAACTTTAAGGCTTAAATTTTTAATATGTACGCCCTCACGTACATACTCTGGAAATACGGGGTATAACATTCTCCTCTCCTTAGAAACATTCGTCCCGAATGTTCCTTCTCAAGACGGATAATGATGAAGTTCCTCTGCAAGTTGCCAATGCCACACCGCCACTAATAACACACGTTCCCTTCCTTTCTTACTCGTCGTGCCCTTCTCGAACACTTGAACTCTTCTAGTATATGTACCACACTTCAGTCATCGCTTCAGTTTCCAAAACTTTGGAGTCACCACCTCCAAACTTGGTCATCTCACTAGCTTCGCTTCCTTTAAGGCCATTCCCGGCCTTCACGAACCGATTCTGGTCGAACGCATCCACGAACTTATACGATGGTTATCTAAACTTGGGCCTAGCACCCTTGTGACCCTACCACCGCGGACCACCCAGAGTCGACCCTACCTCTAACAGCCGCGGTTGGCCCTCAACACGGCCCCAACCCGACCTACTTAATGCATCACGCCTTGTTCCTCGCCCGAACAATCTTACTCTCTACAGTCATGAAAGCTACCACTTCCATTTCACACTACCTGTGACTTATCACACAATACATTCTAGGTATAAATGCTCTCCGACAAGGATTACTTGCAAAATCGCACTCAAGACGGCCTTAAATCTAAGGTCTCAATTGTAATATTCTAAGGTTCATCATTTCTCACCCCTGTGCTTACCCGTTTACACTAACCAGGTTTCTAAATCACATTTTAACACAAGTTATCCGAACATAACACTTAACACATTATCATAGCATCAATACATACAAGTCTCTAGAGGGTTAAGGATATACTTGTCTCTACCGCTTTTCTAATCACACCACACTGCAGGCATATAGCTAGTGGCGCGATGAACCACCCATCGATCTCGGCGTCGAGTCGTAACATCCGTATACCCTTGGCCTGACAGCTCGCAAATGGCCCCCGCTGGCCGCAAAAATAACAAGCTCCTCGCACCACGACATTCCCAAAATGCGTCTACCACATCGACCACACCGAGGTAGGGGTGATCGCACCGCCAACACCCCTACTCCTCGAAACTTGAACCCACGGAGCTCGACCGCCTCGAATACTCGACGCTCAAGCGTGAGGACCACTCAGACCGGGCGAGGTACAAAACTAGGCCGCCGAGGCGGTCCGCCTCGAAGTCACCAAAGGACCTCGCTGCTCGCCTCTTCGCCGATCTCGGCCATTCCGCCGATTTCTCCGCTCACATCCAAGTGCATAAGCTCGCATGCGGCAATGTCCATGCCCTACCGCGGCTACACCAACAACTCTCGCTAGGTAATCATCAAGCCTCGTAATATATCCGCACTCGATCCTCCATATTAGCTACTAATGCGGAACATACCGCCAATGAGTCGAACTCACATTGTACTCCCGAATCAGACGCCTGCTCGCTCAACATCAAAAATCTGCTTACCGAGCCCTCCTCATCCGCGAGGCAAGAAATATGCCGTGAAGGCCCCAAAACTCGCCCCAAACGGCTGGAAGTGCATTCTCTCCCGAGCTCCCACGACCAAACCACGATCATGCAGGTATCACGCAATGATGCGAACCTAAGACCACCGACTCGGTCTCCAAGCTCGATCACTCTACGATCCGTCAGAATCGCTTGATGAACTCGCGATCATCCTCGTGCCTCGACCGTAGAACTCGCGCTACATCTCGTAAAGTCCTCGTAGCCTCAAACTATCCGATCTAGGTGAACCACGCACTACCGAATCGCTGGCCCAAATTATCCTCATATCTGCCACGACTCGCCAAGAATCGCCATCTCCTTGTAACCCATCTTCTCGCCCTGCATCGCGGACCGAGGCTCAGTATCAGAGTCTCAGCAGCCCACCGCCGCGCTAAACTCGCCGGGCCGGGCGCCGCAAACTCGCCGCTGGCACTGCCTCGTGCATCGACGCATGCGCTCGCACTCCTCAGATCCCACTAGAAGCTCTCCGCTTTGCCCTCCGGGCCGTGGTTGCCTTCGCGCAGAGGCATAATCGTAAAAACGGCGAATACGCCGTAGGGGTCCAACTTATCACACGCCTCTAAGGCACGATCTCGTAATGAGAAGAAATGGAAACTAATCCTAAATGTCCGCAGCCTCCTCGACATAGATGTGGTGCACAACACACCGATAATCAAGACTTACTAGACACGGTCAGACACTTTCCGAGGATTAATCGCTCGATACCACTGCCACGACTGCCCGGTTCGTGGATCGTGCCTTACCCGCACCCAAGTAGTCATACATCGAGTAATTAGCGAACATAAAAATAAAACATGAAACGATCAGAAATGAGACACATTTTATCTCGAGAGAAAAATCGCTTTCTAAGATATAGATAAAACTAAAACTTGAACAGCTTTAATCCTTTTTACAACCCCGCCACAACAAGATTACTGCACTTAAGATTTACAACAACTATGACGGACAGTGGTTCGCCATACCCCGAATGTACAAGAACCTACAACTCGTGGAACCCATACCAAAAGATAAGCCTCCAAGGAACGGCTTCCGATACGCGAAAGGTGATCCTAAAAGCGGATCGACAACCAATGTACTTCTACCGCAGATTTAACGCACCCGGGAGGTCGATAACAGTACCAAGTATGAAATCAAAATATCGCAGCTTAACTCATAAGCCTATATAAAGCGAGACATGTATGATAACCAAAATACGCTTCACGATAAACAAGCAGCCATGTAAGTCGTGACTCACGCCTCAAAGTCGCCACTCAAATATAACTATAGGTCTCACGCCCACAACATCAATCATGTTCGCATCACGCCACATGCCCCGACTGCAGACGGTGTAGACATGTCCATGATGCAACAATAATAATAACAATGCCGCACGCCACATGCCCCGACTCGTGACGGCAGACATGTCCATGTAACATCAACAACAATATATCGTGATCAACCCCGCCGCACGGCCACATGCCCCGACCAGACGGTGTAGACATGTTCATGTAACCACAATAGCAATATATCGGTGATCAACCCCGCCGCACGGCCACATGCCCCGACTCGTGATCGCAGGTAGACATGTCCATGTAACCACAATAACAATATATCGGGTAATCAACCCCGCCGCACGCCACATGCCCTGCACTCAGACGGTGTAGACATGTCCATGTAAGTTCTCAACAAGTCAACCGGCCCTCCAACGAGAGGCGCAGTAGTATAGAAACACAATTCTACAACAAAGGTTATCACAACAAGTATAGGCAAGTTACACAACAACAAGCATAGGCAAGTTATATACAACTCGAGGTACTTCCATTTTATATCAAAGTCCGGGTTTTAACCCTAAAGTACTACGTACGTTAAATTCCTTTTAAAGAGATCCATTCCTTTTATAGAAGTCACCCAATACCCGTAGTATAAAATAGAGTGACTCACATTTTTAGCCAACCAAAACACTTCTCTTATTAAAGCCAAGTTATCACATTAAAACCAATGATAAAACCCTTCTTTTGTTTTCATAAAGTCGTTATAACTAACTTCCCATAAAGCTGTTATAACACTTTATGTTTTAAACCAATTTAAGACATAACAATGCCTTTCTTTTTCCTAAAGTTCCAGCTTTGCCTAATTCCAATTACTGAGTCTCTTTTTAGAAAAGTTTCATAGTTCAATGTCTTAATCTCTTTTAAATCAATTGAATAACATATGCCATATGTGTGAGTAGTTTATTTTATAACCATCTTTATTAAAGCAAACATGATCTAGAAATGTAATATCATTTTGTCTCATCTTAGCTTCATGCAGATGGAGGTTTCTAATGGTTTTAATAATATTTCATTATTCATTACATTTTCCTTTATTAACGCCGCAGTTGGTTTGTCGATACTCATTCCGATTTCCAAATCAAGAAACATTATTCCCTCTTTAAAAACCAAGTACTCATTACTCACGAATGAGGTTTCACACAAAACTCATATTAATTCATTTAAGTTAAGTCTCTTATCTTATAAGATCAAGTCTCTTAACTTCTAACAATCAGTAAACCATTTTCTTTATCTTCTTAAGACGTTATACCTAACTTCCCATAAAGCTAGTATAACTCTTATGTTTTCAAAACCAAGCATTACTCTTCTTTCAAAAAGGTTTCTTAATTCTGTTGAAATACTTCAAGATTCTTTATTATTCAGGCTTAAGTCAGAAGACATTGCCATAATACTACATTCGCTAACACACGACGCTCACCGCATCATATATATGTTCCTTTAAAATATTTCAAGGTTCTTATTATTCAGCTTAAGTCAAAAGACATTGCCGCATAATTATATTCGCTAGCACACGACGCCTACCGCACTACATATATATATATTATTCAAAGCTTAAGTCAAAAGACATTGCCACACGCACGCCTACCGCACTATATATATATTTTTTAAAATACTTCATGCTCAAGAGTATAAGAAGAATCACATACCTCGCGACGATTATCGACTATAAGCAAAACGCCCACTCGCTATAACCCGCTTAGCCTTGTCCACCTTCTAAGTAGCATGCACTACTTGCAAAACATTCAACCAATAAAGGTTATCACCATCAGAATACACCCCATGTAAGTACGCTTTAACTTCTACTTGCATTCTTCCAAGTGATTTCGCTCAACTTTTCTCAGTAATATCCTTCTATTACAGTTCAATTCTCTTCTATGAATCTTATATTCATTTCTACTACGACAGTATGTAATTTCCAATTACAATAGAAGGACAGTAGTATTTACCTCGATGAGCCCAAAATTATCCGAGTTTAAAGTCGCTCCTGAGCAACGCTTAGCTCCTACTCCGAGTTGTTATACCCCGTATTTCCAGAGTATGTACGTAAGGACGTACGTAGAAAATTTAAGCCTTAAGATTTGGCAAGTTTCGAAATTTGTACACAAGTGCCGAAAGGAGTCGTTTTTCGACGAAACGTTTTACTAAACTTGCGAAGGGAAAAATACGGCTATGTCATTTGTAATTTTTGCAGATTTTTCCGAGAGACGAAACATTTTGGACCAACGGGAGGGTGACATGTGTCACCCTCACATTGGAAGAAAGTGGGGCGGCAAATGGACGAAAAGGTGGCTTGTAGTTGGTAGGATATTTTGTGCAAGTTGGTGTGGTAGATGGATAAGGTGCACATGGCTTAATCCTAGCCCTACACTTGCCTAACACTTGGATGAATCTTGGCCATTGGTTGGCCATTGCTTGACCTATAAATACCCCTCTAAGTTGAAGACTTTCTTCATCCAAACTTGAGCATTTCTCTAAGTCTCAAACTACTCCTCCTCTCGAAGTTCTGGCCCACCACACCCCCTCCCCATTTGAGAGGCCCCTTGGCCGAAACCTACCCCCCCCCTAGCCTAGTTGTTTTCGTATAAATACCCCCTTTGTGGTATAGAAATACTTCTCCAAGTATTGTTATAATGCCCAAATACTTTAGCCCAAATACCTTGTAGTACTTTCCAAAGTTACCTCTATACGCAGAGTCTTAAAATACTATTATACTTCCTTTAGCCACTAAACTAAACCCTAAGGAAAATCTCCATAATTGGTTGAGTACTAAGTAGAAGTTGTGTAGAACTTCTAAGGGTTTCTCGAGCGAATCGAGCGCGCATGAGTGAGCTAAACGTTGCTCAGATCGACATTAACCTTGGATAATTTTTGGGCTCATCGAGGTAAATACTATCGCCCTTCTATTGTAATTGGGAATTACATACCGTAGTAGTATATAAATGAATATAAGATTCATAGAAGAGAATTGAATCGTAATAGAAGGATATTACGTAATAGACTGAATCAAATCACATCGTAAGAATATTAGAGTAGAAGATTTAAACTGTATTTACATAGATCAGATTTACGAGATCGATAACCTTTATTGGTTGAATGTTCGCAAGTAGCACGTGCTACTTAAGTGGACAAGGCTAGCTCGGTTATAGCCGTGAGCGCTTTTGCTTATAGTCGATAATCGTCGCAGGTATGTGATTCTTCCTATACTGAGCATGAAGTATTTTAAAGGAATATATATAGTACCAGACGACGCGGCAATGTCTTTTGACTTAAGCCCTAATAATATGTATATATAATGCGGTAGACGACGTGTGCTAATCGAATATAGTTGTACGGCAATGTCTTTTGACTTAAGCCCAATAATAAGAATGGAAGTATTTTAAAAGAATATATATATAGTACGCAGACGACGCGTGTTAATCGAATGTAGTGTTACGGCAATGTCTGTTGACTTAAGCCTGAATAATAAAGAATCTTGAAGTATTTCGGAAGATTAAGAAACCGTTTTTGAAAGAAGAGTAATACTTGGTTTTGAAAACATAAGAGTTATACTAAGCTTTATGGGAAGTTAGGTATAACGTCTTAAGAGAGATAAAAAGAATGGTTTACTGATTTTTAGAAGTTAAGAGACTTAATCTTAAAAGATAAGAGACTTGACTTAATGGTATTGATATGAAGTTTGTTAAAAGTGTGAAACCTCATTCGTGAATAATGAGTACTTGGTTTTAAAAGGAATAATGTTTTACTGATTTCTAAATCGAAAAGAGTATCGACAAACCATCGCAGCTAATAAAGGAAAATGTATCAATAATGAAGTATTATTAAAACCAGAGAAACCTCCATCCGCATAGAAACTAAGATGAGACAAAATGATATTACATTTCCTAGATCATGGTCGCTTAATAAGATTGATTATGAATAAGAATAACCTACACTCATATAAGGCATATGTTACTCAAATGTTTTAAAAGAGATTAAGACATCGAACTATGAAACTTTTCTAAAATAAAGAGCTCGAGTAATTGAAATTAGGCAACCGGAACCTTAGGGAAAAGAATGTGGTTAAAAAGGAAAGTGTTTTGGTTTACCTAAAACGTGAGTCACTCTATTTTACACTACGGTATCGGTGACTTTTATAAAAGGAATGGATCTCTTTAAAAGGAATTTAACGACGTAGTACTTTAGTGGTTAACACCGATTTTGACTTAAAATGAAAGTACTTTGAGTTGTGTATAACTTGCCTATACTTGTTGTTGCGGTAACTTGCCCATGCTTGTTGTTGTGTAACTTGCCTATGCTTGTTGTTGGGTAACTTGCCTATGCTTATCGAGATAGTCTTTGTTGTGCAAGAACTGTGTTTCTATTCTACCGCCTCTCGGAGGTCGCTTGACTTGTCGAGAACTTACTTGACGCGTTACAGTGATCAAGATTCCACGCACGCCCATTATTATTATTACACGGGCATGTCTACACCGACGATGTGGATACGTGACCATTATGGTTATTTATGGCGGCAAGATCGCGACTTACGGCCAGGATCGGACGCGTACTGCTTACTTGCCCCGCCGCCACGTGACGCAGTGGATCCGTATAGGTTATCGCGACCGCCATGGTCGCCTTCGCGGCGCATCGTGACTTACGGCCAGGATCGGAGCGTAGCTCGCTTACTTGCCCCGCCGCCTACGCGACGCAGTGGATCTCGTATAGGTTATTGCACCGCCACGGTCGCCTTCGCGAGTCAAGATTTGACGGAGCCGCGGACTTACTTGGCCAGGATCTCGCGCGTAGTCGATTCACTTGCCCCCGCCACCACGTGGCGAGGTGGAGCCGCGAGGCTATTGCACTTGCCACGTGTCGCCTTCATGATACGGTTGTACAATATTATTGGTACGGCCGATCCGTAGTTATACTTGCCCCAGACGGCTTTATTGACACGTAGGACTCGTGTTCACATATACCTCGTGTTGTTATATCATGATCGCCAGCTGAGGAAGCGAATTCCACGCACGAGTGATGATTTGGAGGCGTGAGTCCTCGACTTGATATGATCGCTTATATGTGGTGCATCGTAGTTTGGTTATCATACATGTCTCCCGCTTTATATAGATCGCTATGATTTCATTTACGTGATTTTACGCCACATACTTGGTACCGTCAGATCGACCTCCTTCGGGGCCGCTCATGCCGCAGTGAGGTACATCTACCGCCGATCCCCGCTTAGGATCACCTTCGCCTCGAAGCTCCGCTTCCTTCTGAGGCTTATCTCAGGTACGCACTCGACGTTCGCAGGTTCTGTACATTCGTGGTACGGCGGCCCCGTCCCGCCATAGTTGTTGTATAAATCTTAGAGGTCCAGAGTAATCGCCAAGGTGGTTGTAAGGATTGTAACTGTTCAAATGTCTATACATATATATATGTTGAAAGGCAACCGTTTTGGTTGGCCTATTTTCTTTATCTTGATCCATGTCTATTTAAATGCTTAAGTTTTTATTTCCGCTGGTTTTTCTCTGATGTTGTATCACTAGGGTGCCCGGGGTAAGACACCAGTCACGGGCCCCGGAACGGGTCGTGACACGAGTGCTCCAATCCGCTCCAAACAACCCTTAGAAGTTCTAACCAACTTCTACTTAAATACTTCAACTATCAATGAAGATTTTCCTTAGGGTTTCGTTTAGTGGCTAAAGAAGGTATAATAGTATTTTCTGGGCTTTTGTAAGTGTAACCTTGGGAATACTACAAGGTATTTGGGCCAAGGTATTTGGGCATTATAACAATACTTGGAGAGTATTTCTATACCACAAAAGGGGGGTATTTATACGAGACAACTAGGCTAGTGGGTACCCCACTGCCAGACACCACAAAGGGGAGGGTGGCTCTCGCCAAGGCTCACCTGGGTGGGGAAGACTCTTGGACGAACTACAAACAAGAGGGAGGAGTATTTGAGACTTAGAAAGATTGCTCAATTTAGGATGAAATAACTCTTCAACAAGGGGTATTTATAGTCAAGAAAGGACCAACCAACGGCCAAGATTCATCCAAGTGTAAGGCAAGTGTAGGGCTAGATTTGCCAAGTGAACCTTATCCATCTACCACAACAACTTGCACAAAATATCCTACCAACTAAAGTCACCCATTTCGGCCCAAACCGCCTAATCTCACGCCCAATGCAGGGTGACACATGTCACCCTCCCGCTGGTCCAAAATGTTTCGCCTCTCTAAAAATCCGCAAAAATAAGAAACGACATAGCCGGAATTTTCCTTCGCAAGTTTAGTAAAACGCTTCATTTAAAAACGACTTTTTCGCACTTGTGCCCAAATTTCGAACCTAGCCTAACTTTAAGGCTTAAATTTTTAATACGCACGCCTCACGCATATACCGGAAATACGGTATAACACAACTCCTGACCAAAACAAAGGCACAAAAACGCGCAAGAGCATCCATTTCGCCGTTCACTCGAGGGTGACACTTGTCACCCTCTCGCTGGTCCAAAATATTTCGCCTCTGAAAAATCCGCAAAAATAATAAATGACATAGCCGTATTTTTCCTTCGCAGTTTGGAAAACGCTTGCCTGAAAACGATTCTTTTCGTGTCAGGCACAAAATTTTCGGCCCTGCCTAACTTAAGGCTTAAACTTTTATACGCACGCCTCATGTACATACTTGAAATACTGGTATAACATTCTCCTCCTTAGAAACATTCGTCCCGAATGTTCCTTCTCAAGACGGATAACGATAAAGTTCCTCTAACAAGTTGCCAACGCCGCACCGCCACAAAATAACACACGCTTCTTCCTTCCTTACTGGTCGCACTTTCTCGAACACTTGAACTCTCCTAGTATACGCACTCATACTTCGCCATCGCCGCTTCAAAATCTGAGTCACTACCTCCAAACTTGGTCATCTTACTAACCTTAATTCATTTAAGGCCGCTCCCGCCTTCACGATCCGATTCTGGTCTAACATATCCACGAACTCATACGATGGTCATCTAAACTTGGGCCTAGCACCCTCGTGACTTACCACCGCGACCACCTAAACTGACTTCACCTTAAACAGGCTACGTTGACCCGCACACGCCTCAACCCGACTTCATCGTGCCGAACTCTCTAGTTTCTCGATCCGGAACAATCTTACTAATTCTCATCATGAAAGCTACCACTTCCATCTCACTACCCATGGACTTATCACACTAATACATTCTAGGCATATAATTGTCACGACCCGACCCCGGGTCCGTGACCGGTGCCTTGACCCGGACACCCTCGTGACACAACATCAGAGAAAACCAGCAGAAATAAACTCAAGGTAAAACAACCATAATAGTATAAATTGTCTAGCCCAAAATGGCTACCCCAAAAGTACATCAAATCAAACGGCTATATCCTTAAACAACCCAAGTTATGACAAGACTACAGGCCTCTAAGAATAAGTAACACTATGACGGGACAGGGCCCCGTCATGCCCCTGAATGTACAAAATATCACAACACCGGGGAGAACCATACCAAAAGTCGAAGCTCAAGAAACGGAGCTCCCGACACTGAGTAAGAGATCCTAGGAATGAGGATCTACCGCCGCTTCCCTTACCGGCAGATGAACGCACTTCGAGGAAGGGGTCGCATACACAACGCACAAGTATGTAAACTCGAAAATATCAGAGTAATATCATAAGTCAAAAGTAAGTCGAGTCATAGATAAAAATCGCTTCTCAGACCGCGCCTTACTAACAATGAGAGTAACAAGTATAAAACTTATAACATAAAAAAAAAAATAGGAGGCTCACGATCAAAACAGGGTACCTCGCCCGTAGTATCATTAAGCAATCCTACTCCTGAGACTATTTCACCCGCATGAGTCCTGTGGACCCGCATGAGGTCATCCGCCTCGTCATGGGACTATTTCACCCGCATGGGACTATTTCACCCGCATGGATCATGTGGACCCGCATGAGTACCATCGTCGTACTCGCATGAGACTATTTCACCCGCATGGATCCTGTGGTCCGGATCCGCATGAGTGCAAGCGCCGCACTCGCATCATGGGTAGCAAATCCATGACATAGATAATAACCCGGGGTTTACCCCGTAATAATACAAATATATAACATAGCTCATCCGGCTATCATACACAACATAAGCACTACCGGCCTATCATACCATACATAAGCACTACCAGCCTATCATATCACAACATAAGCACTACCGGCCTATCATAACATAAGCAAGTTAAGAAATCCCCTAACTTCTTATTAACATTATTAATATTTTCTCTCATTTTAGTAACCTAAGGCACTAACATGTCTTTTAATAGAAAATCCGGGAATTCAACCCAAGTATCATGTACTTCTAACTTTTTAAGAAAAACTCTTTTTATACAAGGATTCCAAGATACTAATCACCATAGTATCAAGTTACAATTTCTTTTCAAAACAAGTCACATTTCCTTTTAGAAATATAATAGGCTTCTAAATCAAGTGACTTCATTTCCTTTAAAACCTTAGGCAACCAATGCCTAAAAATCAATCCACCTTCCATAGTTTCAAATCATTTACCCGTACTTGTTTTAATTAGAGTAAACCATTCTTTGTGAACCTTTCCAAAAACTAATATAACCAACTTCCCATAAAGTCATTATATTAGCGTTATTCCTTTGTCAAATACATTTTCCCTAAATCCAAGGGACTTATACTTTTGAAATGAAACAAGTAGCATATACTTTTAAAACAAGTGAAAGATATCAAATTCAGACGCCTACCGTACTACATAGGTACAACTACTCATGCTCAAGAGATAGGAAAGTTCTACATACCTCTTTCGGTTAATCCACTTGCTAAGTCCAACTACCGCAAGTAATATGTCAACCTATAATAACCATAGTGTGTTTATTAACCTCTAATTTCAATGTAGAAATTCCAAATTCAAGTTATCAATTCCTAAGGAAAATTGGGCAAGATTTTGTTTCTACTCACTTTGCCACCTTTTCAAAGGCTGATTTTTCAACATTCAAACGCCTTATTAAGGCCCAACAACCAAACTAACACAAAGCGGGATTACACACCTAATCTCGGGTGTGTAAAATTTCGCCAAGAATAAAAATCATTTACCGCGCCCTCCTCATCCGCGAGGCAAGAAGCGAGCGAGGAAAGCCTCCGAGAACTCGCCCCAAGTAGTCGGGACGCTGCTCTCCCGATAACTCCCATGATCAAACCAATCGATCGCAGATCACGAGCCGATGCGAACCGGCGTCACGGACTCGTCTTCAAGCTGATCACCCTCACGATCTCTCAGAATCGCCGATGAACTCCTCGCGATCATCCTCCCGCCGACCAGAACTCGCGGCTACAACTCAGAAATCTCGTAGCCTCAAACTATCTCGCTTCTGGTGAACCACGGTGCTACTGGGCCGGAATCGAATCGCCGATCCACTGCCTCACGTTCGCCACGATCCCGCCAAGAATCGGGCCATCTCTCTCAGAATCCATCTCATCTCGCTTCCAGCCGCGGACTGATGCAGAGGTATCGGGTCTCATCGCCACCGCCGCGCTCCTAAACCTCCCGGGTCGGCCAAGGCCGTAGAACTCGCTGCCTCGTGTATAGACCGGATTCGAGCCATCGCGACTTTAGGTGTCTCAAAGAGCGCCTCGGCCGCTTTGCCCTTCGCCCGGCCGCTTTACGCGAGGCATAATCAGCATGTAAAAGGAATACGTTAGAGGGTCCAACTTAACACACTTCTAAAGCACGATCTCAGTGAGAAGAATGGAAACTAATCCTAAATATCCTATAGCCTCCGACATCGCGTGGTGCACAACACACCGATAATCAAGACTTACTAGATACGGCTCAGAGACACTTTCCGAGATTAATCGCTTCGATACTACTTTTGTCACGACTCATTCCAAGCTCCTGGATCGTGCCTTACCCGCACCCAAGCCATACATCGAGAAAATCAATGGAAATATAAAACAAGATATGAATCAATGAAAATTTAGACACGCTTTATATGAGAAAAGTCGCTTTTAAGATATATACATATAACCCAAATTTTGCTACATCCCAACTGCATAATAGAGCTACAAACCTCTAAGGAAGTAACAACTATGGCGGACCCCGCCATACTTCTCGAATGTACAAAACTATCTACAATACGTGAGATCATACCCAAAAGCAGAGCCTCCTATAAGATGGAGCTCCCGACACCAAAGCAAAGATCCTAAGGACGTGGATCTAGCACTGCTGCTCTTACCGCTGCATTTAACGCAAATTCACGGGCGAGGTCGCATAACAGTACTAAGTATGTGAAACCGTAAAGTACTTAAATGAAATCATATCACTTTAAAACCAATTTTACAAATATGCACGAAACAACCAACGAATCGCACATAGTGCCACATCATAAACAAGAGCACAATAGGTAAATCAGAATGTGTCTTTTCTAGGTCGCGAATGATCAAGCAGGCCAATCACCCGTAATATCACCATGCAAGCCTAACTCGACTCGTAGTCCGCATAAAGCCACTCACATAGCCCGCATAGTGGTATAACCCCGCATCGAGGGTAGCTACTCCTGCATCGCCCCGACTCGTAGTCCGCATGGCCACATAGACCGCATGAGGTATAACCCCGCACACTAACTCCGAACTCGTAGTTCCGCATAGGTCCCCGGACCCGCATGAGGTATTCTCAATCACGGTCCTGCATCACCGAGTCTACCCCGTGACGGAGGCGCTTAACCCCTGAACATGTCAAGAGGCGAGTGATATAATACCAAAGATAACAGCTTATCGTTAAACAACATAAGCACAACAAGAATACCCTCTTATACAAATGTTATAAGTCACTACCACACATAGCATCATATCATGTCTACTTATCAAACCATTTTATTATTATTTCATAAATCAATATAAGTCCGTTATAAACACATAAGTAAATCGTTCTTTTATCATTCTTAAGTTGTTATACCTAACTTCCCATAAAGCTAGTATAACTCTTAAGCTTGATGTTTAAAACCAATTAGTTCTCTTCAGAAGAAAATGATTCAATATTCTTTGAAATGCTTTAAGATCCTTATTATTCGTGCTTAAGTCGCAAGACATTGTCGTAAGTATTATTCAGCTTAAGTCAAAAGACATTGCCGTAAGTATTATTCGCTTAACACGCACGCTTCACCGCATCATATATATATTTTAAAATATCATGCTTTAGAAGAATCACATACCTTCTACGAAACCACCGCCAAGTCAATATGTCGCAGCAGAGAATCAACCTATAATAGTCGACACGCCTATCAACGCCTAGACTACTCAGAAATGGGCCAAGCAAGGTAGGGTCCTCTATTCTATGGAAAATCAAAAGACTTCCCTACCCTACGAGCTACTCAAGTCCATCAGAAAACAAATTCTAAGTAAGTATAGTTCAATTATTCTTCTTTAAACCCTTCTACCGTGATAACAGCTCAATTCTATTCTTTAACAACCTTCTAAGTATTTATACTTATTCCTATACTTCTACAAAGATGTATTCTCTAATTACAAAAAGAAGGATACGATTATTTACCTCGTAAGCCCAATAATATCCTAGATATAAGTCGATCCGAGCAAGGTTTAGCTCCTAATTTGTACGCCCAAAAGCTCCATGACCCTTAGAAGTTTCCAACAACTTCAACTTAAATACTAAAAGGGATTTGGGCTAGGTATTTCTGCATTATAACAATACTAAGGCAACTTTTCTACCAAGGAGTGGGGTAGTGTTCGCCAGTGGCTTCTTATGGGGAGCGAGGCTTATGACGATGGCTCACAAGGGGAAAGAGGATTTAGACTTGGAAATTTGTGATGAATAAGTCTTCAAAGAGAGGTATTTATAGGGAAACCAAGTGGCCAAGATCGCTACAAGTGCTGGAGGGCCAAGATTTGCCCAAGTGCCCCTAACCTACTCCTCAAATCACTCCACAAACAAAGGTCCATGTTATAAGCCCCAAAACCTTTCAATCGCCCAAGGCAAAAGGCCACTGCCCACTGAGGGTGACAAGTGTCACCCTCTCGTTGGTCCAAAAGGTTCCGCCGGAAAAATCCGCAAAAATTAGAAATGACATAGCCGAATTTACCCTACGCGAGTCGTAAAACGCTTCATCTGAAACGATTCTTCAGCGAGCCGTGCCCAAAAACGCCCCAGGCCTAAACTTTTGTTACACTTTCGCACGCACGCCTACGCATATACCGGAAATACGGGTATAACATTCTAAGGGTTGTTTGGAGCGGTCGAGCACCCAGCAGAGCTAAACGCCGTCAGATCGACATTTAAACTTGATAAGTTTGGGCTTATCGAGGTAAATACTGTGTTCTTCTATCAGAATTGGAAATTACATACTATAGTAGTATAGAAATGAGTATAAGATATATAGAAGGATGGTATAAGAGAAGAGAATTGAATTGAAATCACATCAAGAATATTAAAGGTTAAGATTGAATCAGATTTACATGTGACCGTATTTACAGACTGTAGTTTAACCGCAGTAAAGTCACGCCCGATTTTCCGTAGAATAGAGAACCTCCGCTTAGAATATTCTATAGAGTAGTCTAGACGCTGATAGACGATATGGCCTTTATAGGTTGAAAGTTCTCGCGAGTAGATGTTCTACTTGAAAGGTGGACAAGGCTAGCCGTTATAGCATGAGCGCTTTGCTATTTGTCGATAATCGTCGCGAGGTATGTGATTCTTCCTATCCTCTCGAGCATGATATTTTAAAAGAATATATATAGTACTAGACGACGGTGTTAACCGAACGCGGTTTTATCACATGCCTTTTGACTCGAGTCTAAATAATAAGAATCTTGAAGTATTTCAAAAGAATTAAGAAACCTTTGAAAGAAGAGTAATACTGTTTTAAAAGCTTAAGAGTTATACTAGCTTTATGGGAAGTTAGGTATAACGACTTAAGAGAGATAAAAAGAATGGTTTATTGATTTTAGAAGTTAAGAGACTTGATCTTAAAAGATAAGAGACTTGACTTAATTGAATTAATATGAATTTTGTTAAAAGTGTGAAACCTCATTCGTGAGTAATGAGTACTTGTTTTTAAAAGGAATAATGTTTTACCGATTTCTAAATAAGAATAAGTATCGAACTAACCATCGCAGTCGCTTAATAAAGGGAAATGTATTGACTAATTAAGTATTATTAAAACCAAGAGAAACCTCCATCCGCATGAAGCTAAGATTAGACAAAATGATATTACATTTCCTAGATCATCGCTTTAATAAGATTGTTGAACAAGAATAACCTACTCACACATAAGGCATATGTTTCTCAAATTGTTTTAAAAGAGAATTATATTATTAAGGATTAAGACTATGAACTACTAAACCTTTCAAAATGAGAAACTCGAGCATTCAAATTAGGCAAACTCAACGCTTGGAAAAGAATGTTGTTACTTGATTTTACAAAGGGAAGTGTTTTGGTTTACTTAAAAAGATAGTCACTCTATTTTTAATACTACGGTATCGTGTGACTTTCGTAAAGAAACAAGATCTTTTAAAGAGATAATGTATGAAGTACTTTGGGGATAAAACCCAAACTCGTGGACATGAAATAGAAAGTACTCGTGTGAATAACTTGACTATGTTGGTTCGTGATAGCCTTGTAATACCTTCTTGTTGGTTTGATAAGTAAACATGTTAGGATGCTACGTGTGTTAGCATCTTGTGATGCTTGTGTAAGGGGTTTCCTTGTTGCGCTTATGTTGTTTAACGATGTCGTTATGATAGTATTGTACCACTCACCTCGACATGTTATACCGGGGTTGTCGCCTCCGACGCGGGTATACCTCAAAGCGTATGTGCGACTATGATTCGAGATACTCACGCGTCCAGGGACCTGGCGCGAGCTACGAGAGTTCCGTGTTAGCGGCGGTCTATATGGCCACGTGGTCTATGCGCTACGCGGACCACGGTCCAGACGACGCCGGGATTAGCTACCTCGACGCGGAATACCTCACGCGCCTACGCGCGTGGCCCACGCGAGTCGCGGAAGTTCCAGGATTTGACGCGCACATCGATACCGAGGGCGAGCCGCCCGCTTCGATCATACGGCGCGCCCAGAAAGACCTCGTGATACGCTTTTATGGCATTGTTGGTACCGTGGGTTTTAGTAGCCTGCTATGCTTCGCATTTACTCGCGACGGCTTTATTATGACACAGTGGGACCGTGTTCATGTATTCTCGGTGCTTTTATATCATAGATCACGGCAAGTGCGGAAGGTATTCCACGCATGATTGATGCCGGGCGTGAGACCCATAGTTATATTCCGAGTGACGACTTTGAGGCGCGAGTCCACGACTTGATCGCTATTTATCGCGAATCGTAGTTTGGTTATCATACATGTCTCCCGCTATATAGACTACTATGATTTCATTTACGATTTTTCGCCACATACTTGGTATCATTCAGATCGACTTCTTTCGGGCCGCCACGCCGCAGGTAGGTACACCGCTTGTCGATCCTCGCCATGTGGTCACGTCATTTGGGAAGCTCCGCTTTCCCGAGGCTTATCACGTATAGTCCCCTCATCAGAGTACTACATTCAGGTATGGCGGCCCCGTCCCGCCATTGTTGTTATATCATTCTGTGAGGTCCAGAGTAATCGCAGGCGTAGTTTGTAAAAGGGATGTAACCGTCGTTCAAGTTTATTATATATATGCCGGCGGGCAATTTTTCTCGCTTAAACTGCTTTCACTTCATATTATTTCATGTCTTGTTTTATATTCCGCTGATTTCTAATGTCAGATCACCAGGGTGCCCGGTTCGGTCGCGACAAAAGTGGTATCGAGCGCTTAATCCTCTGGAAAGTGTCTACGCATCGTATCTAGTAGAGTTCGATTATCGCTGTCGCGCACCACACCAATAATCGTGAGGCTATAGGATATTTAGGATTAGTTTCATTCTTCTCACTCGAGATCGCGCCTCAGAGACGTGTTATGTCGGACCTCTAACGATTTCTTTCCCTTACCTGCTATGCCTCCGCAAGGCAACCCGCCCGTATGGGCAAGGCGAGGAGTCGCGAGCAGAGTACAGAGGGTTACGAGGCGCAGCCCAATCATCACCCGTGGTGCTTCATTCGGGAGTTCTCACACGCCACCAAATTTCAGCAGAGTTTAGCCTGGGCAGCAGCTCCTCATCGCGCCATGATATCCGGACCTTCGCCCACGCACCAAGAGCAAAAGTATAGATTGCAAAGAGACGACTCACATTAGCTATGAATTTAGCAACCAGAGAGTATTTTATGTACCGATTTATCGCGCCTTGATGATTATCTACAAGGGTTGTGCAAGAGTAGCTCTTCACCAAGCTCGAGCATGGTACGCAGACGGCTTATGCGCGCAGAGCCCGAGAAACGTAGAGATCGACGGTTAACCAAGATCGCAGTAAGAGGCCGTAATGCAGGTCCTTGGTAACTTTCGAGGCGACCGCCTCAAGAAGATCGATACGCACTCCGCCACAGCATAGTGGTCCTCCACAAGGTTCAGACGCTCGGTATGCCGAGTTGGTCGAGCTCAGTGGCTTCCGATTCGCAGCCTATACGTAAGTTCTAGCCACCAATTCGTTTTTCCTCGTTGTTCACAAAGGACAGCGCCATTCCGTGGCATGTCGCCTTTTGTCGGTGCTTGTTTTACCCGCGCCATCATGGCCACGTGGTCGCGCGGTGTCCTAGCAGGAGGGATGCAAGTGAGGACTCACCACCGATCGCATGATTCGCTGGTTCTGAGAGGAAGGGTGTTAGCTGCAGAGGCCACCCCACCCCTGCGGCTGCCATGGAAGATGTCATCGCGAGTGTCGCACTTCTTCGACATCTTGTTTTCTCGCGACAGCAGGCCATTTTGAGAAATTGTCCACTGCAGGTGGCGCCGATGTATAGACTCACCTTCAGACCGGGCCGTTCATCACCTTTCCTAGCTATGCACCCAGCAGGGCAGGATTGATTGGAACGAAAGAGGGTAGTTGAGCTAAGAAAGACCACTAGGTTTTCGTGACTTGATTAGCGAGATTGTTCGGACGGAGCAAGTGTTTGGCGCGATAATGGTCGGGTTGAGGACCGACGCGTCAACCCGCGGTTTGTAATGCGCGGGTCGGTTCGGGGTGGTCCTCCACGTGGTAGGTCATAAGGGTGTTAGGCCCAAGTTTAGTTAACCAACAGACGAGCACGTGGATGCTCGACGGTGAGTCGCCGACGAGGTCACCATCTTATCTTTCGCCAGACCGTGTACTGGCAAATGGGTTACGCGAGATGTTATTTATCGGGAAGATTGTAAGGCTACACGGATCCCATCGCCACGACCCAACCTGCGCGGATCGTGCCTCACCCGCACCTAAGTAGACATACATCGAGTAATCACAATATAAAACATGACATGAAATAATATGAAGTGTAAAAAGCTTTTTCGCTAAAAGTTCCTTTCTACAGATATATATATAAACTTAATTTGAACATATCCTTTACAAACTCGCCACAAATAAAGCATGCACTTAAGAATGATATGTCAACAATGGCGGACAGGTTCGCCATACCTCAATGTAAGTACCTACAACGACAGGACTATACCACCGATAAGCCTCCGAGAGAAACGGAGCTTCCCAAACGCTGAATCGTGACCCTACGAGGAGGATCAACAATGGTGTACTTACCGCGCAGATGAACGCACTTCGGGCGAGGTCAAGATAACGTACCAAGTATGTGAAATCAAAATACTGTAAATGAAATCATAGTAGTCTATATAAAGCAGGAGACATGTATGATAACCAAACTACAGTTCACAATAAATAAGCAGTCATGTCAAGTCAGGGACTCACGCCCTCAAAGTCATCACTCAAATACAACTATGGGTCTCACGCCCACAACATCAATCATGCCCGTGGAATACCTTCTGTTATACCCCGTATTTCCAGAGTATGTACGTGAGGGCGTACGTATAAAAGTTTAGCCTTAAAGTTTGGCACTATGGACGAAATTGTGCACACCTATCGAAAAGAGTCGTTTTCCGACGAAACGTTTTTCTAAACTTGCGAAGGGAAAATTCCAGCTATGTCATTAATAATTTTTGCGGATTTTTCCGAGAGACGGAATATTTTGGACCAACGAGAGGGTGACAAGTGTCACCTCGTTGGCATGTTTGGACGGCAAAATGGGCTTGCCTTGCACGTTTTTTGTGTTGAAATTTTGGTCAAGGGTTAGGTAGGATATTTTGTGTAGATGGATAAGGTAGCACATGGCTAAATCTTGGCCTTACACTTGCTATGCACTTGGCTTCATCTTGGCCATTGGTTGGCCTTTGGTTAGCCTATAAATACTCCCCTTGCTTGAAGGTTTTCTTCATCCACAAATGTTCCTAAGTCTTGAAAAATCCCTCCCTCTCCCTCTTGCTTGTTCTCGCCCAAACACCACCCCTCTCCCCTCTTGAAGGCCCTACCGAACCCCTTGTCTAGTGGTTCTAGCCGAGAACCCTCCCCTAGCCTAGTTGTGCTAGTCGAAATACTACCCCCTTGGTAAAGAAATACTCCAAGTATTGTTGTTATGCCTAAATACTTTAGCCCAAATACCTTGTAGTACTTTCCACAAGATTTCTTTATACTAAAAGCCCTAAAAATACTATCATACTTCCCTTTAGCCACTAAACGAAACCCTAAGGAAAATCTTCACCCGTAGTCGGTTATAAGTAGAAGCTGCGTAGAACTTCTATGGCGGTTTCTCGAGCGGATTGAAGCGCACTGAGTAGAGCTAAACCTTGCTCAGATCGACTTTAAACTTGGATAATTTTGGGCTTATCGAGGTAACTAAACTTGTCCCCTTATTGTAATTGGAAATTACATGTCAGAGGAATATATAGTTGAAGTATACTATATATGTAACTGATCATAATTTTTGCGCAATGTCTTTTGACTTAAGCCCAATAATAAAGAAGAGAATCGAATCAGAATTACATAGACTCAGACAGAGACTTGTGTAGCTTTACCGTGAAGTAGAATCGCACACGCCCGGTTAGACGTAAACCCCCGTGGGTTGGCTTGGTAGCCTACGACAGAGAGGAGATTTACGCTGCCATGGGGGGAGGTGCGCCGAATTTTCTCAGAGAATATTCTACGATGAGATCTAGATGTTAATAGGCGCCTTGTGGCCTTTATAGGTCAAGTACTACGATGGCGTGATCTACTCGGCTTAAGGAGAGCCACGCTTGAGGTACTTGGAGCGCTTGCTATTAGTCGATAATCGCCGCGAGGTATGTGAACCTCTTCCTATCTCTTCTAGCATGATATGTGTATAACTATGTAGTACGGTAGACGATACGTGTTAAATGTATTTGATTGGTCTAAAACATAAAGTGTTATAACGGCTTTATGAAGTTGGTTATAATAGCTTTACGAGGTAAGAAAATGCTTTGTAGTTTTTAAAAGGTAACCGATTTGAACTATAACCGGTTTGATGTGTGATAATAAAGAACATGAAGTATTTCAAAAGATTTATGAATCATTTTAATAAGAGTAATACTTGGTTTTGAAAGCTAAGAGTTATACTAGCTTTATGGGAAGTTAGGTATAAACGCTTAAGAATGTTAAATGGATTTCGGAAAATGAGAACAAGTATCGAACAAACCATCGCAGCAGTAATAAAGGAAAATGTATTGAATAATGAATTATTGGTAAAACCAAAGAGAAACCTCCATCCGCATGTAAGTTAAGATAAGACAAAATGATATTACATTTTCTAGATCATGGTCGCTTAAGAAGATTGATATAAACAAGAATAACCTACTCACACATAAGACGATATTACTCAATTGTTCTAAAAAGGAATTACGTGATTAAGACTATGAACTATGAAATCTTTCAAAACGGGAGTCGAGTAATCAAACTAGGCAACCGAACTTTAGGAAAAAGGAATGTTGTTACTTGACTTTAAAAAGAATGTGTGTTGTTTACTTAAAACGCTGGTCACCCTATTTTTATACTACGTATCGTGACTTTTGAAAAGGAATGGATCTTTTAAAAGAATTTAACGATGTAGTACTTTGGGGTTAAACCCGATTTTGACAAATGAAAGTACCTCGAGCGTGTGTAACTTTCCTATGCTTGTTGTCAGGTAACTTGCCTACGCTTGTTGTGATAGCCTTTGTTGCGCAAGTATTGTGTTTCTATACCACCGCCTCTCGATGAGGTCGGCTGATTTGTGATGGACGTTTATACCGTTCACGGGATGAACCGAATGTATTCCACTCGATCACCGCTGCTCACGGGATGAACCGAATGTATTCCACTCGACACCGCGCATGGGACGAACCGAATGTATTCCACTGACTACCGCGCTCATGGGACGAACCGAATGTATTCCACTCGACTACCGGTTCACGGATGAACCGAATGTATTCCACTCGACTACCAAGGCCCACGGGATGAACCGAATGTATTTCACTCGACTACCGTGTTCGCTGGATGAACCGAATGTATTTCACTCGATCATCGCTGCTCACTGGATGAACCGAATGTATTCCACTGACTACCGCTGCTCACGAGATGAATCGAATGTATTCCACACGCTTATACCGGGTCCATGAGATGGGCCGAGACATGTTATACGATCACATGATTTGTACCTAGATCACGGCAGCTGGCAAGGAGTTCCACGCACGAGGATGACTTCGAGGCGCGAGTCCCCGACTTGATACGGCCGCTTATGTTGTAAATCGTAGTTTGGTTATCATACACGCTCCCGCTTATATAGACTATTATGATTTCATTCACGATTTTACGCCACATACTGTACCGCAGATCGACTCTTTCGGGGCCGCTCATGCCGCAGTAGAGGTATATCGGCCAGGATCCTCGCCTAGATCACAACAAGGTTGGGAAGCCCCGCTTTCTGAGGCTTATCTTTTGCATGTTACTCGAGTCCGTAGGTTCTGTACATTCGTGGTACGGCCCGCCCCGCCATAGTTGTTGTTATAAAACTCTAGAGGTCCAGAGTAATCGCAGGCGCAGTTTGTAAAAGGATAACTGCTCGGTTTTTTTACGTATGTACGTAAGACAACCGCTTTGATTGGCCTGCTTATTTATAATATCTCTTATTTCATGTTCATGTTTTATTTCCGCGATTTTCTCTCGATGTTGTATCACCAGGTGCCCGGTAAGGCACTACCACGCCCGGTTCGGTCGTGACAAAAGTGGTATCGTGAGCGCTTAGTCCTGAAAGTGTCTACGCACCGTGTCTAGTAGAGTCTTGATTATCTGTGCAGGCACCACATCTATAATCGTGAGTCTATAGACATTTAGGATTGGTTTCTATTCTTCTCATTCTCGAGATCGTGCCTGTAGCCGAAGTTATAAGTCGATCCTCTCGACGATTCCTTTCGCTACCGCTATGCCTCCGCGCAGCGCACCCGCCCGTATGGCAAGGCACTGAGGAGCCGCTGGTGTGATTCAGAGGAGTACGAGGGCGCAGGCCCGGTCAGTACCTGAGATAGTGCTTCAGACGGCTAGTTTTGCGACGCCGCCAAAGACCAAAGAGAGTCAGAGCCGCAGCAGCCGTCGCCGAGACCACAAGACTGAGCCTCCACCCCACACCGGAGCAGCAGGAGATGAGTTACAAGGAATCGCCCGCTTATCGCCGTGGTCAGGCCGACACGAGGATAGCCGGACGCAGCAGCCCAGTGAGCACCAGCCGTTCACCCGAGGTCGATAGTTTGAGGCTACGGACTTTCTCGAGTCAGAGTCGCCAGAGTTCTACGGGTCGAGGCCCGAGGATGATCCGCAGGAGTTCATTCGACAGTTACAACGGATCATGAGAGTGATCAAGGCTTCGGAGACCGAGTCGGTGGTCTTAGGTTCGCATCAGCTGCGTGATACTGCAAATGATCGTTTGATTCGCGAGCCGTCCGGGAGAGCATGCGCTCAGCAGTTGGAACGAAGTTCTCGTGGCGCTTGCACATTTCTTACCTCCACGATGAGGAGGGCTCGGGCCGGCTGATTTTTGACAACGAGGCAGATCGCGACGATTAGAGAGTATAATGTGGAGTTCGACTCATTAGCTCGATATGTCCCCGCTTTAGTGGCGACTACGGAGGATAGAGTGCACCGATATGTCACAGGCTTGACGACATTATCTAGCAGAGTTGCTCGTGTAGCTCTTCACCGGCACGGACATTGCCCGCACGCAGCTTACGACCGATGCGAGGAGCGGAGGAGTCGACGAACGACCGAGATCGCAGGTAAGAGGCCGTAACGTATGGTCCTTTGGTAACTTTCGAGGCGCCGCCAAGCAGCAGACTAGTTATGTACTCCGCCAAGACAGAGTGGTCCTCCGCGCCTTCGTGACGCTCGTTATTCGAGTCGGTCGAGCTCCGTGGCTTCCGTTTACAGAGGTACGCGAGTTCTAGCCGCCAGGATTCACGTCCCTCAACAGCACGATGCGGCGTGCGCCATCCCGGAATGTCGTTTTTATCGGTGCTTGTTTCACCGCGCCGCCGTGGCCATGTGACGAGAGATCGTGGCTTATAGGAGGGGTACAGCAAGATGACGCAGCCACGGACGCGGCGGTTCATCACCTTTCATAGCATGCTACCGCAGGCGTGTGCCTACGATTAGAGCGAGCAGAGCTTCGTGTATATCCTTAACCTCTAGAGATTTGTATGCGTGATATGACGACCTTATTATCGCTGGCTATGTCCGATAGCGCTGGTTGCTTAGGAGTTAGAAAACCCGGTTAGTTGAAAGGATAAGTATGTGGCATGGGAAGTGCGAACCTTAGAATATTTCATGCCGAGACCTAGAGGTAAGGTCGCCTTAAATAAGAGATTCTCGCGTTAGTCTTTGTTGAAATACTTGGTACGCCAGAAATGAATCGTGGGAAATTGGTCAGGTGGATATGAAAGTGGTAGCTTTCAGACTTGAATAGGTAAGATTGTTCGGATCGGGAACAAGAGTTCGCGCGATTGTGGGTCGGGCCGAGGACTGTTACGGTCGACCCGCAGCCGGCCAGCGGGTGGGCCGAGGCGGTCCCGCCAGCGGTAGGTCACGAGGCGCCAGCCCAAGTTTAGTCGACCATCGCGGTGAGTTCGCGGGTATGTTCGATCGATCGATCGAAGGCCGGAATGGCCTTAAAGGAATTCGCCAGCGAGATGACCAAGTTCGAGGTAGCGACTCCAAGGGTTGGAAACGTCGCTGGATCAAGCGTGGAACATGTACTAGAAAGAGTTCGTGTTCGGAAGGTGCGACGAGGAAGGAGGGAAGCGAACACGTGTTACGAACTAATTAATCATTTCTTTCGTGAAGTCAAGACGAGGAACGCGTCCTTCGACCAGGATGAGAGTTATATTGTTTTTATCTTCGAGGTGATTCCTCATGGACTCGGGATTACGATTTTGTGCGTGTTATTTTGCAGGCTGCGGCATGTTTGGTTTCGTAAGTATAGTAGTGAAGGCTATACCGCACGCAGATGTTTCGAGATCGGAAGGAACATTCGACGAATGTTTCGGGGAAGAATGTTATACCTCAGATTTCCGCAGTATGTACGCGAGGCGCACGATAAAAGTTTAGCCTTAAAGTTTGGCACTATGGACGAAATTGTGCACACCTATCGAAAAGAGTCGCTTTCCGACTAAACGCTTTTTCTAAACTTCATGCGGAAAATTCCGCCATGTCATTAATAATTTTTATGGATTTTTCCGAGAGACTAATATTTTGATCAACGAGAGTGTGACACTTGTCACCCTCGTTGGCATGTTTGACGGCAAAACGGGCTTGCCTTCCACGCTTTTTGTGTTGAAATTTTGGCCGGCGGTTAGGTAGGATATTTTGTGTAGATGGATAAGGTAGCACATGGCTAAATTCGCCTTACACTTGCATGCACTTGGCTTCATCTTGGCCATTGGTTGGCCTTTGGTTAGCCTATAAATACTCCCCTTGCTTCAAGGTTTTCTTCATCCACAAATGTTCCTAAGTCTTGAAAATCCCTCCCTCTCCCTCTTGCTTGTTCTCGCCCAAACACCACCCCTCTCCCCTTCAAGTGCCCTCGACCGAACCCCTTGCCTAGTGGTTCTAGCCGAGAACCCTCCCCTAGCCTAGTTGTGCTAGTCGAAATACTACCCCCTTGGTAAAGAAATACTCTCCAAGTATTGTTGTTATGCCTAAATACTTTAGCCCAAATACCTTGTAGTACTTTCCACAAGCACTTTATACGAAAAGTCCTAAAAAATACTATCATACTTCCCTTTAGCCACTAAACGAAACCCTAAGGAAAATCTTCACCGTAGTTGGTTATAAGCAGAAGTTGCGTAGAACTTCTAAGCGGTTTCGAGCGGATCGAGCGCATGGAGTAGAGCTAAACCTCGCTCAGATCGACTTTAAACTTGGATAATTTTGGGCTTATCGAGGTAACTAAACTTGTCCCCTTATTGTAATTGGAAATTACATGTTGTAGGAATATATAGTTGAAGTATACTATATATAGAATCGATCATAATTTTTGCGCAATGTCTTTTGACTTAAGCTCAATAATAAAGAAGAGAATCGAATCAGAATTACATAGATCAGACATGAGACTTGTGTAGCTTTATCGTGAAGTAGAATCATACACGTCCGTTAGACGTAAACCCCCGTGGTTGGCTCGCAGCCACCCGATAGAGAGAGATTTACGCCGTCATGTGTGGGGAGGTGCCGAATTTTCAGAGAATATTCTACGATGAGATCTAGATGTTAATAGGCGCCAGGGCCTTTATAGGTCAAGTACTACGATGGCGTGATCTACTTGGCTTAAGGAGAGCCGACGGCTTGAGGTACTGGGGCGCTTTGCTATTAGTCGATAATCGCCGCGGTACGCGAACCTCTTCCTATCTCTTCTAGCATGATACGGTATAACTATGTAGTATGGTAGACGCATACGTGTTAAATGTATTTGATTGGTCTAAAACATAAAGTGTTATAACCGCTTTGGGAAGTTGGTTATAATAGCTTTACGGTTGTAAGAAAATGCTTTGTGGTTTTTAAAAGGTAAATCGTTTGAACTATAATCGCTTGATGGTGATAATAAAAATATGAAGTATTTCAAAAGATTTATGAATCATTTTAATGTAAGAGTAATACTTGGTTTTTGAAAGCTAAGAGTTATACTAGCTTTATGGAAGTTAGGTATAAACGATAAGACAAACCACCGCAGTTAGAATCGCATCGTAATAAAGGAAAATGTATCAATAATGAATTATTGGTAAAACCAAGAGAAACCTCCATCCGCATGGCTAAGATAAGACAAAATGATATTACATTTTCTAGATCATGGTCGCTAAGAAGATTGATATAAACAAAATAACCTACTCACACATAAGACGATATTACTCAATTGTTCTAAAAAGGAATTACGTGATTAAGACTATGAACTATGAAATCTTTCAAAAATGGGACTCGAGTAATCAAACTAGGCAACCGAACTTTAGGAAAAAATGTCATACTTGACTTTAAAAAGAATATGTGTTGGTTTACTTAAAAATGCTGGTCACCCTATTTTTATACTACGTATCGGTGACTTTTGAAAAGGAATGGATCTTTTAAAAGAATTTAACGATGTAGTACTTGGGGTTAAAACCCGACTTTGACAAACGAAAGTACCTCGAGCGTGTGTAACTTTCCTACGCTTGTTGTCAGGTAACTTGTCTATGCTTGTTGTGATAGCCTTTGTCGCGCAAGTATCGTGTTTCTATACCACCGCTGCCTCACGAGGCCTACCGATTTGTGACGGACGTTTATACCTGCTCACGGGATGAACCGAATGTATTCCACTCGATCACCGCTGCTCACGGGATGAACCGAATGTATTCCACTGATCACCGCTGCTCACGGGATGAACCGAATGTATTCCACTCGACCACCGCTGCTCACGGGACGAACCGAATGTATTCCACTGACTACCGCTCACGGGATGAACCGAATGTATTTCACTGACCACCGTGGTTCATGGGATGAACCGAATGTATTTCATCGACTACCGTGGTTCACGAGATGAACCGAATGTATTTCACTCGATCATCGCTGCTCACGGGATGAACCGAATGTATTCCACTCGATCACCGCTGCTCACGAGATTTAACCGGAACGATTCCACACGCTTTCTATACCGGGTCCATGAGACGGGCCGAGACATGTTATACGTGATCACATGATTTGTACCTAGATCACGGCAAAGGAGGAAGGAGTTCCACGCACGGCGGATGACTTCGGGGCGCGAGTCCCCGACTTGACACGGTCGCTTTATGTCGCGAATCAGAGTTTGGTTATCATACACGCCTCCCGCTTTATATAGACTATTATGATTTCATTCATGATTTTACGCTTTCACATACTTGGTACTGCCAGATCGACCTCCTTCTGGGCCGCTCATGCCGCAGTAGAGGTACACGGCCAGGATCCTCGCCTAGGATCACAGTCACACATTGGGAAAGCCCCGCTTTCTTCTGAGGCTTATCTTTTGCATGCTACCCCGAGTCCGTAGGGTTCTTGTACATTCAGTGGTACGGCGGGCCCCGTCCGTCCATAGTTGTTGTTATAAAACTCTGAGGTCTCAGAGTAATCGCTACAAGGCGTAGTTTGTAAAAGGATAACTGCTCGTGTTTTTTTTACGTATGCATGTATGGCAACTGCTTTGGTTGGCCTGCTTATTTATAATATCTCTTATTTCATGTTCATGTTTTATTTCCACTGATTTTCTCGATGTCAGATCACTAGGTGCCCGGTAAGGCACTGGCCACTGCCCGGTTCGTCGTGACACCTTCCTCACCGCCAGCCTATGATATAAAAGCACCAAGGAATACACATGAACACCGTGTCCCACTGTGTCATAATAAAACCGTGACGGTAAGTACGAAGGCATAGCCGACTACTAAAACCTACGCACTAACAGTGGTCATAAATCGTACGAGATCTCGCCTGCACCGCCACATGATCGGCCGCCACTCGCTCGCAGATCTAATGCGCGCTTCAGTCCCGAACTTCCCGCACCCGCATAGGCCACTCACATAGGCCCGCATGAGGTATTCTCGCATCGGCGGTAGTTACTCCCGACAACGCCCCGACTCGCACCACATGGCCACATAGACCGCATGACCACAAAGGCCGCGACACTAACCCGAACTCGTAGCCCGCACGGGTCACACGCACTGCACGAGGTATTCTCGAATCATAGGTCACATGCACTACCGAAGTCTACCCCGCACGGAGGCGCCTTAACCCCTAATCATGTCAAGAGGTGTGTGATATAATACTAACATAACAAATTATCGTTAAACAACATAAGCACAACAAGTGGAAACCCTTTACACAAACATCACAAGATACTAACACACGTAGCATCCTAACATGTTTACTTATCAAATCAACAAGAAAGTATTACAAGGCTATCAAAACCAACACAATCAAGTTATTTACACAAGCGTACTTTCTTTATGTTAACAAGTTCGGTTTTTATCCCCAAAGTACTTCATACATTAACTCTTTAAAAGATCCGCTTTTCACAAAAGTCACACAATACCCGTAGTATAAAAACAGAGTGACTATCTTTTAAGTAAACTAAAACACTTCCTTTGTAAAATCAAGTAACAACATTATTTTCCAAACGCTCAAGTTTGCCTAATTTCAAATGCTCAAGTTTCTCATTTTCAAAGGTTTAGTAGTTCATAGTATTAAATCACTTAATGATGTAATTCTCCTTTAAAACAATTTGAGAAACATATGACTTATATGTGAGTAGGTTATTCTTGTTTATAACAATCTTATTAACGCAGCCATGATCTAGAAATGTAATATCATTTTGTCTCATCTTAGCTTCTACGCAGATGGAGGTTTCACCGTTTTAATAATACTTAATTAGTCAATACATTTCCTTTATTAACGCCGCAGTTGGTTTGTTCGATACTTATCCCGATTTCCAAATCAAGAAACATTATCCCTTTTAAAACCAAGCACTCATTACTCACGAACGAGGTTTCACACCTTTTAACAAAATTCATATTAATTAAGTCAAGTCTCTTATCTTTAAGATCAAGTCTCTTAACTTCTAAAATCAGTAAACCATTCTTTTTATCTCTCTTAAGTCGTTATACCTAACTTCCCATAAAGCTAGTATAACTCTTAAGCTTTTAAAACTAAGCATTACTCTTCTTTTCAAAAAGGTTTCTTAATTCTCTTGAAATACCCAGATTCTTATTATTCAGCTTAAGTCAAAAGACATTGCCGTAAAACTACGCTCGCTAACACACGCACGCTCACCGCACTAAATATATTCCTTTAAAATATCATGCTCAAGAGGATAGGAAGAATCACATACCGCGACGATTATCGACTATTAGCAAAACACTTCACTCGCTTATAACCCTACTAGCCTTGTCCACCTTCCAAGTAGAACATGCTACTCGCAGAACATTCAACCTATAAAGGCCATATACGCCTATCAACGCCTAGACTACTCAGAGAATATTCTACTAAAAATTGGGCAAAGACTTCCTACCCGTTAAACTACACAAGTCTATCGCAAATACACCCTATGTAAGTACGCTTAATCTTCTTCAGAATATCCTTCTATTACGCTCAATTCTCTTCAGAATATCCTTCTATGTATCTTATATTCATTTCTATACTACTACAAGATGTAATTTCCAATTACAATAGAAGGACAAGAGTATTTACCTCGATAAGCCCAAAATTATCCAAGTTAAACGTCGATCCCGAGCAAGGTTTAGCTCCTAATTTGCACGCCCGATAGCTCCAAGAAACCCTTAAGTTTCTAACAACTTCTACTTAAATACTATAAGGGATTTGGGGCTGTGGTATTTAGGAATAGTAACTATACTTGGAAGACAACTTTTCTACCAAGAGAGGGTAGGTTTCGCCAGACTCACAAGGGGGGGAAGAGCTTGACGAAAAGCTATAAGAGAGGAGGGATTTTTCAAGACTTGGAGAATTGATTTGTGGACGAAGAAAACCTTCAAGTTGGGGTATTTATAGCCAACCAATGGCCAAGACGAAGCCAAGTGGTAGGCAAGTTGTAAGGTGGAGATTTAGGCAAGTGTCCTTATCCATCTACTACACAAATATCCTACCAACTCCTCGACCAAAAACTAAGCCACAAAATCGCCCAACCTTGCCCAAGTTGTTGCTCATACGAGGTGACAAGTGTCACCCTCCCGCTGGTCCAAAATATTTCGCCTCTGGAAAAATCCGCAAAAATTATAAATGACATAGTCGTAATTTTCCTACGCAGTTTTGTAAAACGCTTCGCCTGAAAAACGATTCTTTTGATAGGTGTGCACAATTTTTTCGCCCCCTATGCCTAACTAAGGCTAAACTCAGACGCACGCCTCACGCATATACCAAAATACGGGTATAACATTCTCCCCTCCTTATAAACATTCGTCCCGAATGTTCCTCCTAAGTCTCAAAACAACCATGCGACAAGATAGTCTCCACCTGCATTTCATTTAAAACAATCATGCCACACCGCCACAATACAACACGCGCAAACACTTACATCCAAGTCCACGATAATCACTTCCATCACTACAAAAGCTCCCACCCGAGGTCTAAAATATACTCCTTCGCACCTTCACTTTACAAAAGAAATTATCACATCTATGCTCGTAACACATGCTCGCTTCTTCCTTACTCGCCGCATTCTTCTCATACATTCGAACTCTTTCTCATAACTTGTCACATTTCGATTCTCGCTTTTTTCCAAAATCTCCGGGTTACTACCTCCAACTTGATCATCATTAATCGGGAACACTCGACGGATTCACACGACCTGCTCGGCTCGTGGATCGTGCCTTACCCGCACCCAAGTAGTCATACATCGTAGAAAATCACTAATATAAAACAAGACATGAAATAATTGTAAATGATACGCTTCGAGAAGGGTGGCCTTTCGCATATATACATAAACCAAGGTTTGCGCTACATCCCAACTGCATAAATATGACTACGCACTTAAGGAAATAAACAACTATGGCGGACAGTGGCCCCGCCATACCCCGATCAGATAAAACTATCTACAACAGTGAGATCATACCTAAAAGCAGAGCCTCCTATACATGGAGCTCCCGACACCAACGCAAGAGATCCTAAGGATGTGGATCTAGCACTGCCGCTCTTACCATGCAGATGAACGTAGCTCAAGGAGGTCAAGATAACAGTACTAAGTATATGAAATCAGAAAGTACTTAAATGAAAACATATCATTTTAAAATCGGCTTTGCAAGTATGTATGAAACAACTAAGGAACCGCACATAAGGCTACATCATAAACAAGAGCAACAATAGGTAAATCTGTAATGTCTTTTCTAGGTCCGAATGATCGGGCAGGCCAATTGCCCGTAGTATCACCATGCAAGCCTAACTCGACTCCGAGTCCGCATAGGCCACTCATATAGGCCCGCATAGTGGTATGTAACCCCGCATCGAGGGTAGCTACTCCTAAGATCGCCCCGACTCGTAGTCCGCACGGCCACATAGACCGCATGAGGTATAACCCCGCATCACTAACCCGAACTCCCGTAGCCCGCATAGGTCCTCGACCCGCATGAGGTATTCTCGAATCACGGTCCTGCATCACCGAGTCTACCCCGCACGGAGGCGCCTTAACCCCGTGAATATGTCAAGAGGCGAGTGATATTATACTAACATAACAAATTATCGTTAAACAACATAAGCACAACAAGAATACTCTTATACAAACGCTATAAAGACACTAACACACATAGCATCATATCATGTATACTTATCAAACCATCTTATTATTCTTTTCACAAATCAATATAAGTCCGTTATAAACACATAGGCAACCTGCTTTTTTATCATGCTTATGGTTATACCTAACTTCCCATAAAGCTAGTATAACTCTTAAGCTTCGCTTTAAAACCAATTTGTTCTCTTCGCTTAAAAATGATTCAAGATTCTTTGAAATGCTTTCAGATCCTTATTATTCAAAGCTTAAGTCGCAAGACATTGCCGTAAGTATTATTCGTGCTTAAGTCAAAAGACATTGCCGTAGTTATTATTCGCTTAACACATGTACGCCTACCGCACTACATATATACTTTAAAATATCATGCTTTAGGAAGAATCACATACCTTCTCAAATAAAACCACCGCCAAGTCAATATGTCGCGCACAGAAATCAACCTATAATAGTCGACACGCCTATCAACGCCTAGACTACTCAGAAACGCTTCTAAGCGTAGGGTTCTATATCCTACGAAAATTGGGCAAAGACTTCCTACCCATGAGCTACTCAAGTTCATCAGAAAACACCCATGTAAGTACAATTTGATTATTCTTCTTTAAACCCTTCATCGTGATAACAGCTCAATTCTATTATGTGATATTCTTCTAAGTATTTAATACTTATTCTTATACTACTACAGATGTATTCTCTAATTCAAAAGAGGGTTAGGATTATTTACCCCTGTAAGCCCAATAATATCCTAGATAAAAGTCACTGAGCAAGGTTTAGCTCCTAGGTTGTACGCTCCCAGAGTCTAAGAAACCTTAAGTTCTTCACAACTTCTACTAAGGACTAAGGGATTTGGGCTAGGTATTTGGGCATTATAACAATACTAGAAGGCAACTTTTCTACCGCTGGGGTAGATTTCTGCCAGTTGTGGGGAGGGTTGCCTGCCAAGCTCACCTGGGGGGTGTTGACGAAAGAGGCTACAAGGGAGAGGGAAGGATTTTCAAGACTTGAAAGGAATTTGTGACGAAGAACTCTTCATCTTGCGGGGTATTTATAGGTCAAGCCATGGCCAACCAAGGGTCAAGATGATGCCAAGTGCAAGGCAAGTGTAGGGTGAAGATTTAGGCAAGTGTCCATTCTATCTACTACACACAAAGATCCTACCAACTCCTTGACTTGTGCAAAGGCACAAAAACGCGCTATCCTAGTCCAATTCGGCCCAACGGACGATTCAAGTCCATCAATCGGAGGGTGACAAGTGTCGCCTCCCGCTGGTCCAAAATGTTTCGCCTCTGAAAAATCCGCAAAATTAGAAATGGCATAGCCGAATTTACCCTACGAAAGCCGTGGAAACGCTTCGCTGGAAAACTATTCGCTTTGTGAGTCAGGCCCAAAACGCCCAAGGCCTAAACTTTAAGGCCAAACTTTTGTACGTATTCCTCACGCACATACTCCGAAATACGGGGTATAACATTCTCCCCTCCTTAGAAACATTCGTCCCGAATGTTCCTTCCCAAGACCGATAACGATAAGGTTCTTCATAACTTAAACAGTTTGCAAATGCCACACATGACCACAAAACAACACTTAGGCATAAACGATAATGAAAATTTACAAGTAGGAAAGTGAATTACCTGGAGGTGTGGGGAATAGCGAGGATACTTCGCCTCATGTCCTCCTCGCCTTCCCACGCCATCTCCTCCCCGAGCTCGCTCCGCCACAAGACTTTGACGGAAGCCACGCCCTGGTCCGCAGATGCCTAACCCGACGATCGACTATCGCTATGGAATCTCTCATACGATAACCCCTCACCGACATCGCTAATCGGTGTACCCTAGATGGATCCCCGATACATCTCTCGCCTAGAAACGTGAAACACCGGATGCACCGCTTCCAGACGGACGACAGATTCAACTCGTAGTAACCTTGCCTACCTCGCGACGATCCGATACGCCCAACGTACCTGGGCCGAAGTTTCTTCTTCCCGACTCATCACACCCTTCACGGGTGACACCTTTAGAAAACCCAATCATGAACTCGAACTCTGCATGCCGACGACGATGATCTCGTGATACGACTTGCCGACTCAGCCGCCAATACCGCCTTCAATAAGCTTCACCTTATCCATCGCTCACGCACCAACCGTCCCACTAGCCGCACTCGCCACATCGAACCAACCTATAGGCGACCGCACTTCCTCATACAAGGCCTCATAAGGCGCCATCTCAATACCGAGTGGTAGCTATTATTGTACGCGAACTCAACCAGAGGCAAATGATCCTCCCACCACTCGGTCGATAACACAGCTCGCAAAGATATCCTCAAGCAGTCCGATAGTGCGCCGCCCGTCCGTCTGCTCGTGGATGGAATGCAGATTGTGCTCACCGCCCCCTAAACCTCTCTCGAAAGACCTCCGTAGTTAGCCAGAACCGGGCTCCTGCTCGATATGATCGAAATAGGATCCACGCACCGACGATCTCTGATGTAAAGTCCGCATAATCCTCACCAAAAGTCGCCCCGACGGAAGAAAGTGGGCTGATTTCACACCGCCGACGATAACCCATATAGAATCATGTCTCCTCCGAAAGCGAGGTAATCCCGTGATTTAAGTCCATGTTGATCACCTCCCACTTCCGTGCCCGATCTCTATCGCTCAGAATAAACCACTGTGCCTCCGTGCTCTACCTTACCGCCGACAACACGGCACCGAGCTACGAACTTTGCAACGCCCTCTTCAAGCCATCCCACCAATACACGATCTAAGCGTCGTGGTACATCTTGGTCGACTTCGACGGATAGAGTAACGCGCTACCGGTGCTTCCTCAAGAACTCCGCCAAGTCCTCAAACATCCGAACACACACCGCTTCTCAAACCTTAGCACCCCATCGTGCTACTCAAAAGGACTCTTGCCTCACGAAGAGTCAGACACGATAACGTGTCGAATCGATCTCAAATCGCCGCTTTCTTCACCTCTCGACGACGGAAGACTCGCAACCTCACGAACTCAACCCCATCGCTATCGTAATCAATCAAACGGACACCAAGGCTCGCGAATCGATGCAAATCACGAACCATGTCCTCCTCTCTAGCCGCACATCCGATAGGCTCCCATCGACCTACGACAAGAGCATCCGCCACAACATCGCTTTCCCGTGGTACAGATATCAACATCGTAATCCTTAAGCAACTCTAACCACCGCCTCGCCGTGAAGTTCACTCCTCCGTCAAGATATACCGAGGCTCTGTGGTCCGTAAAAATATCCACGTGAACCCCATACAAATAAGGCCTCCAAATCTTCAAAGCGTGAATCACACCGCCAACTCCAAATCACGCGGGTAGTTCCTTGTGTTTCTTCACCGCCGACGATATGCTATAACCCCGCCATGCCGCATCAACACACATCCCAACCCGATGCTCGACGATCACAATACACGACATAACCATCCGACCTCCGGAAGAGTAAGAACGGGCGGCCGCCTCTTTCAAAGAATCGAAACCCCGCCACAAGCATCACCATCAAACTTGGCCGCCTTCTCGAGTCACCTAGTCAATGATGCAGTAGATAGAAGCAAACTTCTCCACGAACCGATAATATCCTCGCAAGGCCTAAAATCGCGAACCTCGCTGAGTAAGAGGTTCAGGCCAAGTCCTCGATCGCTTCGATTCGCCAGATCCACTGAATGCCATCACCACTAATATGCCCAAGAAAAGCCACCAAGTCAACCAAAACTCACATTTGGAAAACTTGGCGCATAACCACTGGTCTCGAGAACTATCAAGACAGCCTCAAATGCTCCGCACGCCTCGCCCGAGCGAGAATAAACCAAGATATCATCAATGAACACTATCACAAACGTGTCCAAAATGGTTTGAACACTCGTTCATCAAATCCATGAATATCACGAGCATCGTCAACCCAAAAGACATGACTCGAACTCATAATGCCCGCATCGCCCGAATGCACCCAGTGGACATCCACCTCTCGACTCGCACTGATGATAGCCCGATCGCAGATCAATCTTGAGAAACATCTCGCACTCGCAATCGGGTCGAACAAATCATCAATCTCGGAAGCGGGGTATTCGTTTAATGGTCACCTTGTTCACCGCTCAGAATCAACACATGCGCAGCTGCCCCGCCCTTCTTCTTCACGAACAATACCGCGCTTCCTGCGAGAAACACTCAGCCCGATGAAGACCTTTCTCCAAAGAAATCCCTAAGCCGATCCTTCAACTCTCTCAACTCGGCAGTGCCATTCTGTATGGCGGAATGGAAATAGGCCGAGTGTCCGCAACACATCTATACAAAACTCGATCTCCCTCTCATGAGGGATACCCGGGAGGTCGTCTGGAAACACGTCTGTGAATTCTCTAACCACTGGAACTGACTGAAAATCTGGTACCGCAGCCTTCGTGATCAAACACCAACGAGATGGTAGATATACCCTTCCGCACCATCTTCCTAGCCTTGAGGTAGGAAATAAACCTACCTCGACGATACCGTGCTCCTCCCACTCAACAACCGGCCTCAGAAACTGGAACTGCATTTACTTTCTCTCAGCCTACATTGGCGTAGCAAGAAGCTAGCCAATCCATCCCCATGATCACGCCGGTCAATCATCTCCAACTCTATCAAGTCGGCCAGGTCCGACGATCAGAATGGTCACAGACAAGCTCTATATACCCGCCGAGCTACCACCGAATCACCCATCGCGTAGCTACCTCGAAAGTGGTTCATGGACTCAGGCTCTATCCCTATCCTACTAGCAACAAGCGGAGATATATAGGACAGAGTAGAACCCGGATCTATCAAAGCATACACATCAAACCCAGAAACTGATAAGGTACCGACGACATCGCGAGGCCTCCCGATCCCGCTTACCGACAGCATAAATGCGTTCGAGGACCGCGAATCGGGACCCGAGCCACGACCGCCGCGACTGCCGACCCACGAGTACCTCGCTCCGGGCGAGTAATCGTAGGAGATGATGAAGCGGCAATGTAACTCGGCCGAGCCCTACCACCGCCACGCTCGGCTCTGACAAGCCGCAGTGACCTCGCCGCTACAATCAGAATAAGCTCCCAAAGCGCACTCACACTTCCCGTAATGGGATCTACCGTGACGCCACACCGGGTGGTCCCGATCGCCGCACTCGCTACTCGACGCTCGCCCCGCCTCGGGTCCGCCTCGAATACTCGCAGGCAAGGACGCGCAGAGTGCTCGAGCCGGCCGTGGTGCAAATCCAGATTGCCGCCGAGGCCGCCACCACGATAGCCACCGTAAGACCTCCCGCCCCGCCCTCTTCGCCGCTCACAACTCGCCGCCTTCGCGCCTCGCATCCAAGAGCGCGAGCTCGCACGCGGTAATGCCCATACCTACCGAGAGAAACACCCGCATACGACTCGCCATATAATCGTTTCAGCCCGGACATAGCGTGCACCCTATCCTCCATATTCGCTACTAATGCCGGGACATATCGAGCCAATGAATCAAACTCGACATTGTACTCCCGACAAGGGCCCTTCGCCTCAAAGAAAAAATCTATCACCGCGCCTCCTCATCCGCGAGGCAAGAATGAGCGAGAAAGCCTCGAGAACTCATCCTAAGTACTGGGACGCTGCGGTTTCCCGGATAACTCCCACGAATCAAACCAATCGATCGCAGATCACGCACTTATGTGGAACCAAAGATCACGACTCGGTCTCCGACGCCCGATCACTCTCAAAATCTCAGAGCCGACGGATGAACTCGCGATCATCCTCCCGCCGACCAGAAACTCGAGGGCTACAACTCGTGAAGTCTCGTAGCCTCAAACTCTCGCCTCAGTGAACCACGGTACGATCGGGCTGGACTGAATCGCCAGATCCACTGCCTCACGTTCGCCACGATCCCGCCAGAATCGCCATCTCTTCAGAATCTATCTCATCCGCTTCCAGCCGTGGACCGAGGTGTAGGTATCAGAAGTCTCGGCTGGATCGGCGGCGCCAGAGAACTCGCTGCCTCGTATAGATCGCCCGAGCCTCGTGACTTAGGTGTCCCACTAGCAGCTCCTCGGCCGCTTGCCCTTCGCCCGGCCGCTTTACGCGAGGCATAATCACATGTAAAAGGAATACGTTAGAGGGTCCAACTTTAACACAGCTCTAAAGCACGATCTCAGAGTGAGAAGAATGGAAACCAATCCTAAATATCCTATAGCCTCGACATCGTGGTGCACAACACACCGATAATCAAGACTTACTAGATACGGCTCAGACACTTTCCGAGGATTAATCGCTCGATACTACTTTTATCACGACTGCTCGGTTCGTGGATCGTGCCTTACCCGCACCCAAGTAGTCATACATCGTAGAAAATCGAATATAAAACAAGACATGAAATAATTGTAAATGATACACGCTTTCGAGAAAAGGGTGGCCTTTCTAAGATATATACATAAACCAAGGTTTGCGCTACATCCCAACCGCATAACATGACTATGCACTTAAGGAAATAACAACTATGGCGACAGGCCCCGCCATACCCCGATCAGATAAAACTATCTACAACAGTGAGATCATACCTAAAAGTAGAGCCTCCGAGAAGACGGAGCTCCCGACACCAACGCAAGAGATCCTAAGGATGTGGATCTAGCACTGCCGCTCTTACCGCAGCATGAACGCAGCCCAAGGAGGTCAAGATAACAGTACTAAGTATATGAAATCAGAAGTACTTAAATGAAAACATATCATTTTAAAATCGCTTTTGCAAGATGTATGAAACAACCAAGGAACCGCATATACTACATCATAAACAAGAGCAACAATAGGTAAATCAGTAATGTGTCTTTTCTAGGTCGCGAATGATCAAGCAGGCCAATTGCCCGTAGTATCACCACGCAAGCCTAACTCGACTCCCGTAGTCCGCATAGGCCACTCATATAGGCCCGCATAGGTATGTAACCCCGCATCGAGGGTAGCTACTCCTCGCATCGCCCCGACTCAGAGTCCGCACGGCCACATAGACCGCATGAGGTATAACCCCGCATCACTAACCTCGAACTCACGAGCCCGCATAGGTCCCCGACCCGCATGAGGTATTCTCAATCACGGTCCTGCATCACCGAGTCTACCCCGCAGACGGAGGCGCCTTTTTAACCCCTGAATATGTCAAGAGGCGAGTGATATTATACTAACATAACACCTTATCGTTAAACAACATAAGCACAACAAGAATACTCTCTTATACAAACGCTACAAGACACTAACACACATAGCATCATATCATGTCTACTTATCAAACCATCTTATTATTCTTTTCACAAATCAATATAAGTCCGTTATAAACACATAGGCAAACTGCTTTTTATCATGCTTGTGGTTATACCTAACTTCCCATAAAGCTAGTATAACTCTTAAGCTTCGCTTTAAAACCAATTTGTTCTCTTCGCTTAAAAATGATTCAAGATTCTTTTGAAATGCTTTTAGATCCTTATTATTCGTGCTTAAGTCGCAAGACATTGCCGTAAGTATTATTCAGCTTAAGTCAAAAGACATTGCCGTAGTTATTATTCGCTAATACATGTACGCCTCACCGCATTACATATATACTTTAAAATATCATGCTTTAGGAAGAATCACATACCTTCTCAAATAAAACCACCGCCAAGTCGAATATGTCGCGCAGAGAAATCAACCTATAATAGTCGACACGCCTATCAACGCCTAGACTACTCGTAAACGCTTCAAGCAGTAGGGTTCTATATCCTACGGAAAATTGGGCAAGACTTCCTACCCGTGAGCTACTCAAGTTCATCGTGAAAACAAATTCTATGTAAGTACAATTTGATTATTCTTCTTTAAACCCTTCATCGTGATAACAGCTCAATTCTATTACGTGATATTCTTCTAAGTATTTAATACTTATTCTTATACTACTACAAGATGTATTCTCTAATTCAAAAGAGGGTTAGGATTATTTACCTCGTAAGCCCAATAATATCCTAGATAAAGTCGCTACCGAGCAAGGTTTAGCTCCTAGGTTGTACGCTCCAGAGTCTAAGAAACCTGAAGTTCTTCACAACTTCTACTAAGGACTAAGGGATTTGGGCTAGGGTATTTTGGGCATTATAACAATACTAGAAGGCAACTTTTCTACCAAGGGAGGGGGTAGATTTCGCCAGGCTAGTGGAGGGGTTGCCTCGCCAAGCTCACCTGGGGGTGTTGACGAAAGAGGCTACAAGGAGAGGGAAGGATTTTCAAGACTTGAAAGGAATTTGTGGACGAAGAACTCTTCATCTTGGGGTATTTATAGGTCAAGCCATGGCCAACCAAGGGTCAAGATGATGCCAAGTGCAAGGCAAGTGTAGGTGAAGATTTAGGCAAGTGTCCATTCTATCTACTACACACAAATATCCTACCAACTCCTCGATTGTGCAAAGGCACAAAAACGTACCATCCTAGTCCAATTCGGCCCAACGGACGATTCAAGTCCATCAATTCGAGGTGACAAGTGTCGCCTCCCGCTGGTCCAAAATGTTTCGCCTCGAAAATTCAGCAAAATTAGAAATGGCATAGTCGAATTTACCCTACGTAAAGTCGTGGAAACGCTTATTTTAAAAATATTCGCTTTGTGAGTTGTGCCCAAAATGTCCAAGGCCTAAACTTTAAGGCCAACCAGACGTATTCCTCACGCATATACCGAAATACGGGTATAACAGATCTCCGATACTTTTCCGAACATAACAACATGAAAGATCGACGATCGCTTCCTAAGCCGGACGGCAATGCTAACCTACGGGCAACTTGGCCTATTTTCCAAATGATCCGCAGAGGCCCAAAGTAACTCGCTAAGTTTCTATTTTCCAAAACTCGCCACACTCTTTCCGTGGTACCTTCAAGAAGACCCACCGCCAACTCCGAGCTCTGTGTCGCCGATTATCCGCACGACTTCGCTGACTCGAGCCGCTAATAATCTCTTCTCGATAAGCTTCACCCTATCCATATCCCGCCAAACAAGTATGAACCAACTATCCAACCTTGCCAACATCGAACCAATCGACCGAACTTACACTTCCGCCCTACAAGGCGCCATAAAGCGACATCCGAATACCGAAATGGTAGCTATAAAACACTCCTTCAACAGAGGCAACCATCCTCACTACCCTTGAAATCCAAACACCGCCCGAGGGCGAATGCACATCGAGACTCACCGAAGTTCCTAACCCCGCTCGTAAAACTTCCAAAAAGGAATACCAGAACTGGCTCCACCGCTCATAAGGTGAAAGTAGGCACCTCGCAGCCTTACAACCTTCCCCGATATAATCATCTCGCATAACCCATCGCTGAGTACATCGCCACGACCAACCTGCCCGTGGATCTGCCTTACCCCGGCACTCTAGCGATACAACATCGAGTAATCGAACATAAACACAACATGAAATATTGCAAAGGAAACACATGTTTATCTAAGAAAAGTTGCCTTTCCGCATATATATATATAAAAACTTAGATCCGAATAAGCTATATCCCAATACAACCTCGCCCACAACAAGATTACATGCACTTACGAATGATATGATAACAACGACGACAGTGGCTCGCCATACCCTCGAATGTAAGCACCTACAACAACAGGGGACTATACCAAGATAAGCCTCCGAGAAACGGAGCTTCCCAAACGCCGAACTGCGACTCCTAAGAGCGAGGATCAACGATCGTGTACCTTTTACTCGCAGATGAACGCACTTCCAAGCGAGGTCAAGACAACAGTACCAAGTATGTGAAATCAAAATATCAGAAATGAAATCATAGTAGTCTATATAAAGCAGAGAGACATGTATGATAACCAAACTACGCTTCACAATAAATAAGCAATATGTCAAGTCGTGACTCACGCTCAAAGTCATCACTCAAATATAACAACGGGTCTCACGCCGCGACATCAATCATGCGCCGTGGAATACCTTTCCTCATCACGCAGCCTATGATATAAAAGCACCAAGGAATACACATGAACACTGTGTCCCACCTGTGTTATCATAAAACCGCACGGTAAGTACGGGCATAGCCGACTACTAAAACCTACGCATAACAAGGTCATAAATCAGATTACGATCCGCCTGCACCGCCACATGATCAAAGCCGCCACTCGCCTGCAGATCTAATGCGCGCTTCAGCCCCGAACTTCCCGTAGCTCCGCATAAGCCACCCGATGGCCCGCATGCAGGTATTCCCCGCATCGAGGGTAGCTACTCCCGCAACGCCCCGACTCGCACCGCATGGCCACATAGACCGCATGACCATAAAGGCCGCACACTAACCCGAACTCTCAGAGCCCGCACGGGTCACATGCACCGCACGAGGTATCCTCGAATCATAGGTCACATGCACTACCGAAGTCTACCCCAGACGGAGGCGCCTAACCCCTAATCACGAGTGATACGATACTAACATAACACTTTATCGTTAAATAACATAAGCACAACAAGTGGAAACCCCTTTACACAAACATCACAAGATACTAACACACGTAGATCCTAACATGTTTACTTTATCAAAGCAAATGCTAACGTATGACAAGACTATCACAACCAACACAATCAAGTTATTCACACAAGGTACTTTATGCTAACAAGTTCGCATCTATCCCCAAAGTAATTCATACATTAACTCTTTAAAAGATTCGCTTTCTTCACGTAAGTCACACAACACCCGTAGTATAAAAATAGAGTGACTATCTTTTAAGTAAACCAAAACACTTCCTTTGTAAAATCAAGTAACAACATTATTTTCCAAACGCTCAAGTTTGCCTAATTTCAAATGTTCACGCTTCTTATTTTAGAAAGGTTTCAGAGTTCATAGTCTTATCCATTTAAGAATATAATTCTCTTTTAAAACCATTTGAGAAACATATGCCTTATATGTGAGTAGTTATTCTTATTTATAACAATCTTATAACAAAGAATCATGATCTAGGAAATGTAATATCATTTTGTCTCATCTTAGCTTCTATGCATTGAGGTTTCATGGTTTTAATAATACTTCATTAATCACAACATTTCTTTATTAACGCCGCAGTTGGTTTGTCGATACTCATTCGATTTTCAAAGCAAGAAACATTATTCCTTTTAAAACCAAGTACTCATTACTCACTTAACGAGGTTTCACACAAAATTCATATTAATTTAATTAAGTCAAGTCTCTTATCTTTAAGATCAAGTCTCTTAACTTCTAAAATCAATAAATCATTCATTTTATCTCTCTTGCCGTTATACCTAACTTCCCATAAAGCTATTATAACTCTTAAGTTTTTAAAACCACAAAGCATTTTCTTACCTACATAAAGTCAGTTATAACCAACTTCCCATAAAGTCGTTATAACACTTTATGTTTTAAACCAATCAAATACATTTAACACACGTACGCTCACCGCACTACATAGTTTACAAAGCATCATGCTAGAAAGGATATGAAGAGGTTCACATACCGCGACGACATCGATAATAAGCAAAACGCTCCACAAGATCAGAATCTGGCTAGCCTTTTCCACTCTTCAAGCATAATACGCCACTCGTAGATTTCCACCTATATAGGCCACAAACGCCTATTAACCAGGATGGGTTTATACATCTAACCGACGTGTACAATTCTACTTCACAAGAATGCTACACAAGTTCATCGTAATACGCCCCATGTAATTACGCTTCTTCTTTCTTTATATTCGTGCTTAAGTCAAAAGACATTGCCGCAGTTAGGTTCATTTCTATATATAGTATACTTCAACTATATATCTACAACATGTAATTTCCAATTACAATAAGTGGACAAGAATATTTACCTCGATAAGCCCAAAATTATCCAAGTATAAACGTCGGTCCCAAGCAACGCTTAGCTCCTACTCCGGTGCTCCAACCCGCCCAAACAACCCTTAGAAGTCCTACGCAACTTCTTCTTAATACTCCAACCAACTACGGAGATTTTCCTTGTGGTTTCTTTGAGACAAAAGGACATACTGTAGTATTTCCTGCTCTAAGTACAGAGGTATCTTGGAATACTACAAGGTATACTGCTAAGGTAATTGGGTATAAGAACAATACTACGGAGAGTATTTCTACCAAGAGTGGTATTTATACGAGACAACACCACAAGTGGTGTATACCTACCAACCCCACTCAGAGTGGGGTACTCTGCCATGGGGGAGGGACTCTCGCCAAGGCCTCACAAGGGGAGGGGACGAGAACACTACTAGAGAGGAGGGAATTTCAAGACTGAGATTTGTAGAACGGACGAAGAAGTCTTCAGGGAGTGGGTATTTATAGGTCAAGCCACGGCCAACCAACGGCCAAGATCACGCCAAGTGCAAGGCAAGTGTAGGGTCAAGATTCATCCACGTGCACCTTATCCATCTACCACACAAATATCACAAAATATCCTACCTACTCCCACTCACCCATTTCGTCCCAATTGCCGCCCAAAGCCCACCAACGAGAGTGCCGTGCCGCCTCTCGTTGGTCCAAAATGTTTCGCCTCTAAAAATCCGCAAAAATTAAAATGTCATAGCCGAATTTACCCTACGCGAGTCAGTAAAACGCTTCGCCGAAAAAAACGACTTAATCGTGTCAGGAACAAATAATTTTCTACCCTTGACTTTAAGGAACAAACTTTTCTACGCACGCCCCACGCATATACCGGAAATACGGGTATAACATACACGGCCCCGACCGAAAGATAAGACGGGTTGACCTCATCGCCCGCCATCGGTCGAACACATCCACGAACTCGCATTTACGGTTAACTAAACTTGGGCCTAACACCCTCGTGACTTATCACACAATGACCACCTCGAATCGAATTTACCACAAAACAGTCGCTGGTCGACCCGCAATCGTCCGCAAGACCCGAATCTGACCGCCATCACGCCAAACACTTGCTCCCGATCCTAATCAATATCACAATCGCTACGAAAACCTAGTGGTCTTCTTAGCTCAACTACCCTCTTTCATTTCATGCCACGGACTTATCACACGTATATATCTCACGATAATCGTGCACTCGATAAGTGGTTAAACATAAATATAATCTTTACTCAAATGGCCTTGCTTCTAAGCGTCTCCACGTATAAAACTCTAAGGCTCACACTTTCCTTATCCCCAATCTTACCCTTTAACTAACCACGATTTCTAATCACACAATGTTATCTCAACATAACACTTAAGATATACTTATCTTATCACACGCACTAATCTCTGTAGGTTAAGGATAAACTCAGATTCATCGCTTCACTCCCTTTGTCGCTCTAATCAATCCCGCCTGTAGGCGCATAGCTAGTAAGGTGATTAACTAGCCACCGATCCCGGGCGTCGAGTCTCTACGCCCGACACTCTAGTCGGACAATTTCTCGCAAAATGGCCTCGCCGCCTCAAGCAAAACAAGTACCAACAAAAGACGACATTCCCGACGACGCCGCCACACCGTGAATACCGAGGGAAAATCAACTCGGGCTAGAACCTACGTATTCAGAACCGTAAGCCCCGAGCTCACCAACTCCGTGATACCCCGAACGCCCCGAACCTCGCGAGGACCACCGCACCGCGAGGCGATATCTAATTTGTCGAGGCGGTCCGCCCGAAGTTACCAAAGCGATCTCCGCCGATCGCCTCTCATTGCCGCCCTTGATTAATCTATCGATCTCTACGTCTCTCGGCCTGGTGCGCATAAGCCCGTACGCACGCCATGCTCATGCCTGACTGAAGAGCTACTCTTACACAACCCTCTCTCAGATAGTCATAAAGACCCGTGATAAATCGATCCATAATATATTCTCAGGTAGCTACAATCCTAGCTAGTAACAGGTCCATTCCTTTGTAATCCATATTCTTTGTTCCCGGTCGTGGAACTGAAGGCTCATATATCATGGCCGCAGCAGAGCCGCCGCGCTTAAACTCGCTGGCCGCGACGCCGCAGTAATCCCCGAACAAGCACCACCTCAGCGATGATCGGGCCTGGCCCTAGTAACCCTCCTCGTTTCTACTCGCAGCCTCCTACCGCCTTGCCCTTCTTCGGGCCCGGCTGCCTTACGCGAGGCATAACGGTAAAGTGGAAAAATACGTTAGAGGGTCCAACTTATAACACGCCTCTAAGCACGATCTCAGAGTGAGAAGAATGGAAACCAATCCTAAATATCCTATAGCCTCTCGACATTATGGTGCACAACACACCGATAATCAAGACTCTACTAGATACGGCCTCAGACACTTTCCGAGGATTAATCGCTTCGATACCACTTTTGTCACGACCAACTCGCCCGTGGATCGTGCCTTACCCCGCACCCAAGTAGACATACATCGTAGTAATCGAATATAAAACATGACATGAAATAATATGAATCAGAAATGCTTTTTCATGGTGGCCTTTCGCGTATATATATATAAGCTTAATTAACAAGCTATATCCTTTACAAACTCGCCACAACAAAGGCATGCACTTAAGAATGATATGTCAACAACGGCGGACGTGGTTCCCGCCATACCCCAATGTAAGTACCTACAACGACAGTGGACTATACCATCGATAAGCCTCCGAGAAACGGAGTTTCCCAAACGCCGAATCGTGACCCTATGAGCGAGGATCAACATCGCGTACTTCACCGCAGATGAACGCACTCCGGCGAGGTCGCATAACGGGTACCAAGTATGTGAAATCAAAATATCAGAATGAAATCATAGTAGTTCATATAAAGCACGAGACATGATGATAACCAAACTACAGCCACAATAAATAAGCCATGTCAAGTCGTGACTCACGCCAAAGTCATCACTCAAATACAACTACGGGTCTCACGCCCACAACATCAATCACGCCCGTGGAATACCTTCCTCACCGCGGCAATGGCGATATAAAAGCACCAAGGAATACATGAACACCGTGTCCCACCTATGTCATAATAAAACCGCACGGTAAGTACGAAGGCATAGCCGACTACTAAAACCCATCGTACTAACAGTGGTCATAAATCAGATTACGAGATCCGTCTAGACCGCCACATGATCGGCCGCCACTCGCCCGCAGATCTAACGCGCGCCTCAGTCTCGAACTTCCCGCAGCCCGCATAGGCCACTCACATAGGCCCGCATGAGGTATTCTCGCATCGAGGGTAGCTACTCCTCGCAACGCCCCGACTCGCACCGCATGGCCACATAGACCGCATGACCACAAAGGCCGCACACTAACTCGAACTCTCGCAGCCCGCACGGTCACACATACCCGCACGAGGTATTCTCGAATCATAGGTCACACACCCGCCCGAAGTCTACCCCGCAGACGGAGGGCACCTTAACCCCTAATCATGTCAAGAGGCGAGTGATATAATACTAACATAACAGCCTTATCGTTAAACAACATAAGCACAACAAGTGGAAACCCCTTTACACAAACATCACAAGATACTAACACACGTAGCATCCTAACATGTTTACTTATCAAATCAACAAGAAAGTATTACAAGGCTATCACAAACCAACACAATCAAGTTATTCACACAAGGTACTTTCTTTATGTTAACAAGTTCGGGTTTTTATCCCCAAAGTACTTCATACATTAACTCTTTAAAAGATCCGTTTCTTTCACAAAAGTCACACAATACCCGTAGTATAAAAATAGAGTGACTATCTTTTTAAGTAAACCAAAACACTTCCCTTTGTAAAATCAAGTAACAACATTATTTTCCAAACGTTCAAGTTTGCCTAATTTCAAATGCTCAAGTTTCTCATTTTCGAAAGGTTTCGTAGTTCATAGTTTTAAATCACTTAATGATGTAATTCTCCTTTAAAATAATTTGAGAAACATATGCCTTATATGTGAGTAGGTTATTCTTGTTTATAACAATCTTATTAACGCATCCATGATCTAGGAAATGTAATATCATTTTGTCTCATCTTAGCTTCTACGCACGGAGGTTTCATCGTTTTAATAATACTTAATTAGTCAATACATTTCCATTTATTAACGCTGCAGTGGTTTGTTCGATACTTATCCTGATTTCTGAAATCAGTAAAACATTATCCCTATTAAAAACCAAGCACTCATTACTCACGAATGAGGTTTCACACCTTTTTAACAAAATTCATATTAATTAAGTCAAGTCTCTTATCTTTTAAGATCAAGTCTCTTAACTTCTAAAATCAGTAAACCATTCTTTTTATCTCTCTTAAGTCGTTATACCTAACTTCCCATAAAGCTAGTATAACTCTTAAGCTTTTAAAACTAAGCATTACTCTTCTTTTCAAAAAGGTTTCTTAATTCTCTTGAAATACTTCAGGATTCTTATTATTCAGGCTTAAGTCAAAAGACATTGCCGTAAAACTACGTTCAGTTAACACACGTACGCTCATCAGATTAAATATATGTCACGACCAACCTGCCCGCGGATCGTGCCTTACCCCGCACCCAAGTAGACATACATCGACTAATCGAATATAAAACAAGACATGAAATAAAATCGCTTATCAGAGAAAAGTCGCTTTCGATATGTATATATAAACTTGAACAGCTTACATCCCTTTACAAACCCCGCCCACAACAAGATTTCATGCACTTCTAAGAATGATGTAATAACAACGGCGACAGGTTCGCCATACCTCGAATGTAAGTACCTACAACTACAGTGACTATACCACCGATAAGCCTCCAGAAACGGAGCTTCCCAAACGCCGAATCGCGACCCAATGATCGAGGATCGACGATCGTGTACTTCTACCGCGCATTTAACGCACTTCAAGGAGGTCGCATAACAGTACCAAGATGCGAAATCAAAATATCAGAAATGAAATCATAGTAGTCTATATAAAGCGAGACATGTATGATAACCAAACTACGCTTCACAATAAATAAGTAGTCATTTCAAGTCGTGACTCACGCCTCAAAGTCATCACTCAAATACAACTACGGGTCTCACGCCCACAACATCAATCATGCCCGTGGAATACCTTCCTCACCGCCGCAGCCTATGATATAAAAGCACCAAGGAACACATGAACACCGTGTCCCACCTGTCATAATAAAACTGCACGGTAAGTACGAAGGCATAGCCGACTACTAACACCTACAAGATTATCAAGGTCATAAATCAGACATGAGATCTGCTGACCGCCACATGATCGGCCGCCACTCGCCGCAAAGATCTAATGCGCGCTAGTCCTCGAACTTCCCGCAGCCCGCATAAAGCCACTCCAATGGCCCGCATGAGGTATTCCTCGATCGAGGGTAGCTACTCCCGCATCGCCCCGACTCGCACCGCACGGGCCACATGCATCGCATGACCATAAAGGTCGCACACTAACTCGAACTCAGAGTTCGCGATAGGTCCTCGTGACCCGCAGGTATTCTCAATCACGGTCCTGCATCACCGAAGTCTACCCCGCGACGGAGGCGCCTTAACCCCTAATCATGTCAAGAGGTGAGTGATGTAATACTAGCATAACGACTTACCGTTAGACAACATAAGCACAACAAGGGAAACTCCTTTACACAAACATCACAAGACACTAACACACGTAACATCCTAACATGTTTAATTATTAAATCAACCAGGAAGTATTACAAGGCTATCACAAACCAACACAATCAAGTTAATCACACGAGGTACTTTCTACTATATGTCAACAAGTTCGGGTTTTTATCCCCAAAGTACTTCATACATTAATTCTTTAAAAGATCCGTTTCTTTCACAAAAGTCACACAATACCCGTAGTATAAAAATAGAGTGACTTATCTTCTTAAGCAAATCAAAACACTTCTCTTAGTAAAAATCAAGTAACCACATTCTTTTCCAAACGTTCAAGTTTGCCTAATTTCAAATACTCAAGTTTCTCATTTTTGAAAGGTTTCATAGTTCATAGTTTTAATCACTTAATGATGTAATTCTCCTTTAAAACAATTTGAGAAACATATACCTTATTTGTGAGTAGGTTATTCTTGTTTATAACAATCTTATTAACGCAGCCATGATCTAGGAAATGTAATATCATTTTGTCTCATCTTGGCTTCTATGCAGATGGAGGTTTCTACTGGTTTTAATAATACTTAATTAGTCAATACATTTCCCTTTATTAACGCTGCAGTGGTTTGTTCGATACTTATTCTGATTTCCGAAATCAGTAAACCATTATTCCTTTTAAAAACCAAGTACTCATTACTCACGAATGAGGTTTCACACAAAATTCATATTAATTCATTTAAGTCAAGTCTCTTATCTTTTAAGATCAAGTCTCTTAACTTCTAAAATTAATAAACCATTCTTTTATCTCTCTTAAGTCGTTATACCTAACTTCCCATAAAGCTAGTATAACTCTTAAGCTTTTAAAACCAAGCATTACTCTTCTTTCAAAAAAGTTTCTTAATTCTTTTGAAATACTTCAAGATTCTTATTATTCAGGCTTAAGTCAAAAGACATTGCCAGAAAACTACGCTCGCTAGCATGTACGCTCACCGCACTATATATATATTCTTTTAAAATATTATGCTCAAGAGGATAGGAAGAATCACATACCTCGCGACGATTATCGACTATTAGCAAAACGCCCACTGCTATAACCCGCTAGCCTTGTCCACCTTCAAGAGTACACGCCACTCGCAACATTCAACCTATAAAGTTTATACAAGTTCATCAGAATACAAATCCCATGTAAGTACGCTTTTAATCTTCTACTTTAATATTCTTCTGCTATGATTTCACTCAAGTCTTTTCAGAATATCCTTCATTCCAGCTTCAATTCTCTATGAATCTTATATTCATTTCTATATTCGTATGTATTTCCAATTACAATGTAAGGATAGGATTATTTACCCTGTAAGCCCAAAATTATCCAAGTTAAAATGTCGATCCCGAAAGCAACGCTTAGCTCCTACTGGCGCCCAACCCGCTCCAAACAACCCTTTAGAAGTTCTACGCAACTTCTTCTTAATACTTCAACCAACCGTGAAGATTTTCCTTGTGGTTTCATGAGTGATCAAGGGAAGTATAATAGTATTTCCGGGCTTTTAGTATAAGTGTAACTCGAATACTACAAGGTATTTGGGCTAAGGTATTTTGAATAGTAACAATACTGGAGAGTATTTCTACCAAGAGGGGGTAGTATTTTACGAGACAACCACAGGTGTGGGTGTCTCGCCAAGGGCCACTCAAAGGAGGGGGGTGGTTGCCAAAGCCTCACCAAGGGCTTGGACGAGAACCTAGCTAAGATGAGAGGAGATTTCAAGACTTAGAACAATTTGTGGACGAAGAAGATCTTCAACTAAGGGGTATTTATAGGCCAACCAATGGCCAAGATCAAGACAAGTGGTAGGCAAGTGTAAGGTCAAGATTTGGACAAGTGCTCATGGGTCCCACTTGCTCATCAACTACACACAAATATCTACAAATATCCTACCAACTCCAAGGCAACAAAACGCGCTGCGACGGACCTTTGTCGCCCACTTCTGAGGGTGACACATGTCACCCTCCCGCTGGTCCAAAATATTTTATCTCTCGAAAATCCGCAAAAATAATAAACGACATAGCCGTATTTTTCCTTCGCAAGTTTTGTAAAACGCTTCATTAAAAACGATTCTTTTCTGTAGTTGTGAACAAAATTTCGCCCTGCCTAACTTTAAGGCTCAAACTTTTCACGCACGCCCTCACGCATATACCGGAAATACTGGTATAACATTCTCCTCCTTAGAAACATTTGTCCCGAATGCCTTCTCAAGACGATAACGATGAAGTTCTTCTTAACTTAAACAAGCTGCCAATGCCACACATGGCCAAAAAAATAACACACGCTTCAATACTTAATCCAAGTCTACGAGGAATCACCTCTAACATCACAAAAGCTTCCACCCAAAGTTTAAACGATACTCCCTTAAGAAACGATCACTTCTATCCTCTTAACACATGTTCATTTCTTCCCTTACTCGTCGTACCCTTCTCGTACACTCGAACTCTTCTCATAACTTACCACATTTCATCGTCAGCCAAATCTGGTTACTACCTCCAACTTGGTCATCACATCGAACAACTGACGGATTTTTGATACTTTTCCAACATAGCAACATGAAAGACCGGACGATCGCTTCCCACGCCGGACGACAATGCTAACCATAGGCAACCCTATTCTTCACATGACCAAAAGGCCCAAAGTAACTCGCTAAGTTTCTCTGCTTTCCAAAACTCGTTACACTTATCGGGTGGTACCTTCAAGACTCCACCGCCAACTCAACTGCCGCCGCCACCGACATCCGCACGACTTCACGACTCAGCCGCCAATAACCTCTTCCGAATAAGCTTCACCCTATCCTCAACTCAAACAAGTATGAACCAACTATTCAACCTTGCCAACATCGAACCAATCGATCAAGAACTTACACTTCCGCCATGCGCGCCATAAGGCGATATCCGAATACCGATATGGTAGCTATAACAACACTCCTCAACAGAGACAACAATCCTCACACTACCTCAAATCCAAACACCGCCCGAGGGCAAATGCGACATCGAGACTTCGAAGTTCCTAACCCCGCTCGTAAAACTTCCAAAAAGAATAGTGAATCACACGACCCGATTCCGCCGGATCGTGCCTTACCTCGGCACCCTAGTGATACAACATCGAGTAATCACGAACATAAACAATACAAGACATATTATGAAATATGAAACAATAATTCGAGAAAACTTGCTTTTCTGCATAAATATAAATAACGACTTTTTCCAACATGAATAGCTTTTAATCCTTTTTACAAACCCCGCCTACAAGATTTCATGCACTTCTAAGAAATTATACGACAACAATGTATGGACAGGGCCCCGCCATACCCTCGAATGTAAACACCTACAACAACAGTGGAACTATACCATCGATAAGCCTCCGAGCAACGGAGCTTTACCAAACGCCGAATCGCGACTCCTAAGAGCGAGGATCAACGATCGTGTACTTTACTCGCAGATGAACGCACTTCTCAAGGAGGTCAAGATAACAAAAATTTAGTACGTGAAACTAAAAATATCAGTAAATGAAATCATAATAGTCTATAAAGCAGAGACATGTATGATAACCAAACTACGCTCACAATAATAAGGCCATATGTCAAGTCGTGACTCACGCCTCAAGTCATCACTCAAATATAACAACGGGTCTCACGCCCACAACATCAATCATGCCCGTGGAATACCTTCCTCACCGCGGCAGCTTTATGATATAAAAGCACCAAGAACACACATGAACACCGTGTCCCACTGTACATAATAACACGCATGTGGTAAGTACGAAGGCATAGCCGACTACTAACACCTACTGCATTCAACAAGGTCATGAATCAGATCATAAGATCTCGCTTGCATCGCCACATGATCAAAGCTCACCACTTGCCCGCAAAGATCTAATGTGCGCGCTTCAGCCTCGAACTTTCCGCAGCCCCGCATAGGCCAATCGATCGCCCGCATGAGGTATAACCCCGCATCGAGGGTAGCTACTCCCTGCAGCCGCCCTAGACTCGCCGTCCGCATGGCCACAAGGACCGCATGACCACAAGGGCCGATCTCAACTCCGAACTCCCGCAGCTCCGCATAGCCCTCGACCCGCATGCAGGTAGTCTCAATCATAGTCCATCGACCCGCCCGAAGTCTACCCCGTGACGGAGGCGCCTAATCTCCTAATCATCTCAAGAGACGAGTGATGATAATACTATCATAACAAATTATCGTTAAACAACATAAGCACAACAAAGGAAAAACCCCTTTACACAAACATCACAAGATACTAACACACGAGATCCTAGCATGTTTACTTATCAAATCAACAAGAAAGTATTACAAGGCTATCACAAACCAACACAATCAAGTTATACACACAAGGTACTTTCTACTATATGCTAACAAGTTCGGGTTTTATCCCCAAAGTACTTCATACATTAACTCTTAAAAGATACGTTACTTTCACAAAAGTCACACAATACCCGTAGTATATGAAAATATAGTGATTATCTTTCAAGTAAATCAAAACACTTCTCTTTGTAAAACTCAAGTAACAACATTATTTTCCAAACGCCCAAGTTTGCCTAATTTCAAATGTTCATGTTTCTTATTTAGAAAGGTTTCAGAGTTCATAGTCTTATTCATTTAAGAATATAATTCTTTTAAACTATCTGAGAAACATAAGTCTTATATGTGAGTAGGATATTCTTGTTTACAACAATCTTATTACAGAAGCCATGATCTAGGAAATATCATTTTGTCTCATCTAATCTTCTATGCAGATGTAAGTTTCTACTGGTTTTAATAATACTTAATCACAAAACATTTCCTTTTATTAACGCCGCAGTTGGTTTGTCGATACACATTCTGATTTCCAAAATCAAGAAACATTCTTAAGACGTTATACCTAACTTTCCATAAAGCTAGTATAACTCTTAAGTTTTCAAAACAAATCAAGTATTACTTCTCTCAAAATGATTCAAAACTCTTTGAAATACTTCAAGTTCTTTATTAACACATAACAAGCCGCTTATAGTTCAAATCGCCACCTTTTAAAACCACATGTATTTTCTTACCAACATAAAGCCGTTATAACCAACTTCCCATAAAGCCGTTATAACACTTTATGTTTTACACCAATCAAATACATTTAGTACACGACGCTCACCGCACTACATAGTTCACACATATCACGCCAAAGAGATATAAGAGGTTCACATACCGCGACGAGCATCGACTAATAGCAAAACGCCCAAGTACTCCCAACCGCTTCATTACTCCTTGCCAAGTAGAACGCGCCACACGTAGTACTTCAACCTATAAGGCCACAAGGCGCTTTATTAACATTTAGACCTTATCGCAGAACATTCTACCAAAATTCAAAGACTCTCCCCGCAACAAACAGAAATCTCCTCCTCTAACTGGCCGCCACTAAGCCAACCAGTGGGTTATACATCTAACCCGAACTGTACAATTTACTCCACAAGATTACTACACAAGTCTCATCAGAATACGCTCGCTCAGCTTCTTCAGCTTAAGTCAAAAGACATCGCCAACTAACCACGCTCGCCTATATATAGTATACTTCAACTATATATTCTAACAACATGTAATTTCCAATTACAATAGAGGACAAGATATTTACCTCGATAAGCCCATAATTATCCAAGTATAAAGTCGATCCCGGCAATCGCTTAGCTCCAACTCCGAGCGCCCAACCCGCTTAAACCACCCTTAGAAGTTCTAACCAACTTCTACACAATACTCCAACTGACTACGGAGATTTTCCTAGGTTTCGCTTTGTGACTGACGGAAGTATAATAGTATTTCTGGCTTTTCAGATAGGTATAACCTTAGAATACAACAAGGTATACTAAGGTAATTGGGCATTATAACAATACTTTTAGAGAGTATTTCTACACCACAAAGGGTATCATACGAAAGCAACTAGGCAGTGGGTACACTTCGCTAGCACCCCTAGAGGGGTGCTCTGCCACATGGGAGGCCCTTGGCCGAACTCAACACAAGTGGGAGGGACAAGGAGAGCTTTCAAGACTTAGGCAAATTTACGGATGAAGAAGTTCATCAAAGGAGGTATTTATACTACATGCCAAGGCCAACCAATGGCCTAGATCTAGCCTAGTGTTACACAAGTGTAGGCCAAGATATGCCCAAGTGCCCCTAGTCCCTACTCCTTAAAACCTCACAAATATCTACCAAAAATATCTACCACTGACACCCCCAAATCGCCCAAGTGCCGCCCACTTTGCTTCACCAACGAGAGGTGCTGCGCCGCCTCTCGCTGGTCCAAAATGTTCGCCTTCTGAAAATCCGCAAAAATAAGAAAAGACATAGCCTAATTTTCCTCTCGCAGTTATGTAAAACGCTTCGCGAAAAACGACTCTAACCGTGTCAGGCACAAATGCCATTCTACTAAGCCATTCTAGGTGGGTGACACGTGTCACCCTCCTATTGGCCCAAAATAAAACATCTTCCAAAATATCCACAATGGCCAAAATTCAAAACAAAGCTGGCTCCCACAAAATCAGAATTTCTCCCGGGCCCCACGTGACCATTTCCAAAATAAAATTCCATATTTTTCTAATATTCCAGAAGTCCGGATACCAAACTGGGAATCCACCCCATTAACGAACCTTTTTCCTTCACAAAACCTAAACTTTTCCGTGGAAAATCACCTCTTTCTTCCTTTCCAATCTTTCTCTGTCAGATTCTCGCACGCACGCCCTCGCATACATACCCAGAACTACGGGTATAACATTCTTCCTCTTAGAAACATTCGTCCCGAATGTTCATTCTAAGTCTCAAAACATACGCGCGCCAAGATAGTCTTCACTTCTATACTTACGAAACAATCCCGCCATACCCGCCACGTAAAATACCGCGCAAGAACATACTTATATCCAAGTCTACGAGGAAACACTCTAACATCACCACAAATACACTTTTGTCACTTTGCCGCGAGCCTAGCCCGACGCACTCCAACAAATGGTACCGGCCGCATGCGATCACCGGCCGCCAGACACTAACCCTTACCACATTTCGAGCATCGCTTTAGTTTCCAAAACTCGGGTTACTATCTCTTTACGCGGCATCATTAATCGGGAACATTCTGACGGATCTTCGATACTTTCCAACATAACAATACGAAAGACCGGACGCATCGCTTCCTAAGTCGGACGGCAATCGCTAACATATAGGCAACCCGCCTATTCTTCACATGAACTCAAAAGGCCCAAAGTAACTCGCTAAGTTCCTTCGCTTTCACAACTCGTCACACCGTCCGGTGGTACTTTCAAGAAGACCGACCACCAACTCAACTCTAAGCGCCGCCGATTATTCGCACGATTCCTCCGAGCCGCCGTAACTTCTTCTAGATGAGCTTTTCTCATCCATACCGGAACAAGCTCAACTAATCGTTCAACCTCGCCAACATCGAACCAATCGATCGCAACTTACACTTCGCTTCTACAAGGCTTCGTAAGGCGACATCCGAACATTGAAATGGTAGCTTAAACGCCTCCACAGAGACAACAATCCTCACAACTACCCCAAATTCACACAATCGCCCGGTGGCGAACGCGATTCTCGAGACTCACCAGTCCTTAACCCCGCCTCGTAAAACTTCCAAAACAAAAACAGCCAGAACTGGCTCCATCGTCGCCATAAGGTGAAGGTAGGCACCTGCAGCCTTACAACCTTCTCGATAAATCAACATCGCCGAGTGAACGTCCCCGATCAAGAACACGATGGGCTGCTTCCATCGATCGACCATCGGTCGAACGATCCACGAACTCGCACGCTAGTTAACTAAACTCGAGCCTAACACCTCGCGATCTACCACAAGCGCGACCACCACAACCAGACCCCACCACCAAACATGCCGCTGGTTGACCCGCAACGTGGCCTCAACCCGACCCGCAAGGCGCAAAATACTATCTCCCAAGGAACAATTTTACTAAACATGTTACTTAAAACCTAGTCTTCTTAGCTCAACTACCCTCTTTCATTTCATACCACTTAGGACCTATCCCAAACATAGCTCACGTGCACTATGCACTCCGATAAGGATCAAACATAACACTACACCTTTACTCGAGACGGCCTTACCTCTAAGGTCTCAGACGATAACACTCTAAGGCTCACACCTTCTCTATCCCCAAAATCTTACTGCTAACCCACCATGATTTCTAATCACAACTACCACAATCGCTATCGTAACATAGCACTTAAGGTATACTCACCTTGAAAGTTACCGGCGACCCTCGCCCGCCCTCTCCCCGCCCTCGTTAACCTGCCGATCTCACGCCGCCTCACAGCATAAGCCCGCATACGTGCCATGCTCAAGCCCAATCAAGAATTACTTTGCACAACCTCTCTAGGTAGTCATCAAGACTCGCGATACATCAGATACTGTAGCCAAATCCATAGCTAGTAATGTGGTCGCCTTTGCACCCATGTTCTCTGCTCGTCGTGGAATCAAGGTTCAAATATCATGGCCGCAGAGAATCGCCGCCGCCATAAACTTTATCAAGCAGCGACGCCGCAGTAAATCCCGAACGAAGCACCATCCAAGGTGATAATCGGCTCGTGCCCACGAACCCTCTCAACTCTACTCAGCTTCCTACGCTTTGCCCTCCCGGGCCGGTTGATCCTACGCGAGGCATAACGATAAGTGGAAATAATTTCACGTAGGGTCCAACTTACAACATGCCTTCTAAGGCACGATCTCAGAGTGAGAAGAATAGAAACCAATCCTAAATACCCTATAGCCTCCTCGATTATCGCGTGGTGCACAACACACCGATAATCAAGACTTCATCGATACGGCTCAGACACTTTCCGAGGATTAATCGCTTCGATACTCACTTTGTCACGACCGATTCCGGCCCGTGGATCGTGCCTTACCCCGCACCCTAGTGATACAACATCGAGTAATCACGAACATAAACAATACAAGACATATTATGAAATATGAAACAATAACTGAGAAAACTTGCCTTTCGCATAAATATAAATAACGACTTTTTCCAATATGAACGCTTTAATCCTTTTACAAACCCCGCCACAACAAGATTACATGCACTTCAAGAAATTATACGATAACAATGGCGGACAGGCCCCGCCATACCGAATGTAAACACCTACAACAACAGGGAACTATACCATCGATAAGCCTCCGAGCAACTGAGCTTTACCAAACGCCGAATCGTGACCCTAAGAGCAGGATCAATGATCGTGTACCTTTACTCGCAGATTTAACGCAGCTCGGCGAGGTCGCATAACAAAAATTTAGTGCATGTGAAACTAAAAATATCAGAAATGAAATCATAATAGTCTATAAAGCAGAGACATGTATGATAACCAAACTACGCTTCACAATAATAAGCAAATATGTCAAGTCGTGACTCACGCCTCAAGTCATCACTCAAATATAACAATGGGTCTCACGCCCACAACATCAATCATGCCCGTGGAATACCTTCCTCACCGCCATAGCTTATGATATAAAAGTACCAAGGAACACACATGAACACTGTGTCCCACTGGTGCTATAATAACACGCATGTAAGTACGAAGGCATAGCCGACTACTAACACCCACGCATCAACAAGGTCATGAATCAGATTATAAGATCTGCTTGCATCTACATGATCAAAGTCACCACTTGCCCGCAAAGATCTAATGTGCGCGCTTCAGCCCCGAACTTTCCGCAGCCCGCATAGGCCAACCGACGCCCGCATGCAGGTATAACCTCGCATCGAGGGTAGCTACTCCTGCAGCTGCCCGACTCGCCGTCCGACGGCTACAAGGACCGCATGACCACAAGCGGCCGTGATCCTAACTCGAACTCCCGCAGCCCGCATAGCCCTCGACCCGCATGAGGTAGTCTCAATCATAGGTCCATCGACCGCCGAAGTCTACCCCGCACGGAGGGCGCTTATCCCCTAATCATCTCAAGTGTTGAGTGATGTATAATATTATAATAACATCTTATCGTTAAACAACGTAATCACAACAAAGGAAAACCCCTTTACACAAACATCACAAGATACTAACACACGTGAAGATCCTAGCATGTTTACTTATCAAATCAACAAGAAGGTATTACAAGGCTATCACAAACCAACACAATCAAGTTATACACACCAGGTACTTTCTACTATATGCTAACAAGTTTGGGGTTTTATCCCCAAAGTACTTCATACATTAACTCTTTAAAAGATACGCATTTCACAAAAGTCACACAATACCCGTAGTATATGAAAATATAGTGATTATCTTTCAAGTAAATCAAAACACTTCTCTTTGTAAAACTCAAGTAACAACATTATTTTCCAAACGCCCAAGTTTGCCTAATTTCAAATGTTCATGTTTCTTATTTAGAAAGGTTTCAGAGTTCATAGTCTTATTCATTTAAGAATATAATTCTCTTTAAACTATCTCGAGAAACATAAGTCTTATATGTGAGTAGGATATTCTTGTTTACAACAATCTTATTACAAAGAAACATGATCTAGGAAATATCATTTTGTCTCATCTTAGCTTCTACGCAGATGGAAGTTTCACTGGTTTTAATAATACTTAATCACAAACATTTCCTTTATTAACGCCGCAGTTGGTTTGTCGATACACATTCCGATTTCCAAAATCAAGAAACATTCTTAAGACGTTATACCTAACTTTCCATAAAGCTAGTATAACTCTTAAGTTTTCAAACAAATCAAGTATTACTTCTTCTCTCAAAATGATTCAAAACTCTTTGAAATACTTCAAGTTCTTTATTAACACATAACAAGCCGCTTATAGTTCAAATCGCCTTTTAAAACCACATGTATTTTCTTACCAACATAAAGCCGTTATAACCAACTTCCCATAAAGCCGTTATAACACTTTATGTTTTACACCAATCAAATACATTTAGTACATGTGACGCTCACCGCACTACATAGTTCACACATATCATGCTAGAAGAGATAGGAAGAGGTTCACATACCTCGCGACGAGTATCGACTAATAGCAAAACGCCCAAGTACTCCCAACCGTCGCTACTCCTGCCAAGTAGAACGCGCCACACGTAGTACTTCAACCTATAAGGCCACAAGGCGCTTTATTAACATTTAGACCTTATCGCAGAACATTCTACCTAAAAATTGGCAAAGACTCTCCCGCAACAACAGAAATCTCTCCTCTAACTGGGCCGCTACCAAGCCAACCAGTGGGTTATACATCTAACCCGAACGGCACAATTCTACTCCACAAGATTACTACACAAGCTCCATCAGAATACGCCTGGGCTTCTTCAGCTTAAGTCAAAAGACATCGCTAACTAACCACGCTCAGTTCTATATATAGTATACTTCAACTATATATTCTAACAACATGTAATTTCCAATTACAATAGAGGACAAGATATTTACCTCGATAAGCCCATAATTATCCAAGTATAAAGTCGATCCTGGCAATCGCTTAGCTCCAACTCCGAGCGCCCAACCCATTTAAACCACCCTTAGAAGTTCTAACTAACTTCTACACAATACTCCAACTGACTATGGAGATTTTCCTGTGGTTTCGCCAGGATCGACGGAAGTATAATAGTATTTCTGGCTTTTCAGATAGGTATAACCTTAGAATACAACAAGGTATACTGGCTAAGGTAATTGGGCATTATAACAATACTTTGTAGAGTATTTCTACACCACAGGGGTATCATACGAAAGCAACTAGCAGTGGGTACACTTCACTAGCACCCTAGAGTGGGGTGCTCGGCCACATGTGGAGGCCCTTGGCCGAACTCAACACAAGGGAGGGAGAAGGAGAGCTTTCAAGACTTAGGCAAATTTATGGATGAAGAAGTTCATCAAAGGGAGGGTATTTATACTACAAGCCAAGGCCAACCAATGGCCAAGATCTAGCCAAGTGTTACAAGTGTAGTGGCCAAGATATGCCCAAGTGCCCCTAGTCCCTACTCCTTAAAACCTCACAAATATCTACCAAAAATATCTACCACTGACACCCCCAAATCGCCCAAGTTGTCGCCCACTTTGCCCACCAATGAGGTGCCAAGTGCCGCCTCTCGCTGGTCCAAAATGTTCCGCCTCTCTAAAAATCCGCAAAAATAAGAAAAGACATAGCCGAATTTTCCTCTCGCAAGTTATAAAACGCTTTAAAAACGACGACTGTCAGGTACAAATGCCATTCTACTAAGCCATTTAAAGTGGGTGACAGTGTCACCTCCTATTGGCCCAAAATAAAACATCTTCCAAAATATCCACAATGGCCAAAATCTCAAAACAAAGCTGGTTCTACAAAATCAGAATTTCTCCCGGCCCCACGTGACCATTTCCAAAATAAAATTCCATATTTTTCTAATATTCCAGAAGTCCGACACCAAACTGGGAATCCAATTCCCATTAACGAACCTTTTTCCTTCACAAAACCGGAAACTTTTCCGTGGAAAATCACCTCTTTCTTCCTTTCCAATCTTTCGGTCAGATTCTCGCACGACGCCCTCGCATACATACCTGTGAACTACGGGTATAACAAGAACTGGCTCCATCGTCATTATAAGGTGAAAGTAGGCACCTCGTGCTACCTTACAACCTTCCCGATATAACACCGCATAACCTCTCGCGAGTAAACGGCCCCGATCGAAGACAAGACGGGCTGACCTCATCGCCCGACCATCGGTCGAACGCTCTACGAACTCAGACGCTGTTAACTAAACTTGGGCCTAACACCCTCGTGACTTACCACCTGGAGGACCACCACAACCGATTTACCACCAAACAAAGCCGCGGGTTGACCCGCGATCGTCCTCAACCCACCGCTATCGCAAGAAAAACTCTTGTTCCCCGATCCAGAACAATCTCACTAATCAAGTCACGAAAACCTAGTGGTCTTCTTAGCTCAACTACCCTATTTCATTTCATACCACTCAGGGATTTATCACACAACCATATCTCACGTGTACTATGCACTCCGATAAGTGGTCAAACATAAAAATACATCTTTACTCGACGGCCTCGCCTAAGGTCTCTCTACGTATAACACTCTAAGGCTCACACTTTCCTCTATCCCCAATCTTACCGGTTAACTAACCATGATTTATAATCCCGATTTACACAATGTTAATCAACGTAACACTTAAGATATACTTATCTCATCACACACACAATCTCTGTAGGTTGGCGATACACCGTATCTACCGCTTCACTACCCTCTCGCTGCTCCAACTAACTCGCTCGCCGGGCGCAAGTATAACAAGTCGCCGGGAAGTATGACACCCCCACAATGACACTTACCACAATGGCCACACCGAGCGGGGGTGGCCTCCTCCGCTAACACCCCTTCCTCTCCGAACCATCAACTGCGAATCGACCGCAGCCGAGTCCTCCTACTTGCATCCTCCTACTAGACATCCTTTCGACATACGGCTCGACGGCCGCAGTAAAACAAGCATCAACAAAAGATGACATTCCCGATGACGCCGCTACACCGCGGAACACTGGGAAAATCAATACGGCTGGGCCGACCTACGATAGTCGCAACCGTAAGCTCGAGCTCACCAACTCCGGCATACCTAACGCCCCGAACCCCGCGAGACCACTCGACCGTGGTGGACGTGCATATCTAATTCGCCGAGGTGGTTTGCCTTGAAAGTTACCAGCGACCCCGCTTTCGCCCTCTTCATTGCCTCGTTAACTGCCGATCTACGCCTCGGCCGCGCATAAGCCCGTACGCAGGCCATGCTCATGCCCGACTGAAGAGCTATTCTTACACAACCTTTTCTTAGATATTCCTCAAGGCCCGCGATAAATCGGTACATCATATATCCTCTGGTATCTTAAATCACTAGCTAGTAATGTGGTCGCCTTTGCAGCCTATATTCTCTCGCTCTCGGTCGTGGAATCAAGGTGTAAATGTCATGGTCGCAGAGGAATCGCTGCCGCTGCAGCAAACTCCGCTGGCCGCGACGCCAGTAACTCGCGAACGGCACCACCTGTGTGATGATTGGGCTCGCGTTCTAGTAACCTCTCAGGCTATACTCGCAGCTTCCCTGGCCGCTTTTGCCCTTCGGCCCTGGCCGCTTTACGCGAGGCATAACTAAGGGAAAGAAATACGTTAGAGGGGTCCAACTTACAACACAGCTCTAAGGCACGATCTCAGAGTGAGAAGAATGGAAACCAATTCTAAATATCCTATAGCCTCCTGATTATTGGCGTGGTGCACAACACACCGATAATCAAGACTCTACTAGATACGGCCTCAGAGACACTTTCCGAGGATTAATCGCTCGATACCACTTTTGTCACGCAATTCAACTCCGCCTGGATCGTGCCTACCCGCACCCAAGTAGACATACATCGAGTAATCGAATATAAAACAAGACATGAAATAAAGTCATTTATCGAGAAAAGTCGCTTTCAAGATATGTATATATAAACTTGAACAGCTATATCCCTTTTACAAACCCCGCCAAACAAGATTACTGCACTTAAGAATGATGTAATAACAACGGCGACAGTTCTCGCCATACCCTCAATGTAAGTACCTACAACTACAGGACTATACCATCGATAAGCCTCCGAGAAACGGAGCTTCCCAAACGCCGAATCGGACCCTATGAGCGAGGATCGACGATCGGTGTACTTCTACCATGCAGATGAACGCACTTTCGGGCGAGGTCAAGATAACAGTACCAAGTATGTGAAATCAAAATACTATAAATGAAATCATAGTAGTTCATATAAAGCAGAGACATACGTATGATAACCAAACTACGCTCACAATAAATAAGTAGTCATGTCAAGTCGTGACTCACGCCTCAAAGTCATCACTCAAATACAACTATGGGTCTCACGCCCACAACATCAATCATGCCCGTGGAATACCTTCCTCACCGCCAGCCTATGATATAAAAGCACCAAGGAACACACATGAACACCGTGTCCCACCTGTGTCATAATAAACCGCACGGTAGCAAGTAAGGCATAGCCGATTACTAACACCTACGCACTATCAAGGTCATAAATCAGATCATGAGATCCGCCTAGATCGCCACATGATCGGGCCGCCACTCGCTCGCAGATCTAATGCGCGCTGCCTAGTCTCCGAACTTCCCGCACTCCGCATAGACCACTCCAATGGCCCGCATGAGGTATTCTCGACGAGGCGTGGCTACTCTCCCATCGCCCCGACTCGCACCGCATGGCCACATAGATCGCATGACCATAAAGGCCGCACACTAACTCGAACTCGTAGCTCCGCATAGGTCCCCAGTGACCGCATGCAGGTATTCTCAATCACGTCCTGCATCACCGAGCCCACCCCAGACGGAGGCGCCTTAACCCCTAATCATATCAAGAGCGAGTGATGAATACTAGCATAACGATTTCACTGCTAGACAACATAAGCACAACAAGGGAAACCCCTTTACACAAACATCACAAGACACTAACACACGTAACATCCTAACATGTTTAATTATTAAATCAACCAGGAAGTATTACAAGGCTATCACAAACCAACACAATCAAGTTAATCACACGATGTACTTTCTACTATATGTCAACAAGTTCGGGTTTTATCCCCAAAGTACTTCATACATTAACTCTTTAAAAGATCCGTTTCTTCACAAAAGTCACACAAGACCGAGTATAAAAATAGAGTGACTTATCTTCTTAAGCAAATCAAAACACTTCTCTTTGTAAAAATCAAGTAACCACATTCTTTTCCAAACGTTCAAGTTTGCCTAATTTCAAATACTCAAGTTTCTCATTTTTGAAAGGTTTCATAGTTCATAGTTTTAATCACTTAATGATGTAATTCTCCTTTAAAACAATTTGAGAAACATATACCTTATATGTGAGTAGGTTATTCTTGTTTATAACAATCTTATTAACGCAGCCATGATCTAGGAAATGTAATATCATTTTGTCTCATCTTGGCTTCTATGCAGATGGAGGTTTCATCGTTTTAATAATACTTAATTAGTCAATACATTTCTTATTAACGCCGCAGTGGTTTGTTCGATACTTATTCGATTCAAATCAAGAAACCATTATTCCTTTTAAAACCAAGTACTCATTTCTACCAAGAGGGGTAGTATTTACGAGACAACTCGCGAGTGGTGTGGTCTCGCCAAGGGCCACTCAAAGGGGGGGTGGTTTCGCCAAAGCCTCACCAAGTGGCTTGACGAGAACCTAGCCAAGAGGAGAGGAGATTTCAAGACTTAGAACAATTTGTGGACGAAGAAGATCTTCAACTAAGTGGGTATTTATAGGCCAACCAATGGCCAAGATCAAGACAAGTGGTAGGCAAGTGTAAGGTCAAGATTTGACAAGTGCTCATGGGTCCCACTTGCTCATCAACTACACAAAAATATCTACAAATATCCTACCAACTCCAAGGCAACAAAAACGTGCAAGGATGGCCCCTTTGCCGCCCACTTGAGGGTGACACATGTCACCCTCCCGCTGGTCCAAAATATTTTATCTCCTGAAAAATCCACAAAAATACTAAATCACATCGCGGTATTTTTCCATTCGCAAGTTTTGTAAAACGCTTCGCCTAAAAATGAATCTTTCTGAGTTGTGAACAAAATTTCGCCCTTGCCTAACTTTAAGGCTCAAACTTTTCACGCACGCCTCACGCATACTGAAATACGGTATAACAATATATTCCCTTTAAAATATCATGCTCAAGAGATAGGAAGAATCACATACCTCGCGACGACATTATCGACTATTAGCAAAATGCTCCACGCTTATAACCCGCTAGCCTTGTCCACCTTCCAAGTAGAACATGCTACTCGCAGTAACATTCAACCTATAAAGGCCATATACGCCTATCAACGCCTAGACTACTCAGAGAATATTCTACTGAAAAATTGGGCAAAGACTTCCTCACCCGTTAAACTACACAAGTCTATCGCAAATACAAACCCTATGTAAGTACGCTTTAATCTTCTTCAGAATATCCTTCTATTACGCTCAATTCTCTCTTCAGAATATCCTTCTATGTATCTTATATTCATTTCTATACTACTACAAGATGTAATTTCCAATTACAATAGAAGGACAAGAGTATTTACCTCGATAAGCCCAAAATTATCCAAGTTAAACGTCGATCCCGAGCAAGGTTTAGCTCCTAATTTGCACGCCCGATAGCTCCAAGAAACCCTTAGTGTTTCTAACAACTTCTACTTAAATACTATAAGGGATTTGGGGCTAGGGTATTTAGGAATAGTAACTATACTGAAGACAACTTTTCACACGACCAATTCCTTCTGGATCGTGCCTTACCGCACCCAAGTAGACATACATCGAGTAATCTGGAACATAAAACAAGACATGGAATATCAAGAAGTGTAAAACAAGACCGAGAAAGTTGCTTTGCAAAGATATATAAATATCAACTAGAAGTTACATATCCCTTTTTACGCTTCGCCACAACAAGATTACATGCACTTAAGAGTGACATGACAACAATGGCGGACAGGCCCCGCCATACCGAACGTAAGCACCTACTACGACAGGACTATACCATCGATAAGCTCTCCGAGAAACGGAGCTTCCCAACGCCGAACTGCGGACTTCGAGAGCTAGGATCAACGATCGTGCGTACTTCAACTCGCAGATTTAACGCACTTTCCGGGCGAGGTCAAGATAACAGTACCAAGCATGTGAAATCGAAAATACTATAAATGAAATCATAGTAGTCTATATAAAGCAGAGACATGTATGATAACCAAACTACGCTCACAATAAAAAGCAAGTATGTCAAGTCGTGACTCACGCCTCAAAGTCATCACTCAAATATAACAACGGGTCTCACGCCCACAACATCAATCACGCGCCCGTGGAATACCTTTCTCACCGGCTAGCCTCATGATATAAAATCACTAAGGAATACATACGAACACCGTGTCCCACTGTGTCATCATAAAACCGCACGGTAAGTACGAAGGCATAGCCGACTACTAAAACCCACCGCATAAACAAGGTCATAAATCAGATTACGAGATCTGCTTGCATCACATGATCAAAATCGCCACTCGCTCGCAGATCTAATGCGCGCGTTTAGCCTCGAACTTCCCGCAGCCTCCGCATAGGCTACTCCAATGGCCCGCATGAGGTATTCCCGAATCGAGGGTAGTTACTCCAAGATCCGCCGACTCGTAGTCCGCACGGCCACATGCATCGCATGACCATATAGGCCGCACACTAACTCGAACTCTCGTAGCCCAAGATAGTCCTCGACCCGCATGAGGTATTCTCAATCACGGTCCTGCATCGCTCGAGACTACCCTCATCTGAGGCGCCTTAACCTCCGGGATCAAGTCAAGGTGAGTGGTACAATACCAACATAACGGTTGATCGTTAAACAACTTAAGCGCAATCGAGGGAAATCCCTTTACACAATCATCACAAGATACTAACACACGTAGCATCCTAGCATGATTACTTATCAAATCAACAAGAAAGTATTACAAGACTATCACAAACCAACACAATCAAGTTATTCACACAAGGTACTTTCTACTATATGATTAACAAGATCGGGTTTTTATCCCCAAAGTACTTCATACATTAATTCTTTAAAAGATTTGTTTCTTTCACAAAAGTCACACAATACCCATAGTATAAAAATAGAGTGACTATCTTTTGAAGTAAATCAAAACACTACACTTTGTAAAATCAAATAACAACATTCTTTTCCAAACGTTCAAGTTTGCCTAATTTCAAATGCTCAAGTTTCTCATTTTCGAAAGGTTTCGTAGTTCATAGTTTTAATCACTTAATGATGTAATTCTCCTTTAAAACAATTTGAGAAACATATACCTTATATGTGAGTAGGTTATTCTTGTTTATAACAATCTTATAACAGCAGCCATGATCTAGGAAATGTAATATCATTTTGTCTCATCTTAGCTTCTACAGCATTGAGGTTTCTACCGGTTTTAATAATACTTGATTAGTCAATACATTTTCCTTTATTAGCGCTCGCGTGGTCTGCTCGATACTTATTCCGATTTCCAAATCAAGAAACATTATTCCTTTTAAAAACCAAGTACTCATTACTCACTAACGAGGTTTCACACTTTTTAACAAAATTCAATTAAGTCAAGTCTCTTATCTTTTAAGATCAAGTCTCTTAACTTCTTAAATCAATAAATCATTCTTTTTATCTCTCTTAAGTCGTTATACCTAACTTCCAATAAAGCTAGTATAACTCTTAAGCTTTTAAACCAAGTATTACTCTTCTGTTAAAAATGATTCAGTATTCATTTGAAATACTTCAAGATTATTCAGGCTTAAGTCAAAAGACATATCGCCGTAATTATTATTCAGCTTAAGTCAAAAGACATTGCCGTAATTATTATTCGCTTAACACACGACGCCTACCGCATTTATATATATATTTTAAAATATCATGCTCAAGCGGCATAGGAAGAATCACATACCGCGACGATTATCGACTATTAGCAAAACGCCCACGACTATAACCCTAGCCTTGTCCACCTTCAAGAGAACATGATACTTGCGTAACTTTCAACCTATAAAGGTTACACAAGTCTATCAACGCCTAGACTACCTGAGAATAAATCTAGATACAAATTACTACTTTAAAATCGGGCAAAGACTTCCCTACCCACAAACTTCACAAGTCTATCAGAATACAATTCTATGTAAGTACAATTCAATTCTCTTCTTATATACTTTCCTCAGATATACCTTATACTTAATTCTTATACTTCAATAGTATATACTCAATTACAAAAGTGGAGACAAGATATTTACCTCGATAAGCTCATAATTATCCAAGTTTAAATGTCGATCCCGAGCAACGCTTAGCTCCTACCGGCGCCCAACCCGCCTCGAACAACCCTTAGAAGTTCTACGCAACTTCTACATAACACTTCAACCGACTATGAATATTTTCCTTAGTGGTTTCCGCTTGAGACAAAAGGACAAAAGGTAGTATTTCTGCTCACGATAGAGGTAACTTTTGGAATACTACAAGGTATAAGGCTAAGGTATTTTGGTATAACAACTATACTGAGAGTATTTTCTACCAAGAGAGTGGGTACCTCTGCCACACCACTAGAGTGGTGTAAAATTTCTGCCAAGGCCTCAGGAGTGGAAAATTTCCCGCCAAGTGCCTCACGAAAGTGGAATGGTCTGACGAGAGCCTCAACTAAAGGAGAGGGATTTTCAAGACTCAAGTCATTCGAGGACGGCAAGTCTTCAAGTTTAGGGGTATTTATAGGAAACCGACGACAAGATCAAGCCAGGCAAGGTGAGGCCAAGACGTGCCCAAGTGCACCCTAACCTACTCCACAAAACATGGAACCAAGTTTTAGGCCACAAACAAGCCACAAAACATGCCTAATCGCCCGTGGGACGCCATTATTGCCCACTGAGGGTGACAAGTGTCACCTCTCGCTGGTCCAAAATATTACGCCTCTAAAAATCCGCAAAAATTAAAATGATATAGCCGGAATTTTCCTTCGCAAGTTTTGTAAAACGCTTTCGAAAAACGATTCTAATCGGTGTCAGGCACAAAAATCGCCCTAGGCCTAATCTTTAAGGCTAAAATTTCTACTTAACGCCTTTACGCATATTACTGAAATACGGCATAACATTCTCCTCCTTAGAAACATTCGCCCCGAATGTTCCTTCTTAGTCTCAAAACAAACATGCGCCAATATAGTCTTCACCGCTATACTTACGAAAATAATCACGCCACCTGGCCACAATACAACACGCGCAAATACTTACATCCAAGTCCACGCGGAATCACCTCCATCATCTACAAAAACTCCCACCCAAGGGCTAAAAGATACTCCCTTCGCACCTTCTCTTTACAAAAGCAATTATCACATCTATGTTCTTAACACATGCTCGCTTCTTCCCTTACTCAGATCCTATCTTCGCCAGACACTAACTCTTTCTCATAACTTATCAAATTTCGCATCGCGTCAGCTTCCAAAATCTGGTTACTTATCTCCAACTTGGTCATCATTAATCGGAACCTCTGACGGATCTCCGATACTTTCCCGAACATAACAACACGAAGATCGGACGCATCGCTTCCCACGCTGACGGCAATGCCAACTATGTGCAAAACCCGCCTATCCTCCAAAGGATCTCGGAAGCTCCAAGTACTCGTGCTAAGTTTCTCCGCTTTCCAAAACTCGCCACACCCTAGCCACATTCTCACGAACCAGACAACTAACAATCAACTCTGCCAACATCGAACCAATCGACCAACTTACACTTCCGCCCCTAAGGCTTCATGCGATATCCGAAACCGAAATGGTAGCTATAAAACACTCCTCAACAGAGACAACAATCCTCACAAGTACCCCAAATCCAAACACCGCCCGGTGGCGAACGCGATTCAGACTCACCGGAAGTTCCTAACCCGCTAGTAAAACCTCCAGAAAGAAACAGCTGCACTGGCTCCACTGTCATTATAAGGTGGCGTAGGCAATGCGTACTTACAACCTTTCGATATACCATCACCGCTAAGCAACGGCCCCGATCGAAAGACACGACTGGTCGACTCCATCGCCCGCCATCGTCAACGCATCCACGAACTCGCACGATGGTTAACTAATTCGCCTAACACTCGCGACCTACCACCGCGACCACCACAACCGACTCCCACCATAAAATAGGTCGCGTCGACCCACGACACGGCCTCAACCCACCCACTCAGAAACACTTGCTCCCGATCCTAACAATCTCACTAATCACGCTACTAAAACCCAAATGTCTTCTTAGCTCAACTACCCTTTCATTCCACACTACTCAGTGGACTTATCCCACAAACATAGCTCATGTGCACCATGCACTCCAAGGGTTAAATGTAAAAAATATAAATCTTTTACTCGACGGCCTCGCTTCTAAGGTTTCTACGATAAAGCTCTAAGGCTCACACTTTTTCTTATCCCCAATCTTTCCTTGCTAACTAACCATGATTTCTAATCACAATACACTTATGTTATCCGAACATAACACTAAAGATATACTCATCTCATCATACGACTTCAATCTCTGTAGGTTAAGGATATACTGATATCTATCGCTTCACTCCTTAGTCGCTCTAATCAAACCTACCCCGTAGGCGATAAATAGGGAAGATGACGAACTACCCACCGATCCAAGGCCGAGTCCTCCTACTAGACATCCTTTCGACATACGGCCCTCGACACACGGTGAAACAAGGCAACTAAAAGACGACATTCCTCGGACGACGTCATTAATCGTGAATATCGAGGGAAAATCAATACCGGCCGGAACCCACGTAGCCGCGAACCGAGGCTCGAGCTCGACCACTCGCATCAGAACGACTCGCCTGGCTGCATCGTGCCTTACCCCGCACCCTAAAGTGATACATACATCGAGAAAATCAATAACATAAAACATTAGACATTTAACAAGGATATAATAAATAAACAAAGCAACTAAAAATAAGCTTTTCAAGATATACATAAAACTCGGTCAGCTTTAACTTTTACAACCTCGCCACAACAAGATTACATGCACTTAAGATATACACGACTATGACGACAGGGCTCTCGCCATACCCTCGAATGTACAAGAACCTACAACTCAGGAAACCTACTAAAAGATAAGCCTCCGAGAAACGGAGCTTCAACGTGCGAATCGTGATCCATGAGCGAGGATCCACGATCGATGATTTCTACCGCAGACGTAACGCACTTCAAGGAGAGGTCAAGATAACAGAACCAAGTATGTGAAACTGCATAACACTGTGAAATGAAATCATACTAGTCTATATAAAGTGTGAGACATGATGATAACCAAACTACGCTCACAAATATAAAATACTATCACCTAATATATCTATGGGTCTCACGCCCACAACATCAAACAACAGATTACGGCCGCATGCCCCTAATATCGTGACGGTGTAGACATGTCCATGATGCAACAATAATACCAATGTCCCACGGCCACATGCCCCTGACTGGCAGATCGGTGTAGACATGTCCACGTGACTCAATAACAAGACAAAGAATCCAAATGGAAGCATACCCGCGGCACGATCGTGTCGCGATGTCCAAAGGGAAACAATAAGACAACATTCCAAATGGACGCATACCCGCAGCGCCACGATCGTGTCGTGATGTCCAAAGGGAAACAATAGATAAAGATTCCAATGGACGATACCCGCGCGCTACGATCGTGTCAAGATGTCCAAAGCGGAAATCAAGGCGCGATAATCAAAATGGAAACATACCCGCCGCTACGATCGTGGTCAAGATATCCAAAGCGATTAACTACAAGACCTTAACCAAAATGGAAGCATACCCGCGCGCCACGATCGTGGCCGTGATGTCCAAAGCGGTTAACAACAATAATACTATCACCAGAACGCATTGCGCGGAATTTCTCCGCCATCGCCGCAAGACGCTCCAAGTAAGTTCTCAACTACCAACCGAATTTCTATCGAAAGACGCAGAATACGTAAAACACAACGCTTGTACAATAAAGACTATCATCACAAGATAGGCAAGTTTCACAACAACAAGCATAGTAAGTTTCACACAACTCAAAGTACTTTCATTTTATACCAAAGTCCGGGTTTTTAACCCCAAAGTACTACATACGTTTAGTTCTTTTAAAAGAGATCCATTACTTTTATAAAAGTCACCCGATACCCGTAGTGTTAGAATGACAAACCCACCTTCCTTTTCAAAATCAAGTAACAACATTCTTTCCTAAGTTCCGCTTTGCCTAGTTTCAATTACTCAAGCTTCTCATTTTCAAATGGTTTCATAGTTCCCAAACTTAATCACTGATTCCTTTTAGAACACCGAGTAACATATGTCATATACGCGAGTAGTTTATTTTTGTTTATAACGATCTTATTACTGTGCCAGCATGATCTAGAAAATGTAATATCATTTTGTCTCATCTTAGCTTCTATGCAGACGGAGGTTTCACTGGTTTTAATACAAATACATCATTTATTCAATACATTTTCCTTTATTAACGCCGCACGTCCGTCGACACATTCCGATTCCCAAATCAAAGAAACATTATCCCTTTAAAACCAAGTACTCATTACTCACGATCGAGGTTTCACACAAACATCCACATTAAAACAAATAAGTTAAGTCTCTTATCTTATAAGATCAAGTCTTAACTTCTAACATCAAGAACCATTTTCACTTACATAAGGTCGTTATAACTAACTTCCCATAAAGCTATTATAACACCCTATGTTTTAAACCAACCAAATCACTTAGCATACGTGACGCTCACCGTACTACATAGTTCACAACAATCATGCTAGAAAAGATATAAGAGGTTCACATACCTCGCGACGAGTATCGACTAATAGCAAAACGCTCCAAACAATGGCTACTCCTGCCAAGCTGGATCATTCCACACGTGAGCATTTCAACCTATAAGGCCACGCGCGCTTTATTAACATCAGAACATTCTACGTAAAAATTGGCAAAGACTCTCCCAACAACAGAAATCTCCTCCTCTATCTGGCCGCCATTATCAAGCCAACCAGTGGTTATACATCTAACCCGAACTGTACAATTCTACTCCACAAGATTACTACACAAGTCTACTGTAATACGCCCCATGTAAAATGGGTCATTCTTCAGCTTAAGTCCAAGGACATTGCCACAAGCTATGTTCGCTATATATATAGCATACTTAAACTATATTTTCCTTCAACATGTAATATCCAATTACAATAGGGGACAAGATATTTACCTCGCTAAGCCCATAATTATCCAAATATAAAGTCGATCTGGGCAATCGCTTAGCTCCAACTCCAGCGCCCAACCCATCTAAACCACCCTTAAGTTCTAACCAACTTCTACACAACACTCCAACTGACTACGGAGATTTTCCTGGTTTTGCCATGATCGACGGAAGTATAATAGTATTTCGGCTTTTCAGATAGGTATAACCTTAGAATACAACAAGGTATACTACTAAGGTAATTGGGCATTATAACAATACTTGGAGAGTATTTCTATACCATAAAAGTGGGTATTATACTAAAGCAACTAGCAGTGGGGTACCCCACTGGCCAAGACCTCAAAGGAGTGGGTGGCTACCCTCTACTGCACCCCACTGTGGGGAACTCTCGCCGGGCCTCACGGTGCGGAGGAAGGCTGCTCAAGACTTAGGCATTTTGATGCAAGTTCATCAGCGAGAGGGTATTTATAAAGACAAGCCAAGGCCAACCAACGGCCAAGATCTAGCCAAGTGCTACACGTTGTAAGGCCAAGATCAAGCCAAGTGCACCCTAACCCTACTCCACAAAACCTCACAAATATCTACACAAATATCTTCCACCACTCGCCCATTCAATCGCCCACGCGCCCACTATGCTCACCAATGAGGGTGCTGCGCCGCCTCGCTGGTCCAAAATGTTCCGCCTCTAAAAATCCGCAAAAATACTAAATGACATAGCGAAATTCCCTACGAAAGCCGTGGAAAACGCTTCGCCGAAAAACGACTTAACCGCAAAGGCCAGACAAACATATTTCTACCCAAAGCGTGCCACACGGGGTGACACGTGTCGCCTCATTCGGCCCAAAATATTTCGCCTTCCGAAATATCCAAAACGCCAAAATCTCAAAATCAAAGTGCTTCACAAACCAGAATTTCTCCCCGTGGCCCCACGTGACCATTTCCTAAATAAAATTCCATAATTCTCTAATATTCCAGAAGTCCGAATACCAAACTGGGAATCCACCCCATTAACGAACCTTTTTCCTTCACAAAACCGAAACTTTTCCGTGGAAAAATCGCTTCTTTCTTCCTTTCCAATCTTTCGTCGATTCTCGCACGCACGCCCTCGCATACATACTCTGGGACTACGGGGTATAACATTCTTCCCCCCTTAGAAACATTCGTCCCGAATGTTCCTTCTAAGTCTCAAAACGAACACGTGCCAGTATAGTCTTCACTACTATACTTACTTAAACAATCCCGCCACACCGCCACGTAAATACCCACGTAAAATACTTACATCCAAGTCCACGAGGAAACACCTCTAACATCACCACAAATAATACTACTTTTGTCACTTTGTCGCGAGCCTTGCTCCCACGACCCAACAAATGGTACCGGCCGCACGCGATCACGTGTTCGCCGTGACACTGAATTCTTACCATATTTCCGACATCGCTTAGTATTCAAAACCCGGTTACTATCTCTAACGAGGTCATCATTAATCGGGAACATTCTCGACGGATCTTCGATACTTTCCAACATAACAATACGAAGATCGGACGCACGCCTCCTAAGTCGGACGGCAATTACTAACATATAGGCAACCCGCCTATTCTTCACATGAACTCAAAAGGCCCAGTGACACGCTAAGTTCTTCTGTTTCCAAACTCGCCACACTCACCGGTGGTACTTTCAAGAAGACCGATCCAACTCAACTCTAAGCGCCGCCGACATCCGCACGATTCTCCGAGCCGCTGTAACTTTCTAGACAAGCTTCACTATCCACACCGGAACAAGCTCGAACTAACTATTCAACCTCGCCAACATCGAACCAATCGACCGCAACTTGCATTTCGCTTCTACAAGGCGCCACAAGACGACATCCGAACACCGAAATGGTAGCTTAAACACTCCAACCGGAGACAACGATCTCACAATACCTCAAATCAAAACACCGCCCGAGGCGAACGCGACACGGAGACTCACCTGAAGTTCCTAGCCCCGCTCGTACAAACTCCCGAAGAGAAACAGCACTGGCTCCATCGTTCACATAAGGTGAAGGTAGGCACCCCGCAACCTCACAACCTTTTCGTGATAACATCAACACCGCCGAGGAACGACCGACCAAGAACACGATAGTCGCTTCATCGCCCGACTCATCGGTCTAACGCATCCACGAACTTGCACACGGCAACTCAAACATGGGCCTAACACCTCATGACTCCTAACACAAAGAGGACCACCACAAATCGACCTCACCACTAAACCTACCGCGGTTGACCCGCACGTAGCCTTCAACCCGACCCTAAGGCGCAAAATACCATCTCCCAAGGAACAATCTTACTAAACACGTTACGAAAACCTAGCGTCTTCTTAGCTCAACTACCCTCTTTCATTTCATACTACATAGGACTTATCCCAAACACACCACGCGTGCACTATGCACCCTAAGGGTCAAACATAACACTACACCTTTCTCGAGATGGCCTTACCTCTAAGGTCTTTGCGTATAAAGCTCTAAGGCTCACACTTTCTCTATCCCCAAAATCTTACTCTAACCCACCATGATTCTAATCACAACTAACACACGCTATCGTAACATAGCACTTAAGGTATACTCACCTTGAAAGTTACCAAAGGACCTCACGCTCGCCCTCTTCTTGTCCTTCGTTAACCCGCCGATCTCACGTTTCACTGCACGCGCATAAGCCCGCATACGTGCCATGCCGCTTCAATCAAGGATTACTCTTGCACCACCTTCTCTTAGGTAGTCATCAAGACTCGCGATACATCAGATACTCTCGTAGCCAAATCCATAGCTAGTAACAAGGTTGTCTCGCAATCTATATTCTCGCTCCTGGCCGCGGAACCGGCGTTCACATATCACGGCCGCAGAGGAACCGCCGCCGCCATGCTTAAACTCGCCGGGCTAGTGACGCCGCAGAAATCCCCGAATGAAGCACTACCCTAGGTAATGATTTGGCCCGCCGCCACCCTCCGAACTCTACTCGCAGCCTCCTCGGCCGCGCCCTCCCGGCCCGGTCGTTTACGCGAGGCATAACGATAAGGGAAATAATTTCACCGAGGGTCCAACTTACAACACACCTCTAAGGCACGATCTCGTGAGTGAGAAGAATAGTAACCAATCCTAAATATCCTATAGCCTCCGATTATCGCGTGCACAACACACCGATAATCAAGACTTCATCGATACGGTCAGACACTTTCCGAGGATTAATCGCTCGATACCACTTTTGTAACGACTGCCCGGTTCAAGCATCGTGCCTTACCGCACCCTAGTGATACATACATCGTAGAAAATCAGCGGAACATAAAACATGAGACATTTAACAAGTGGATATAATAAATAAACAAAGCAACCAAAAAATAGCTTTTTCAAAGATATACATAAAACTCCGAACAGCTTTAATCCTTTTACAACCCCGCCACAACAAGATTCACTGCACTTAAGATATACACGACTATGACGGACAGTGGCCCCGCCATACCCCAATGTACAAGAACCTACAACTCAGTGGAAACTCTACCAAAAGATAAGCTCCCGAGAAACTGAGCTTCAAACGTGGTCAATCGTGATCCATGAGCGAGGATCCACGATCGATGACTTACCGCGGCAGTGAACGCACTTCAAGGAGGTCAAGACAAGCAGTACCAAGTATGTGAAACTGCATAACATCAGAAATGAAATCATACTAGTCTATATAAAGGTAGAGACATGATGATAACCAAACTACTCACAACATAAAACAATATCACCCAATATATCTACGGGTCTCACGCCACAACATCAAACAGTTCGCATTACGGCCGCATGCCTCCTAATATCGTGACGGTGTAGACATGTCCATGATGCAACAATAACAAGACAAGAATCCAAATGGAAGATACCCGTGCGCTACGATCGTGTCAAGATGTCCAAAGGGAAACAATAAGACAACATTCCAAATGGACGATACCCGCGCGCTACGATCGCGGTCGATGTCCAAGCGGAAACAATAGACAAAGATTCCAAATGGACGATACCCGCGGCGCTTACGCATCGCGTCAAGATGTCCAAAGGGAAATCACTGCGCGATAATCAAAATGGAAACATACCCGCGCGCTACGATCGTGTCGATATCCAAAGCGATTAACTACAAGACCTTAACTAAAATGGAAGCATACCCGCGCGCTACGATCGTGTCAAGATGTCCAAAGCTGTTAACAACAATAATACTATCAACAGAACGCACTGCGGAATTTCTCCGCCACCGCAAGACGCCCAAGTAAGTTCTCAACCAAATAACCGAATTTATCGAAAGACGCCAGAATACGTAAACACAACGCTTGTACAATAAAGACTATCATCACAAAGATAGGCAAGTTTCACAACAACAAGCATAGGCAAGTTTCACACAACTCAAAGTACTTTCATTTTATACCAAAGTCCGGTTTTTAACCCCAAAGTACTACATACGTTAAGTTCTTTTAAAAGAGATCCATTACTTTATAAAAGTCACCCGATACCGTAGTGTTAGAATGACAAACCCACCTTCCTTTTCAAAATCAAGTAACAACATTCTTTCCTAAGTTCCAGCTTGCCTAGTTTCAATTACTCAAGCTTCTCATTTTCAAATGGTTTCATAGTTCCCCAAACTTAATCACTGATTCCTTTTAGAACAATCGAGTAACATATGTCATATACGTGAGTAGTTTATTTTTGTTTATAACGATCTTATTACAAACATGATCTAGAAAATGTAATATCATTTTGTCTCATCTTAGCTTCTATGCAGATGAGGTTTCACTGTTTTAATACAACACATCATTTATTCAATACATTTTCCTTTATTAACGCCGCAGTTGGTCTGTCGATACACATTCCGATTCCCAAATCAAGAAACATTATCCCTTTAAAACCAAGTACTCATTACTCACACCGAGGTTTCACACAAACATCCACATTAAAACAAATAAGTTAAGTCTCTATCTTATAAGATCAAGTCTCTTAACTTCTAACATCGTGAAACCATTTTCACTTACATAAGGTCGTTATAACTAACTTCCCATAAAGCTATTATAACACCCTATGTTTTAAACCAACCAAATCACTTAGCACACGTACGCCTACTGCATTACATAGTTCACAACAATCATGCTAGAAAAGATAGGAAGAGGTTCACATACCGCGACGCAGTATCGACTAATAGCAAAACGCCCAAACAAATGCTACTCCTGCCAAGTGGATCATTCCACACGAGCATTTCAACCTATAAGGCCACAAGCGCGCTTTATTAACATCGTGAGAACATTCTACGTAAAAATTCGCAAAGACTCTCCCCGCAACAACAGAATCTCCTCCTCTATCTGGCCGGCCATCAAGCCAACCATGGGGTTATACATCTAACCCGAACGGGTACAATTCTACTCCACAAGATTACTACACAGTTTCATCAGAATATCCCATAAAACAGCTTCTTCAGCTTAAGTCCAAGGACATTGCCACAAGCTATGTTCAGTTATATATATAGCATACTTAAACTATATTTTCCTTCAAATGTAATATCCAATTACAATAGGACAAGATATTTACCTCGCTGCCCATAATTATCCAAATATAAAGTCGATCCCGCAATCGCTTAGCTCCAACTCCGAGCGCCCAACCCGCTTCTAAACCACCCTTAGAAGTTCTAACCAACTTCTACACAACACTCCAACTGACTATGGAGATTTTCCTAGTGGTTTGGTTTTATGATCGACGGAAGTATAATAGTATTTCCGGCCAGATAGGTATAACCTTAGAATACAACAAGGTATACTGCCATGTAATTGGGCATTATAACAATACTGGAGAGTATTTCTATACCATAAAAGGGGTATTATACTTAAAGCAACTAGGCAGTGGGTACCCCACTTAGCACCTCAAAGCGAGTGGGTGGCTACCTCGCCTACCCCACTGTGGGGAACTCTCGCCAGCGGGGCCTCACGGTGCGGAGGGGAAGGCTCTCAAGACTTAGGCATTTTGACGTTGTTCATCAAAGGAGAGGGGTATTTATAGCATGCCAAGGCCAACCAACGGCCAAGATCTAGCCAAGTGCTACACAAGTGTAAGGCCAAGATCGCCAAGTGCACCCTAACCCTACTCCACAAACCCTCACAAATATCTACACAAATATCTTCCACCACTTGCCCATTCAATCGCCCACGTACGCCCACTATGCCCACCAACGCAGGTGCCGCGCCGCCTCTCGCTGGTCCAAAATGTTCCGCCTCTGAAAAATCTGCAAAAATACTAAATGACATAGCCTAAATTCCCTACGAAAGTCGTGGAAAACGCTTTCAAAAACGACTTAACCGCGTCACAATACAAACATATTTCGCCCAAAGGTGCCACACGGGGTGACACGTGTCGCCCCGATTCGGCCCAAAATATTTCGCCTTCCGAAATATCCAAAACGCCAAAATCTCAAAATCAAAAGCTGCTCTACAAAATCAGAATTTCTCCCGTGGGCCCCACGTGACCATTTCCTAAATAAAATTCCATAATTTCTAATATTCCAGAAGTCCGAATACCAAATCGGGAATCCAATTCATTAACGAACCTTTTTCCTTCACAAAACCGAAACTTTTCCGTGGAAAATCGCCTCTTTCTTCCTTTCCAATCTTTCTGTCAGATTCTCGCACGCCCTCGCATACATACTCGACTACGGTATACACATGCCCCGAACGCCCCGAACTCGTGAGGACCACTGCGACCGTGGATGTGCATATCTAATCACGAGGTGGTTTGCCTTGAAAGCTACCAGCGACCTCATTGCTCGCCCTCTTCATTGCCCTTGGTTAACTGCCGATCTCTACGCCTCTCGCCGCAAGATAAGCCCGCACAGCCATGCTCATGCCCGATCAAGAGCTATTCTTACACAACCTTTTCTTAGATATTCTCAAGGCCCGCGATGAAACCTGCATCATATATCCTTCCGGTATCTTAAATCCTAGCTAGTAATAGTCGTCTTTCAGCCTATATTCTCTGCTCTCCGTCGAACCAAGGTGTAAATGTCATGGTCGCAGAGGAAACTGCTGCCATTGCCGCCGTAAACTCGGCCGCGACGCCGCAGTAACTCGCGAACGAAGCACCACCTCAGTGATGATTGGGCTCTGCGCCCTAACCTTCAGCTATACTCGCAGCCCGCTTTGCTTGCCTTCCGGGCCCGGTTGCCTTACGCAGGCATAACGGTGGAAAGAAATACGTTAGAGGGTCCAACTTACAACACATTTCTAGGCACGATCTCAGAGTGAGAAGAATGGAAACCAATTCTAAATATCCTATAGCCTTCGACATTGGCGTGGTGCATGCAAAACACACGATAATCAAGACTACTAGATACGGTCGTAGACACTTTCTCGAGATTAATCGCTCTGATACCACTTTTGTCACGACCAACCTGGCCGTGATCGTGCCTTACCCCGCACCCAAGCAGACATACATCGAGTAATCACTAATATAAAACAAGACATGAAATAAAGTCGCTTTATCGAGAAAAGTCGCTTTCTTTGCATATATATATATAAACTTGAACACAGCTACATCCCCTTTACAAACCCCGCCCAAAACAAGCACGCTGCACTTCTAAGAATGATGTAATAACAATGGCGACAGTCTCGCCATACCTCGAATGTAAGTACTCTAACATGGTGACTATACCATCGATAAGCCTCCGAGAAACGGAGCTTCCAAACGCTGAATCGTGACTCATGAATGAGGATTGACGATCGGTGTACTTCTACCGCAGATTTAACGCATCAAGGAGGTCGATAACAGTACCAAGTATGTGAATCGAAATACTATAAATGAAATCATAGTAGTCTATATAAAGCAGAGACATGTATGATAACCAAACTACGCTTCACAATAAATAAGTAGTCATGTCAAGTCGTGACTCACGCCTCAAAGTCATCACTAAATACAACTACGGGTCTCACGCCCACAACATCAATCATGCCCGTGGAATACCTTCCTCACGCCGGCATTATGATATAAAAGCACGGAACACATGAACACCGTGTCCCAGGTCATAATAAAACCGCACGGTAAGTACGGCGCAGCCACTACTAACACCCACGCATTATCAAGGTCATAAATCAGATTACGAGATCTGTCGCACGCCATGATGCCGCCACTCGCTCGCAAAGATCTAATGCGCGCGCCTAGTCTCGAACTTCCCGCCTCGCATAGACCACCCAATGGCCCGATGAGGTATTCTCGATCGAGGGTGGCTACTCTCGGCATCGCCCGACTCGCACCGCATGGCCACAGCATCGCATGACCATAAAGGCCGCACACTAACTCGAACTCAGAGCTCCAAGATAGGTCCTCAGACCCGCATGCAGGTATTCTCGAATCACGGTCCTGCATCACCAGTCTACCCCATCGGAGGCGCTTAACCTAATCATATCAAGAGGTGAGTGATGTAATACTAGCATAACGACTTACCGTTAGACAACATAAGCACAACAAGGGAAACCCCTTTACACAAACATCACAAGACACTAACACACGTAACATCCTAACATGTTTAATTATTAAATCAACCAGGAAGTATTACAAGGCTATCACAAACCAACACAATCAAGTTAATCACACGATGTACTTTCTACTATATGTCAACAAGTTCGGGTTTTATCCCCAAAGTACTTCATACATTAACTCTTTAAAAGATCCGTTTCTTTCACAAAAGTCACACAGTACCCGTAGTATAAAAATAGAGTGACTTATCTTCTTAAGCAAATCAAAACACTTCTCTTTGTAAAAATCAAGTAACCACATTCTTTTCCAAACGTTCAAGTTTGCCTAATTTCAAATACTCAAGTTTCTCATTTTTGAAAGGTTTCATAGTTCATAGTTTTAATCACTTAATGATGTAATTCTCCTTTAAAACAATTTGAGAAACATATACCTTATATGTGAGTAGGTTATTCTTGTTTATAACAATCTTATTAACGCAGCCATGATCTAGGAAATGTAATATCATTTTGTCTCATCTTGGCTATGCAGATTGAGGTTTCACTGGTTTTAATAATACTTAATTAGTCAATACATTTCCCTTTATTAACGCTGCAGTGGTTTGTTCGATACTTATTCTGATTTCCGAAATCAGTAAACCATTATTCCTTTTAAAAACCAAGTACTCATTTCTACCAAGAGGGGGGTAGTATTTTACGAGACAACTCGGCAGTGGCGGTCTCGCCAAGGGCCACTCAAAGTGGTTTGAGCGCCAAAGCCTCACCAAGTGGCTCGACGAGAACCTAGCTAAGAGAGAGGGAGATTTCAAGACTTAGAACAATTTGTGGATGAAGAAGATCTTCAACTAAGGGTATTTATAGGCCAACCAATGGCCAAGATCAAGACAAGTGGCAGTGTTGTAAGGTCAAGATTTGGACAAGTGTTTGTGGTCCCACTTGCTCATCAACTACACAAAAATATCTACAAATATCCTACCAACCTAAGGCAACAAAACGCGCTGCGATGGCCCTTTGCCGCCCACTTTGGCGGTGACACACGCCACCCTCCCGCTGGTCCAAAATATTTTATCTCTCGGAAAAATCCACAAAAATAATAAATGACATAGCCGTATTTTTCCATTCGCAAGTTTTGTAAAACGCTTCATTTAAAAATGAATCTTTCTAGTTGTGAACAAAATTTCGCCTGCCTAACTTTAAGGCTCAAACTTTTCTACGCACGCCTCACGCATACTGAAATACGGGTATAACAATATATTCCTTTAAAATATCATGCTCAAGAGGATAGGAAGAATCACATACCTCGCGACGATTATCGACTATTAGCAAAATGCTCCACTACTATAACCCTAGCCTTGTCCACCTTCCAAGTAGAAACATGCTACTCGCAGAACATTCAACCTATAAAGGCCATATACGTCTATCAACGCCTAGACTACTCAGAATATTCTACGGAAAAAATCAAGCAAAGACTTCCCACCCAAGTTAAACTACAAGTTTCATCGCAAATACAAATTCTATGTAAGTACTTTTAATCTTCTTCAGAATATCCTTCATTACAATTCACCTTCTACCGTAATATCCTTCATGTATCTTATATTCATTTCTATACTACTAGATGTAATTTCCAATTACAATAGAAGGACAAGAGTATTTACCTCGATAAGCCCAAAATTATCCAAGTTAACGTCGATCCCGAGCAAGGTTTAGCTCCTAATTTGCACGTCCGATAGCTCCAAGAAACCCTTAGAAGTTTCTAACAACTTCTACTTAAATACTATAAGGGATTTGGGGCTAGGGTATTTAGGAATAGTAACTATACTGAAGACAACTTTTTCACACGACCAACTGCCCGCGATCGTGCCTTACCCGGCACCCAAGTAGACATACATCGAGTAATCTGGAACATAAACAAGACATGGAATATCAAGAAGTGTAAAACAAGAATTGAGAAAGTTGCCTTGCAAAGATATATAAATATCAACTAGAACGGCATATCCTTTACGCTTCCGCCACAACAAGATTTCATGCACTTCAAGAGTGATGATAACAATGTATGGCGGGCCCCGCCATACCCGAACGTAGCACCTACTACGAGGGACTATACCACTGATAAGCCTCCGAGAAACGGAGCTTCCCAAACGAATCGTGACTCGAGAGCTAGGATCAACGATCGTGTACTCTCAACTCGCAGATTAACGCAGCCGGGCGAGGTCGCATAACAGTACCAAGTATGTGAAATCAAAATACTATAAATGAAATCATAGTAGTCTATATAAAGCAGAGACATGTATGATAACCAAACTACAGCTCACAATAAAAAGCGCTTATGTCAGTCGTGACTCACGCCAAAGTCATCACTCAAATATAACAACGGGTCTCACGCCCACAACATCAATCATGCCGTGGAATACCTTTCTCATCGCTTCGGCCTATGATATAAAATCACCAAGGAATACACATGAACACCGTGTCCCACCTCAGTCATAAAACCGCAGGGGTAAGTAAGGCATAGCCGACTACTAAAACCCACCGCATAAACAAGGTCATAAATCAGATTACGAGATCTGTCTGCATCGCCACATGATCAAAATCGCCACTCGCCAGTGATCTAATGCGCGTCTAGCCCGAACTTCCCGCACTCCGCATAGGCCACTCCAATGGCCCGCATGAGGTATTCCCGAATCGAGGTAGCTACTCCCGCATCCGCCGACTCGTAGTCCGCACGCCACATGCATCGCATGACCATATAGGCCGCACACTAACTCGAACTCGTAGCCCGCATAGGTCCCCGACCCGCATGAGGTATTCTCAATCACGGTCCTGCATCACCGAGACTACCCCTCATCGGAGGGCAGCTTAACCTCCGGGATCAAGTCAAGGTGAGTGGTACAATACCAACATAACGGTTGATCGTTAAACAACTTAAGCGCAATCGAGGGAAATCCCTTTACACAATCATCACAAGATACTAACACACGTAGCATCCTAGCATGATTACTTATCAAATCAACAAGAAAGTATTACAAGACTATCACAAACCAACACAATCAAGTTATTCACACAAGGTACTTTCTACTATATGATTAACAAGATCGGGTTTTTATCCCCAAAGTACTTCATACATTAATTCTTTAAAAGATTTGTTTCTTTCACAAAAGTCACACAATACCCATAGTATAAAAATAGAGTGACTATCTTTTGAAGTAAATCAAAACACTACACTTTGTAAAATCAAATAACAACATTCTTTTCCAAACGTTCAAGTTTGCCTAATTTCAAATGCTCAAGTTTCTCATTTTCGAAAGGTTTCGTAGTTCATAGTTTTAATCACTTAATGATGTAATTCTCCTTTAAAACAATTTGAGAAACATATACCTTATATGTGAGTAGGTTATTCTTGTTTATAACAATCTTATAACAAAGGCTATGATCTAGGAAATGTAATATCATTTTGTCTCATCTTAGCTTCTACATGAGGTTTCATCGGGTTTTAATAATACTTGATTAGTCAATACATTTTCCTTTATTAGCCACGTGGTCTGCTCGATACTTATTCTCGATTTCAAATCAAGAAACATTATTCCTTTTAAAAAAACCAAGTACTCATTACTCACGAATGAGGTTTCACACTTTTTAACAAAATTCAATTAAGTCAAGTCTCTTATCTTTTAAGATCAAGTCTCTTAACTTCTTAAATCAATAAATCATTCTTTTTATCTCTCTTAAGTCGTTATACCTAACTTCCAATAAAGCTAGTATAACTCTTAAGCTTTTAAACCAAGTATTACTCTTCTGTTAAAAATGATTCAGTATTCATTTGAAATACTTCAAGATTATTCAGGCTTAAGTCAAAAGACATTGCCGTAATTATTATTCAGGCTTAAGTCAAAAGACATTGCCGTAATTATTATTCAGTTAACACACGTACGTCTACCGTACGATATATATATTTTAAAATATCATGCTCAAGGGTATAGGAAGAATCACATACCTCGCGACGATTATCGACTATTAGCAAAACGCTCCACGACTATAACCCGGCTAGCCTTGTCCACCTTTCAAGTAGAACATGATACTTGCAGAACTTTCAACCTATAAAGGTTACACAAGTCTATCAACGTCTAGACTACTCGGTAGAATAAATCTAGATACAAATTACTACGGAAAATCAGGCGACTTCCTACCACAACTTCACAAGTCTACTGTAAATACAGTCCTATGTAAGTACAATTCAATTCTCTTCTTATATACTTTCCTTGTATATACCTTATACTTAATTCTTATACTTCAATAGTATATACTCAATTACAAAAGGGAGACAAGATATTTACCTCGATAAGCTCATAATTATCCAAGTTTAAATGTCGATCCTGAGCAACGTTTAGCTCCTACTCTGGGCGCTCCAACCCGCTCTGAACAACCCTTAGAAGTTCTACGCAACTTCTACATAACACTTCAACCGACTATGAATATTTTCCTTAGGGTTTCAGTTTGAGACAAAAAGGACAAAAGGTAGTATTTCCGGGCTCTACGACAGAGGTAACTTTGGAATACTACAAGGTATAAGGCTAAGGTATTTTGGTATAACAACTATACTGAGAGTATTTTCTACCAAGAGAGTGGGTACTCTCGGCCACACCACTAGGAGGGGGTGTACCTCGCCAAGGCCTCAGGAGTGTACACTCCGCCAAGGCCTCACGAAAGGGGGAAGGGTCTCGACGAGCCTCAACTAAAGGGAGAGGGATTTTCAAGACTTGAAGTCATTTGAGGATGAAGAAGTCTTCAAGTTTGTGGGTATTTATAGGAAACCGACGACAAGATCAAGCTGGGCAAGGTGGAGGCCAGATGCGCCCAAGTGCACCCTAACCTACTCCACAAAACATGGAACCAAGTTTTAGGCCACAAAACAAGCCACAAAACATGCCCAATCGCCCGCGGGACGCCATTACGCCCACTCGAGGTGACAAGTGTCACCCTCTCGTTGGTCCAAAATATTACGTCTCTCGGAAAAATCCGCAAAAATTAAAAATGATATAGCCGGAATTTTCCCTTCGCAAGTTTTGTAAAACGTTTCGTCGAAAAACGATTCTAATCGGGTGTTGTGCACAAAAATCGTCCTAGGCCTAATCTTTAAGGCTAAAATTCTCTACGAACGCCCTTACGTACATACTCTGGAAATACGGTGTATAACATTCTCCCCTCCTTAGAAACATTCGTCCCGAATGTTCCTTCTTAGTCTCAAAACAAACATGCGCCAATATAGTCTTCACTGCTATACTTACGAAAATAATCACGCCACCTGGCCACAATACAACACGCGCAAATACTTACATCCAAGTCCACGAGGAATCACCTCCATCATCTACAAAAACTCCCACCCAAGGGCTAAAAGATACTCCCTTCGCACCTTCTCTTTACAAAAGCAATTATCACATCTATGTTCTTAACACATGCTCGCTTCTTCCCTTACTCGTCGTATCCTGCTCGTACACTCGAACTCTTTCTCATAACTTATCAAATTTCTCATCGCCGCTTTCCAAAATCTCGGTTACTATCTCCAACTTGGTCATCATTAATCGAACCTGACGGATCTCCGATACTTTCGAACATAACAACACGAAAGATCGACGCGACCGCTTCCCACGCTGACGGCAATGCCAACTATAGGCAACCCGCCTATCCTCCAAAGGATCTCAAAAGGCTCCAAGTACCTCAGCTAAGTTTCCGCTTTCCAAAACTCGTCACACCTAGCCACATTCTCACAAACCAGATGAACTAACAATCAACTCGCCAACATCGAACCAATCGACCAAGAACTTACACTTCCGCCCCTAAGGCTTCATAAGGCGATATCCAAAACTGAAATGGTAGCTATAAAACACTCTCAACAGAGACAACAATCCTCACAAGTACCCGAAATCCAAACACCGCCCGGAGGCGAATGCGACCGAGACTCACCGAGTTCCTAACCCCGCCTAGTAAAACCTCCGTAAAAGAAACATACTGCACTGGCTCCACTGTCATAAGGCGAAGGTAGGCACCCCGTGCGCCTTTACAACCTTTCTCGATATACCATCACCGCCAAGCAACGGCCCCGATCGAAAGACACGATGGGTCGACTCCATCGCCCGCCATCGTCAACGATCCACGAACTCGCACGATGGTTAACTAATCTGGGCCTAACACTCGTGATTCCTACCACCGGGACCACCACAACCGACCCCACCATAAAATAGGTCGCGGGTTGACCCGCGACATGGCCTCAACCCGACCCACTCACAGAAACACTCGCTCCCGATCCGAACAATCTCACTAATCACGTTACGAAAACCTAGCGGTCTTCTTAGCTCAACTACCCTCTTTCATTCCACACTACTCAGGACTTATCCCACAAACATAGCTCATGTGCACCATGCACTCACAAGGGTTAAATGTAAAAAAATATAAATCTTTTACTCGAGACGGCCTTGCTTCTAAGGTTTCTACGATAAAGCTCTAAGGCTCACACTTTTCTTATCCCCAATCTTTCCCTGCTAACTAACCATGATTTCTAATCACAATACACTTATGTTATCCGAACATAACACTAAAGATATACTCATCTCATCATACGTACTAATCTCTGAGGTTAAGGATATACCAGATTCATCGCTCACTCCCTTAGTCGCTCTAATCAAACCTACCCGTAGGCGATACCAGGGAAGATGACGAACTACCCACCGATCCTCAAGGCCGAGTCCTCCTACTAGGACATCCTTTCGACACACGGCTCGACGGCCACGGTAAAACAAGTACCAACTAAAAGACGACATTCCCGGGACGACGTCACATCGCGAATACCGAGGAAAATCAATCCGGGCCGGAACCTACGTAGCCGCGGAACCGGAGGCTCGGAGCTCACCCACTCGCATGCCCCGAACGCCCCGAACCCCGCGAGGACCACTGCACCGTGGATGTGCATAATCAATGGCCGCGAGGCGATTCGCCAAAGTTACCAAAGGACCTCGCTGTTCGCCCTCTTCTCGCCTCGTTAACCCGCCGATCTCCACGCTTTCTACCACTGCGGCATAAGCCCGCATACAGGCCATGCTCAAGCCTAACTGAAGAATTACTCCTGCACGACCCTCTCTTAGATATTCATCAAGATTCAAAAAGACCGCTTTTTACGTAAAAGCCACATGATACTAATACTCGTAGTATATAAAGAAAACACGTTTTACTTTTAAAACCAAATTACTTCACCTTCGTAAAAATCTTTACAAGGCTTTTAAAATCAAGTACTCTATACTTTTTAAACCAAGTGCTTTTCTTTTAAACAACATCAAGTATACTCTTTAAAACCCAATAACTTACTCTTTCCAAAACAAGTAACCTATACTTAAATCAAGTTACTTCTTCTTTCCCGAAAACAAGTCGTTTATAAGTCAAGTCTCTTATCTTTCAAGATCAAGTCTCTTAACTTTCAAAATCAAATCTTTCTTTTATTTTCATAAAGTCGTTATAACTAACTTCCCATAAATCCATTATAACACTTTATGTTTAAAACAAACAAAACTCATTTCACACACGACGCTTCACCGCACTATATAGTTCACAACAATCATGCTCAAGAGTATAGGAAGAATCACATACCTCGCGACGATTATCGACAATAAGCAAAACGCCCACAAGATCAGAACCGCTAGCCGCTTTCCACTCTTCAAGTAGAATACGCTACTCGCAAAGATCGCAACCTATAAAGGCCACAAAACGCCTATCAACTCTTAGATCTTTCGTAGAATATTCTACGTAAAATTCGCAAAGACCTCCCCGCTATCACACAAATCTCCTCCCCTAACCAGGCCCGCTACCAGGCCAACAACTCCCAGGGGATTACACGTCTAACCGGACGTGTACAATTCTACTCCACCATAATACAACAGCCATCAGAATACAAATTTCATGTAAATACAGTTCAATTCTTATCAATACTCATTCTATATATAGTATACTCAACTATATATTACTACAATATGTAATTTCCAATTACAATAGGGGGACAAGATTATTTACCTCGATAAGCCCAAAATTATCCAAGATTAAAGTCGATCCTGAGCAACGTTTAGCTCCAATTCCTTACGCTCCAACCCGCTCCAAGCGACCCTTAGAAGTTTCTAAACAACTTCTCTAAATACTTCCACCAAGCTAGGAAGATTTTTCTGTGGTTTCGTTTGCGACTATCTCCGGATAAAGTAGTATTTCCTGCCCTAGTATTAAAACAACTTTGGAATACTACTAGGATACTAGGCCAATGTATTTGGGACAATACAATAAAACTCCAAGTATTTCTACAAGAGGGGGAGAGAGGGACGAAAATACCTCAAATGTGGGATGAATTTTACTCTTCAACTAAGGGCCTATTTATAGAGAATTCAAGGGTTAGGATCAAGGTAAGTGTATGGTCAAGATTGGGCCATGTGTGTGGTCCCACCACACCACATGGCCAACACAAACAAGACAAGTGGCTTGCCACTTGTAAGGCTGTAGGGCCAATTCAATAACAGGGACAAGTGGCCTAGCCACTTGTCCACCAATTTCGCCCACATGGCCACACAAGGGTGACACGTGTCTCCCGATTCGGCCCAAAATATTTCGCCTTCCAAAATATCCAAAATACCAAAATCTCAAAACAAAGCGGGCCCACAAAACCAGAATTTCTCCGTGGGCACCACGTGACCACTTCTGAAAATAAAATCCAATAATTCTAATATAATCCAAGAAGTCCAAATACCACTGGGAATCCAATTCCCATTAACGAACCTTTTTCTTCACAAAAACCGAAAACTTTTCCATTTAAAAATTCACATCTTTCTTTCATTCCAACATTTCACCGATACTGCACGCATGTCCTCACATACATACCCTGGAACTACGGGGTATAACATTCTTCCCCCCTTAGAAACATTCGTCCCGAATGTTCCTTCTAAGTCTCTAAACATACATGCGCCGGTGTAGTCTCCACTACTACACTTACAAAATCGATCACGCCTCCACTGGCCGTAATATAACAATGCGCAAAACTCAAATCCAAGCCAACGAGGAATCTCCTCTAACGTGTATAACAACACTAACTCTCACTCGTCCAAAGGATACTCTTCCGAAACCTAGTAACACGGAGTACGGACGATCGCCTCCTAAGTCTGACGGCAGGTTATCTTATAGGCAACCCGGTATATTGTACAACCAATGCTGAAAGGCCCAAAAGTACTTCGGGCTAAGTTGCCCCTGCTTTCCAAAACTCGTCACACCCTTCCGGGGTGGTACCTTCAAGAAGACCCACCGTCAACCTGAACTCCAAGTGTTGATGCTGATTATCCGCACGGCTTCTGCTGACTCCGAGCTGCTAACAACCTCATCTGGATAAGCTTCACCCTATCCACATTCTGCTGAAACAAATATGTACCCACTATCTGAACCTTGCCAACATCGAACCAATCGATCGGCAACCAACACTTCCGCCTATACAAGCCTTCATAAGGCGATATCCGAATACTGAATTGGTAGCTATTATAATAATACACACTCAACAAGAGGCACATAATCCTTACTGCTACCCCTGCAATCACAACACCGGCCCGAGGGTAAATGCACATCGAGATTCACTCGAGTTCCTATCCTCGCCGTAAAACCTCCACTCTAAAAGAAATAGCCAAAACTGGGCTCCACGTCGCCATAGAAAGTAGGAACCGTGCACCTTTACGACCTCCCGATACATAACGCCTCGCATAACCTCCGCGAGTAAAGCCCCGATCGAAAGACAAGATAGTCGACCTCATCATCCTCGACCATCGGTCGAACGCATCCTCGAACTCGTACGATGGTTACCTAAACTTGGGCCTAGCACCCTCGTGATCCTACCACCTGGCGGGACCACCACAAACTGACCCCATCCCATTCCGGGCTGCGGGTTGACCCGCGATCATGCCTCAACCCGACCCGCTATCGCGCCAAACTCTTGTTCCCCGATCCGGAACAATCTTACTAACACAAGTCATGAAAGCTACCACTTCCATCTCACACTACCCATGGAATGATCCCACAATACATATCACGCATACCAAGTACTTCGACAAAGACCAACCGTAAAATCATCCACTCAAGGCGGCCATGCATCCAAGGTCCTAACTGTTATAAATTCTAAGGCTCACAATCGTCTCGTCTCCAGACTTACCCTTTCTCAACTACCTATGTTTTCTAATTCACACTTAACACAATGCTACACGTACATAGCACTTAACACGTATCCACCATAACAACATAACCAAGTCTTTTAAGGGCTAAAGGTATCTCTGCAACCATCGCTTTACTTTCTCTTGTCGCTCTAATCATAATCCTCGCAGGCGCCAGCTATATAGCGCGCATGATCCACCACCGATCCCGGGCCGAATCTCTATATCTATACCTCGTGCCTGGACAAACTCTCTCCAAATGGCCCGCTGTCGCAAGCATACAAGCCGTCAAGTATTACGACACTCTATAATGGAGTCTATTACAACGGTCTCAACGAGGCAGGGGTGACCTTATCCGACTAGCACTTTCTCCCAACAATCAACCCGAATCGACTTCGTAGGCTGAGTCATCCCTCCTACTTGGATATCCTCCCATCACATGGCCCTGACGGCCACAGGTATAATAATCTCCCAACTAGCACGACACCCTGAGGGTCATCCTCAGCTCTCAATCCATAGACCTCTAGCGAACTGCAACTCAAGAAATCCCAAGTCTCGCATCATCGGATCTAGGGTGAATCATCGCACCGCCGAACCACCGACTTCGTCCGCCTCATTCTCACCACCACCTAGCTAGTAATCGGGCCATCTCTCAACTCATATCTCGCCTCGCCGCAGACGAGGCTCGTATCGTGGCCTCGTGAGAAATCGCCGCCGCTCTAAACTCGCGGGCTAGCGGCCATAAAACTCATCGTCAAGTACTATCTCGTAACGACAGGCCTAAGCCTCGCACTTCTCTCGTGTTCTACTCGCAGCCTCCTCGCGCTTGCCCATTCGGGCCCTAGTTGCCTTGGCGCGAGGCATAATCGTACATAAGAATACGCCAGGAGTCCAACTTATAACACGCTCTAAGGCACGATCTCAGAGTGAGAAGAATGGAAACCAATCCTAAATATCTCGCAGCCTCTCGACATAGGTGTGGTGCACAACACGCCGATAATCAAGACTTACTAGATACGGCTCAGACACTTTCCGAGGATTAATCGCTCGATACCACTTTTGTCACGACCAACCAGTGGCCCGTGGATCGTGTCTTACCCGGCACCCTAGTGATACAACATCGAGAAAATCACGGAAATAAAACATAGACATGAAACAAGATACATTAAGAAAACAAAGCAACCAAAACGGCCGCTTCATGTATATACATATAATCAACGCCATAATCCTTTACAAACCCCGCCACAACAAGCATTACATGCACTTAAGAATGTAACAACAACCATGACGACAGTGGTTCCCGCCATACCTCAATGTACAAGTACCTACAATGACAGGACTATACTAAAAGATAAGCCTCCGAGAAACGGAGCTTCCCAACGCCGAATCGCGATCCTATGAGCGAGGATCAACAATCGGTGTACCTCTACCGCAGATGAACGCACCGGCGAGGTCAAGATAACAGTACCAAGTATGTGAAATCAAAATCAGAATGAAATCACATTTCATCATTTAATAAAACCATTTCAAATAAGTAAACGGTTATGTCAAGTGGACGATATCCCGTAATAATCACTCACACATAACTATGGGTCTCACGCCCATAATATCACATGCCCGTGGAACTCATTCTCATCGCGGCAGCGCATGATGTAAAACAACACCCATATGTGAACTCAACACTAGATCTCGCTCGCTATCAAACCGACGCCAAGTAGAATCGCCTATACCGCCCAAAAGCTAGTCATAAAACTTCACTGCAAGGTACGGAAGCTAATTACGATCCAAAAGCTAGCCACGAATCGCCGAGGCAAGTACCAAAGCTAACGCATTCTAGCCAACCGCTCTCACGAGATACGATCGAGGCAAGTATCTCGTTATCTACCAAAACACCGATACCCAGAAATGACCAGACAAGTATCTAAAGTGTGCTCAACCACATGTACAAATCAAGCCCGTGATTGTTCGTCACCACGCAAGCTTCATGGATTAGCGTCCACGGACTAACAACTCGAACCTCACAATGACCGCATGCCCGCATCTCACCTCGTAAGTCATGGCCATGAAACCATCCCATCGACGCATGCCCGTGGATCATCCATCGCACAAGATGTCCAAAGGAAATCACCTGATAGCCGCCCTCCTGCAGAGTCACCAGCATGTAAACAACCAATACTCGTGGACGATACTCGTGACCACCCAACGCCGTGATGTCCAATCAATCAATCGATAGCCACTCCTGCAGTCACGGAAGATATCAACAAAACACTTGCACATCAAAGACTATCACAACAAGCATAGGCAAGTTCAACATACATTCATTTTAATCAATAATCCGGTTTCAAACCCAAAATACTACATACTTTCATTCTTTCAAAAGACCGCTTTTACGTAAAAGCCACATGATACTAATACTGTAGTATATAAAGAAAACACGCTTTACTTTTAAAACCAAATTACTTCACCTTCAGAAAATCTTTACAAGGCTTTTAAAATCAAGTACTTTATACTTTTAAACCAAGTGCTTTTCTTTTAAACAACATCAAGTATACTCTTTAAAACCCAATAACTTACTCTTTCCAAAACAAGTAACCTATACTTAAATCAAGTTACTTCTTCTTTCCGAAAACAAGTCGCTTATAAGTCAAGTCTCTTATCTTTCAAGATCAAGTCTCTTAACTTTCAAAATCAAATCTTTCTTTTATTTTCATAAAGTCGTTATAACTAACTTCCCATAAAGCCATTATAACACTTTATGTTTAAAACAAACAAAACTCATTTCACACAAGACGCCTACCGCACTATATAGTTCACAACAATCATGCTCAAGAGTATAGGAAGAATCACATACCTCGCGACGATTATCGATAATAAGCAAAACGCTCCACAAGATCAGAACTCGCTAGCCGCTTTCCACTCTTCAAGTAGAATACGCCACTCGCAAAGATCGCAACCTATAAAGGCCACAAAACACCTATCAACTCTTAGATCTCTTCAGAGAATATTCTACGTAAAATTCGCAAAGACCTCCCCGCTTATCACACAAATCTCCTCCTAACCAGCCCGCTACTGTGCCAACAACTCCTCAGGGATTACACGCCTAACCTGGACGTGCATACAATTCTACTCCACCATAATACAACACCATCAGAATACAAATTCTATGTAAATACAGTTCAATTCTTATCAATACTCATTCTATATATAGTATACTCAACTATATATTACTACAATATGTAATTTCCAATTACAATAGGGGGACAAGATTATTTACCTCGATAAGCCCAAAATTATCCAAGATTAAAGTCGATCCCGAGCAACGCTTAGCTCCAATTCCTTACGCCCAACCCGCTCCAAGCGACCCTTAGAAGTTTCTAAACAACTTCTCTAAATACTTCCACCAAGCTAGGAAGATTTTTCTAGTGGTTTCGCATGACTATCTGGATAAAGTAGTATTTCCGGGCTCCTAGTATTAAAACAACTTTGGAATACTACTAGGGATACTAGGCCAATGTATTTGGGACAATACAATAAAACTCCAAGTATTTCTACAAGAGGGGGAGAGAGGGACGAAAATACCTCAAATGTGGGACGAATTTTACTCTTCAACCAAGTGGCCTATTTATAGAGAATTCAAGGGTTAGGATCAAGCGTAAGTGTATGGTCAAGATTGGGCCATGTGTGTGTGGGTCCCACCACACCACATGGCCAACACAAAACAAGACAAGTGGCTTGCCACTTGTAAGGCCATGTAGGGCCAATTCGGCCATCAGCGGACAAGTGGCCTAGCCACTTGTCCACCAATTTCGGCCACATGGCCACACAAGGGGTGACACGTGTCGCCCGATTCGCTCCAAAATATTTCGCCTTTCAAAATATCCAAAATACCAAAATCTCAAAACAAAGCTGCCCCACAAAACAGAATTTCTCCGTGGGCCCCACGTGACCACTTCAAAATAAAATCCAATAATTCTAATATAATCCAAGAAGTCCAAATACCAAAACTGGGAATCCAATTCCCATTAACGAACCTTTTTCTTCACAAAAACCGGAAACTTTTCCGTCGAAAATTCACATCTTTCTTTCATTCCAACATTTCTGTCGTATACTCGTACGTATGTCCTCACATACATACCCTGGAACTACGGGGTATAACAATACTGTAATCCTGCTAGCCTTTTTCACTTCTTCGAGTAGAATACGCTACTCGCAGTACTTCAACCTATAATGGTTATACAAGTCTATCAACGGCTAGACTATCTGTAAAATAATTCTACTAAAATCAAAAGACTTCCCTACCCGCCAAACTACACAAGTCATCAGAATACACCCTATGTATGTACAGTTCAATTTCCTTCTTATATACCTTCCTTGTATATAACTTATACTCAATTCTTATATTTCAACAATATGTAAACTCTTAATACAATAGAAGGTCAAGCGTATTTACCTCGATAAGCCCAAAATTATCCAAGATATAATGTCGATCCTGAGCAACGTTTAGCTCCTACTCTGGGCGCTCCAACCCGCTCCAAACAACCCTTAGAAGTTCTATGCAACTTCTACTTAATACTTCAACTCACTATGAAGATTTTCCTTAGGGTTTTGGTTTGAGACTAAAGGACAAAAGGTAGTATTTCCTGCTCTATGTATAGAGGTAACTTTGAATACTACAAGGTATAAGGCCAAGGTATTTTGGGTATAGTAACAATACTTGAGAATACTTTCTACCAAGGGGTACTTTACGAGAACAACAAGGCAGGGGGTGTACTTCTACCAACACTACTAGGGAGTGGTACCCTCTCTACCACAAGGCCTCTCAAAGGGGAGGGGAGAGGCTTGGACGAACACAACAAGAAGAGGAGGGAGATTTCAAGACTTGGAAACATTTGTGGATGATGAAGTCTTCACAAAGGGGTATTTATAGGGAAATCTGGCCTTGATCAAGCCAAGTGCAAGGCAAGTGTAAGGCCAAGATCAAGCCAAGTGCACCCTAACCTACTCCTCAAATCACTCCACAAACAATGGTCCATGTTTTAAGCTCAAACAAGGCCAACCGTGGCCTCTCTTATCGTCTAAACGAGGGTGACAAGTGTCACCCTCCCGCTGGTCCAAAATGTTCGCCGCCGGAAAAATCCGCAAAAATAATAAATGACATAGCCGGAATTTTCCCTACGCAAGTTCTCAGAAACGCTTCGCCGAAAAACGATTCTTTACGGGGTTGTGTACAAATTTCGAATCTTGCCTAACTTTAAGGCTCAAACTTTTCCACGCACTCCCACACGCATATACTGGAAATATGGGTATAACATTCTCCTCCTTAGAAACATTCGCCCCGAATGTTCCTTCTCGAGACGGATAACGATACGCCTTCTTAATCTTAAACAAGTTGCCAATGCCACACATGGCCACAAACTAACACACGCCCAATACTTAATTCAAGTCTACGAGGAATCACCTCTAACATCACAAAGCTTCCACCGGTCTAAAGGATACTCCTTCGCAATTTCACTTCACAACAAAATGATCTCTTTATGCTCTCAACACATGCTCGCTTCTTCCCTTACTCGTCGTACTTTCTCGAGCATTTGAACTCTTCTAGTATACGCACCATACTTCCATGTTACTTCAGTTTCCAAAATCTGAGTCACTACCTCCAAACTTGGTCATCTTACTAACCTCAATCTCCTTTAAGGCCGTTTCGCCTTCACGAATTCGATTCGGTCGAACATAACCACGAACTCATATGATGGTCATCTAAACTTAGGCCTAGCACCCTCGTGACCCTACCATCTGGAGGGACCACCCAGAACTGACCCCACCTACATCCGGGCTACGGGTTGACCCGTAACACGCCCTCAACCCGACCCTCCGTCGCGCCAACTCTTGCTCCTCGGTACGGAACAATCTTACTAATTCACATCATGAAAGCTACCACTTTCATTTTACACAACTCACGGAATTATCCCACAATACATTATAAGCAAACCAAGTATTCCGACAAAGACTAACCGTAAAATCTTTTATTCAAGCCGGCCTTACATCTAAGGTCTCAACGTGTAATATTCTAAGGTTCATACCTTCCCTGACCCCACACTTATTCTTTCGACTATCCATGTCTCTAAACCACAATACACATAAAGCTATCTGTACATAGCACTCAACATACAATCATCGTATCACGCATGCAAAACTCTAGAGGGTTAAGGATATACCTGAAAAGATAGGCGGTTCAAAGGACCGCTAAATCTGGGAACTTCCACCGCGACCTCGCCGTGGGCTCACGGTGTATGAACATCCCGCTAGCTATGGAAGGTGAAGAACCCGAATCGATTCAGAGTCAGGTTATCCTACCGCATACTCGCCTGGACAGCTTCTCGCCAAATGGCCTCTGGCCGCAAGCATAACAATCTCCTGTTAGTACGACACTCTTCCTATGAAGTTTTCCACAACGCCACACCGAGACAAGGGCGACTTCATCCGGCGAGCACTTACTCCCAAAATCAAACTCGGAGACTGACCGCTTCCCAACGCCCCGGCGTCCCGGCGTGGAGGACCACTGCATCGACGAGGTACATAACTAGTCACGGCCGAGGCGGTCCGCCTCGAAAGTTATCAAAGCGACTGTTGCTCGCCTCTTCGCCGATTCGTCATTCCGCCGATTTCTCCGCTCACATCCTGCAGCATAAGCCGCATGCTGGCAATGTCCATGCCCTACCAAGAGCTACACCCTAACAACTTTCGCTAGGTAATCATCGAGCCTCGTAACATATCCGCACTCGATCCTCCATACTAGCTACTAACGCGGACGCATCGCCAATGAGTCGAACTCACATTATACTCCCAACCGCACGCCCGCTTCGCCGCAACACCAAAAATCGTTTACCGAGCCCTCTCATCTCGCGAGGCAAGAAATGTGCAAGAAATGCCCCGAGAACTCGCCCCATATACCGGAAGTGCATTCTTCCCCGACAGCTCCACGAATCAAACTGGGCCGATCGCAGATCACGCAGCCGATGCGAACCTAGACCACCGACTCGGTCTCCGATGCCTCGATCACTCATAATCCGTCAGAATCGCTTGATGAACTCGCGATCATCCTCGTGCCTCACCCATAAAACTCGCGCCTACAACTCGTAAAATCCCGTAGCCTCAAACTATCTCGATCTAAAGTGAACCATCGTGCTATCGAATCGCCAAGGCCCACTTATCCTCAAGTCCGTCACAACTCGCCATTAATCGCCCACTTTGTAACTCATCCTCTCGCCTGCATCGCGGGCCGAGGCTCGTGCATCGTGGTCTCGCTGAGATCGCCGCTTCTACTCGCAGCCTCCTTCGCCGCTTTGCCCTTCTCGGGCCCGGTTGCTCGCGGAGGAATAATCGTAAAACGAGATACGCCGAGGGGTCCAACTTACAACACGCCTTCTAAGGCACGATCTCGTAATGAGAAGAAGGCGGAAACTAATCCTAAATGTCCTATAGCCTCGACATAGATGTGGTGCACAACACATCGATAATCAAGACTCTACTAGACACGGTCAGTAGACATTTTCCGAGGACTAATCGCTCGATACCACTTTTGTCACGACCAACCCGGCCCGTGGATCGTGCCTTACCCCGCACCCTAGTGATACAACATCGAGAAAACCAATGAAATGAAAACTTAAACATATAAATAGATATAGATCAAGATGAAAGAAAATAGGCCAACTAAAACGGTCGCTTTTCAAAGATTTATATATATATCGACCTTTGAACAAGCATAATCCTTACAACCCCGCCACAACAAAGCATGCACTTAAGATTTTTACAACAACTATGACGGACATGTGGCCCGCCATACCCTCGAATGTACAAGAAACCTGCTGCACTGTGGTAACATACCAAAGATAAGCCTCCAAGGAACTGAGCTTCCCAACACGCTGAAATGTGATCCTAAAAGCGGATCGACAACCGATGTACTCTCTACCGCGCAGATGAACGCAGCTCAAGCGAGGTCAAGATAACAGTACTAAGTATGTGAAATCAGAATATGCAAATGAAATCATAATAGTCTATATAAAGCAGAGACATGATGATAACCAAACTACAAGATACACATATAATGCTTATATCAAGTCGTGACTCACGCCCTCCAAGTCATTACTCAAATATAACGATGGGTCTCACGCCCATAACATCAATCATGCCTGTGGAATACCTTCCTCACTGCCGGCAGTCCATGATATGATAACACCAAGAAGTACACCTGAACACCAAGTCCTACCGATGCCAAAGCCGTTCAACAATACAATACAACCAAACCACGGCCGACACGGGCAAGTACGAAGCCGACTACCAGATACAAGGCCGCCACGAGTCGACCGGGAAAGTATGAGGGCTAACTACTGTGTACCAAGCGTCAGATCACGAAACTTCACTACATCGAACGGGCAAGCGCGAGGATAAGTACTGTGTACCAAGGCCGAATCACCACGACGGCAAGTACGAAGCCACCACCGTGTACCAAGGCCGAACAAGAAGAAACCTCACGGAGAGCTAGTCCATGGAATAACACTATCACCGCGAGCTGCTGCGGAATTCTCCGTCACTGCCGGTACGTCCAAGTAAGTTCTCAACAAGTCAACCGGCCCTCCACCGAGAGACGCAGTAGTATAGAAACACAATTCTTGCACAACAAAGGCCATCACAACAAGCATAGGCAAGTTTCACAACAACAAGCATAAGCAAGTTATACACAACTCAAGGTACTTTCATTTTATGTCAAAGTCCGGGTTTTAACCCTAAAGTACTACATACGGTAAATTCCTTTTAAGAGGTCCATTCCTTTTATAAAAGTCACCCGATACCCTTAGTATAAAAAATAGAGGTACTTACATCTTTTAAGTAAACCAAAACAACTTCCATACTTTCCTTTTTAAAACCAAATTAAGGCAATACCATGCCTTCTTTTTGGACCAAAACACTTCTCTTTTTAAAGCCAAGTTACCACATTAAAACCAATGATAAAACCCTTCTTTTTGTTTTCATAAAGTCGTTATAACTAACTTCCCATAAAGCTGTTATAACACTTTATGTTTTAAACCAATTTAAGACAAAACAATGCCTTTCTTTTCCCTAAAGTTCCAGTTTGCCTAATTTCAATTACTCAAGTCTCTTTATTTTAGAAAAGTTTCATAGTTCAATGTCTTAATCCCTTTTAAAATAATTGAGTAACATATGCCATAGGTGTGAGCAGTTTATACTTGTTTATAACCATTTATTAAAGCAGCCATGATCTAGAAAATGTAATATCATTTTGTCTCATCTTAGCTTCTATGCGGATGGAGGTTTCTACAGGTTTTAATAATACTTCATTATTCAATACATTTTCCTTTATTAGCGCTGCAAATGGTTTGTTCGATACTTATTCGATTCAAATCAAGAAACATTATTCCTTTTTAAAACCAAGTACTCATTACTCACGAATGAGGTTTCACACAAAATTCATATTAAGTCAAGTCTCTTATCTTTTAAGATCAAGTCTCTTAACTTCTAAAAATCAGTAAACCATTCTCTTTATCTCTCTTAAGACGTTATACCTGACTTCCCATAAAGCTAGTATAACTCTTATGTTTTCAAAACCAAGTATTACTCTTCTAAAAACGGTTCTTAATTCTTTTATTGTTTCCAATTACAATAAAAGGACAAGATATTTACCTCGGTAAGCCCAAAATTATCCAATGTTTAATGTCGATCCTGAGCAACGTTTAGCTCCTACTCCGGGTGCTCCAACCCGCTCCAAACAACCCTTAGAAGTTCTACGCAACTTCTTCTTAATACTCCATCCAACTATGGAGATTTCCTTAGGGTTGTGTTTCAGGATCAAGGAAAGTATAATAGTATTTCGGCTTTCAGATAAGTGTAACCTTGAATACTACAAGGTATATGGGCCAAGGTATTTTGGAATAGTAACAATACTTAAAGAGTATTTCTACCAGGTGGGTGTATTTTTGAGAACAACTAAAGTGGGTACCTGGCTAGCACCACTAGGGGGATACTTTCTGCCAGGGAGGGGCTCTCGCCAAGGGGCCTTCTCAAAGGGAGGGGGTGTTTGGACGAAATACTACCAAGAGGGAAGGGATTTTCAAGACTTAGAAAATGGTTTGTGGATGAAGAAATGTCTTCAACTAAGGGGTATTTATAGGTCAAGCAATGGCCAACCAATGGCCAAGATCATGCCAAGTGCAAGGCAAGTGTAGGGTCAAGATTCATCCATGTGCACCTTATCCATCTACCACACAAATATCACAAAATATCCTACCTACTCCCACTCTCCATTCGCCCAATTGCGCCTAAAGTCCACCACCAGAGGGTGCCAAGTGTCGCCCTCTTGTTGGTCCAAAATATTTCGTCTCTCGGAAAAATCCGCAAAAATACTAAATGACATTGCCGGAATTTTCCCTTCGCAAGTTATGTAAAACGTTTCATCGGAAAACGATTCTTTTCGGTACTTGTGCACAAAATTTCGTCCTTGCCTAATCTTTAAGGCTCACTTTCACGTATGTCCTCACGTACATACTCTGGAAATACGGGGTATAACATTCTCCCCTCCTTAGAAACATTCGTCCCGAATGTTCCTTCTCAAGACGGATAACGATGAAGTTCCCCCTAGCCTAACAAGCTTGAAAATGCCACACATGGCCACAGAAAACACCCGCGCAAATACTGACATCCAAGTCCACGAGGAATCACCTCTAACATCACAAAAACTCCCACCCAAGGGCTAAAAGATACTCCCTCCGCACCTTTTCTTTACAAACGAAATGCTCACTTCTATGTTCTTAACACATGCTCGCTTCTTCCCTTACTCGTCGTACCCTTCTCGTACACACGAACTACTTCTCATAACTTACCACATTTTTGTTACTGCTTCAGTTTCCAAAAATCTCTGGGTTACTACCTCCAACTTGATCATCATAACCGGGAATACTCTGGATGGATCTCCGATACTTTTCCGAACCTAACAAATACGGCGATCGACATATCGCTTCCTAAGCCTGACGCAAAAGCTAACATATAGGCAACCCGCCTACTCTTCACATGACTAAAAGGCCCAAAGTAACTCGCTAAGTTTCTCGCTTTCGAATCTCACACCCTTTCCGGGTGGTACCTCAAGAAGACCCACCACAACCTCGAACTCCAAGCGCCGCCGCCATCATCCGCACGACTTCGCTGATTCTGAGATGTCGATAACCTCTCCTGGATAGGCTTCACCCTATCCCCATCCTGCCGAAACAAGTATGAACCCACTATCTGAACTTTGCCAACATCGAACCAATCGACCGGCAACTTACACTTCCGCCCCTACGAGGCTTCGTAAGGCGATATCCGAATACCGAAATGGTAGTTATAAAAGCACTCCCTCAACCGGAGGCAACAATCCTCACAACTACCCCTGAAATCCAAACACTGGCCCGAGGGCGAATGCGATTCTGAGACTCACCTGAGTTCCTAACCCTGCCTGGTAAAACTTCCGGAAAACGAAATAGCCGCAACCTGGGCTCCACTGCCTGTCATAAGGTGTAGGTAGGCACCTCGTGCAGCCTTACAACCTTCCGGATAAATAATATCTCGCATAACTCTCTGCCGAGTAAATACCCCGCTCAAGGACAAGACGGGCCGACTCATCGCCCGACCATCGGTCGTATGCATCTACGAACTCGTATGATGGTTAACTAAACTTGGGCCTAACACCCTCATGACCCTACCACCTGGAGGGACCACCCCGAACTGACCCCACCACAAAAGAGGTCGCGGGTTGACCCGCGGCATGGCCTCAACCCGACCCACTCTCGCGTAAAACACTCTTGTTCCCCGATCCGGAACGATCTCACTAATCAAGTCACGAAAACCTAGTGGTCTTCTTAGTTCAACTACCCTCTTTCATTCCACACTACTCAGGGACTTATTATACAACTATATCTCACGTGCACTATGCACTCCGATAAGGGTCAAACACACATAAAGAAAAATTCATCTTTTACTCGAGATGGCCTTACCTCTAAGGTCTCTACGTATAAAACTCTAAGGCTCACACTTTCTCTGCCCCCCAATCTTACCCGGTTAACTAACCATGATTTCTAATCACAATTAACACTTATGTTATCTGAACATAACACTTATGATACGCTTATCTTATCACACCTACAATCTCTGTAGGGTTCAAGGATATACATGTATCTACCGCTTCACTTCCCTTTGTTGTTCTAATCAATCTCGCCTGCTGGGCGATAGCAAAGATGATGAACGGTCACCGATCCTCGGCGTCGAGTCTACATCCGCGCCACCTTTAGCCTGGACAATTCTCGCAAAATGGCCCGCTGGCCGTAAGTATAACAAGCTCCAACAAAAAGACGACATTCCCGATGACGCTCACATCGTGAACACCGGGAAAATCAACTGGCCGCTGTAACCTATGTAAATCTATGAACTAAACCCCGGAGTTCGACCAACTCCTAAATACCCGAACGCCCCGAACTCGCGAGGACTACTGCTCGCGGAGGCGCATATCCGCCTCATTGAGGCGATTCGCCTCGAAGTTACCAGCGACCCGCCGACCGCCTCTTCTCGCTGATTTTGGTTAACCCGCTGATCCCACGCCGCCACTGCGGTATAAGCTCCGCATACGTGCCATGCTCAAGCCTCGATCAAGAGCTACTTTTTGCACATCCTTTCTTTAGATAGTCATTAAGACCCGTGATAAATCTGCACATCATAAACTCTCCGTAGCCAAATCTAGCTAGTAACAGTGGTCGCTTTGCAATCTATATTCTCTCGCTTTCCTGGCCGGAACCAAGGCGAAATGTCATGGTCGCAGAGGCATCGCCGCCGCGCTAAACTCACTGGCCGGGCGATGTCGCAGTAACTCCCGAACGAAGCACCATATCAGTGATGATTGGGCTCGCGCTCGTAACCCTCCTCAGACTAACTCAGCCTCGGCCGCTTTGCCCTATCGGGCCCGGTTGCCTTACGCGAGGCATAACGGTAAGGAAAGAAATACGTTAGAGGGTCCAACTTATAACATGCCTCTAAGGCACGATCTCTCGAGTGAGAAGAATGGAAACCAATCCTAACTATCATATAGCCTCCTCGACATTGGTATGGTGCACAACATACCGATAATCAAGACTTACTAGATACGGTTCAGTAGACACTTTCCGAGGATTAATCGCTCGATACCACTTTTGTCACGACTAACCCGCCCGTGGATCGTGCCTTACCCCTGGCCACCCAAGTAGCCATACATCGTAGTAATCACGAATATAAAACAAGACATGAATAAAGTGAAGTGAAAATGCTTATTCGAGAAAACTTGCCTTGCATATATAAATATCAACTAGAATGCTTACATCCTTTTTTACAATTCTCGCCCACAACAAGATTACTGCACTCTACGAGTGATATGACAACAATGGCGGACAGGCCCCGCCATACCCCGAATGTAAGCACCTACAACCAGTGGACTATACCATCGCTAAGCCTCCTAAGAAACGAGCTTTCAAACGCCGAATCGCGACTCGAGAGCTAGGATCAACGATCGTGTACTTACCGCTGCAGATGAACGCACTTCAAGCGAGGTCGATAACAGTACCAAGTATGTGAAATCAAAATATCAGAAATGAAATCATAGTAGTCTATATAAAGCAGAGACATGTATGATAACCAAACTACGCTCACAATAAATAAGCAAATATGTCAAGTCGTGACTCACGCTCAAAGTTATCACTCAATTATAACTACGGGTCTCACGCCCACAACATAAACAAGAGTGAAATAGATATATCAGAATCGGTCTTTTCTATGCCGCTAATGATCGGCAAGGCCAATCGCCCATAGTATCACATGCTGCCTAATCTCGACTTCCCGCACTCGCATAGTCACACATAGACCGCATAGTCGATAGACCCGACGGGGTAGCTAACCCCGCACTTCTCCGGATTCCCGCAATCCGCATAGTCTCAATAGACCGCATAGTCACACATACCGCAGCGGCATCCTCGTGATCGGATAAAACACCCTAATGATCAATCGAGCATACCGCCGCTCCGCATAGTCACATAGACCGCATAGCCGATAGACCCGCATCAAACGTGGCAAGCCCTGTGATAATAAGTCGGGGGTATGTGATATAATAACAAGATAACGGGCTTAAAGTTTAACAACATAAGCACAACAAGAATAACCCCTTTACACAACACCACAAGATACTAACACACGTAGTATCCTAACATGTTTACTTACCAAATCAACAAGAAAGTATTACAAGGCTATCACGAACCAATACAATCAAGTTCTTCACACAAGGTACTTTCTTCTTTATGTTAACAAGTTCGGGAATTTATCACCAAAGTACTTCATACACTAACTCTTTAAAAGATCCGTTTCTTTCACAAAAGTCACACAATACCCGTAGTATAAAATAGAGTGACTATCTTTTTAAGTAAACCAAAACACTTCCCTTTGTAAAAATCAAGTAACAACATTATTTTCCAAACGTTCAAGTTTGCCTAATTTCAAATGCTCAAGTTTCTCTTTTTCGAAAGTTTTCGTAGTTCATAGTTTTAATCACTTAATGATATAATTCTCCTTTAAAACAATTTGAGATACATATGCCTTATATGTGAGTAGGTTATTCTTGTTCATAATCAATCTTATTTAAGCAGCCATGATCTAGGAAATGTAATATCATTTTGTCTCATCTTAGCTTCTATGCAGATGGAGGTTTCTACTGGTTTTAATAATACTTTATTAGTCAATACATTTCCCTTTATTAGCACTGCTGTGGTTTGTTCGATACTCATTCTCATTTTCGAAATCAGTAAAACGTTATTCCTTTTAAAAACCAAGTACTCATTACTCACGAATGAGGTTTCACACAAAACTCATATTAATTTATTTAAGTCAAGTCTCTTATCTTTTAAGATCAAGTCTCTTAACTTCTAAAATTAATAAACTATTCTTTTTATCTCTCTTAAGCCGTTATACCTAACTTCCCATAAAGTTAGTATAACTCTTAAGCTTTTAAAACCAAGCATTACTCTTCTGTTAAAAAATGATTCAGTATTCTTTTGAAATGCTTCAAGATCCTTATTATTCAGGCTTAAGTCACAAGACATTGCCGTAAGTATTATTCAGGCTTAAGTCAAAAGACATTGCCGTAATTATTATTCGCTTCACACACGCACGCTCACCGTACTATATATATATTTAAAATATCATGCTCAAGAGTATAGGAAGAATCACATACCTCGCGACGACTATCGACTATTAGCAAAACGCTCCACGGCTATAACCCGGCTAGCCTTGTCCACCTTTCAAGTAGAACATGCTACTCGCAGAACATTCAACCTATAAAGGTTATACAAGTCTATCAATGACTAGACTACTCAGAGATTATTCTTCCGATGTGATTTCGCTTCAAGTCTTTTCAGTAATATCCTTCTATTACGCTTCAATTCTCTTCTATGAATCTTATATTCATTTCTATACAACTACAAGATGTAATTTCCAATTACAATAAAAGGACAAGATATTTAACTCCTGAAGCCCAAAATTATCCAATGTTTAATGTCGATCCCGAGCAACGCTTAGCTCCTACTCCGAGTGCTCCAACCCGCTCCAAACAACCCTTAGAAGTTCTACTTAACTTCTTCTTAATACTCCATCCAACTATGGAGATTTCCTTAGGGTTGTGTTTTGTGATCAAGGAAGTATAATAGTATTTCGGCCAGATAAGTGTAACTCGAATACTACAAGGTATATGGGCCAAGGTATTTTGGAATAGTAACAATACTTAGAGAGTATTTCTACCAAGGTGGGTGTATTTTTGAGAACAACTAGGCAAGTGGGTACTCATACTAGCACCACTAGAGGGGGATACTTTCGCCAAGGGAGTGGGCTCTCGCCATGGTCCTTTTCAAAGGGGAGGGGTGTTTGGACGAAATACTACCAAGAGGGGAAGGGATTTTCAAGACTTAGAAATGGTTTGTGGATGAAGAAATGTCTTCAACTAAGGGGGTATTTATAGGTCAAGCAATGGCCAACCAATGGCCAAGATCATGCCAAGTGCAAGGCAAGTGTAGGGTCAAGATTCATCCATGTGCACCTTATTCATCTACCACACAAATATCACAAAATATCCTACCTACTCCCACTCTCCATTCGTCCAATTGCCGCCCCAAAGTCCACCAATTAGAGGGTGCCAAGTGTCGCCCTCTTGTTGGTCCAAAATATTTCGTCTCTCGGAAAAATCCGCAAAAATACTAAATGACATACCCGGGCACCCAAGCAGTCATACATCAGAGAAAATCAGCGGTAATATAAATCAAGATATGAATCAATGAAAATTGAGACACAGTTTATATGAGAAAAGTCGCCTTTCGACATATATATATATAACCCAAGTTTTGCAGTTACATCTCAACTGTACAATAGAGCTACAGACCTCTAAGGAAGTAAACAACTATGGCGGGACAGGGCCCCGCCATACCCTGAATGTACAAAACTATATACAATAACAGGGAGATCATACCCAAAAGTCGAGCCTCCGGAGAAGATGGAGCTCCTGACACCAAAGCAAAGTGATCCTAAGGATGTGGATCTAGCACTGCCGCTTCTTACTCGGCATGAACGCACTTCAAGGAGGTCAAGACAACAGTACTAAGTGTGAAATCAAAGTACTTAAATGAAATCATATCATTTTAAAACCAATTTAACAATACGCATTTAAACAACCAAGTAATCGCATAGTGCCACATCATAAACAAGAGCAACAATAGGTAAATCGTAATGTCTTTTCTAGGCCGCGAATGATCGCAGGCCAATCGCCCGTAGTATCACTACGCAAGCCTAACTCGACTCGTAGTCCGCATAGGCCACTCACATAGCCCGCATAGGGTATAACCCCGCATCGAGGGTAGCTACTCCTCGGCATCGCCCCGACTCGTAGTCCGCACGGCCACATGCATCGCATGAGGTATAACCCCGCACACTAACCTCGAACTCAGAGTTCGCATAGGTCCTCTCGACCCGCATGAGGTATCCTCGCATCATAGTCACACAGCATCGCTCGAGGTATACCCCCGTGAGGGCCTTAACCCCTGTATTATGTCAAGAGGTGAGCGATATAATACTAACATAACAAATTATCGTTAAACAACATAAGCACAACAAGAATACCCCTTATACAAACGTTACAAGACACTAACACACATAGCATCATATCATGTCTACTTATCAAACCATCTTATTATTCTTTCCATAAATCAATATAAGTCTATTATAAACACATAAGTAAATCGCCTTTTATCTTTCTTAAGTGGTTATACCTAACTTCCCATAAAGCTAGTATAACTCTTAAGCTTGATGTTTAAAACCAATTAGTTCTCTTCGTAAGAAAATGATTCAATATTCTTTTGAAATGCTTTAAGATCCTTATTATTCGTGCTTAAGTCGCAAGACATTGCCGTAAGTATTATTCAGCTTAAGTCAAAAGACATCGTAAGTATTATTCGCTTAACACGCACGCCTACCGCACTATATATATATTTTAAAATATCATGCTTTAGGAAGAATCACATACCTTCTCGAAAACCACCGCCAAGTTGAATATGTCGCGCAGCAGAATCAACCTATAATAGTCGACACGCCTATCAACGCCTAGACTACTCGTAAAACGCTTCAAGCAGAGGGTCCTTTATTCTATGGAAAATCGGGCAAAGACTTCCTACCCATGAGCTACTCAAGTCCATCAGAAACAAATTCTAAGTAAGTATAGTTCAATTATTCTTCTTTAAACCCTTCATCGTGATAAGCTCAATTTATTCTCAGAATATCCTTCTAAGTATTTAATACTTATTTCTATACTTCTACAAGATGTATTCTCTATTTACAAAAGAAGGACAAGTTTATTTACCTCGATAAGCCCAATAATATCCTAGATATAAGCCGATCCGGAGCAAGGCTTAGCTCCTAAGTTGTACGCTCCGATAGCTCCAAGGAAACCTTAGAAGTTCTTCACAACTTCTACTAGTACTAAGGGATTTGGGCTAGGTATTTTGGGCATTATAACAATACTAGAAGGCAACTTTTCTACCAAGGAGGGGGTAGGTTTCTGCCAGGCTGTGGGGTTGCCGCCAAGCTTCACTCAAAGGGAGGGGGGTGGTGTGTTGGACGAAAAGGCTCAAGGGAGAGGAGAGGATTTTCAAGACTTGGAGAAAGATTTGTGGATGAAGAACTCTTCATCCTAAGGGGGGTATTTTGTTATACCCCGTATTTCCAGAGTATGTACGTGAGGGCGTGCGTATAAAAGTTTAAGCCTTAAAGTAAGCAAAGTGGCGAATTTGTGCACAAGTGCCAAAAAGAGTCGTTCGACTTAAACGCTTTACTAGACTTCAAGGGAAAATTCCGCTATGTCATTTTTAATTTTATGGATTTTTCCGAGAGACTAAACATTTTGGACCAACGGAGGGTGATATGTGTCACCTCACATCGATGAGGTTGGGCGCAATGGTGGACGAAATAGGTGGCATGGTTAGGTAGGATATTTTGTGCAAGTTGGTGTGGTAGATGGATAAGGTGCACTTGGCTTAATCCTAGCCCTACACTTGCCTAACACTTGGATGAATCTTGGCCTTTGGTTGGTCATTTCTTGACCTATAAATACCCTCTAAGTTGAAGACTTTCTTCATCCTCACTTGAAAACTTCTAAGGCAAAACCTCCCTCTCCCTCTTGTGCTCTCGTCCGCCACACCCTCCCCTTTGTGGTAGCCTCAGCAAACACCCTCCCCTCTTGGAGGCCCTCACGAGAATACCCTCCCCAGCCTAGTTGCTAGTCGAAATACTACCCCCTTGGTTGAGAAATACTTCCAAGTATTGTTGTAATGCCCAAAATACCTTAGCCCATATACCTCGTAGTACTTTCCAAAGTACTCTCTATACAAAAAAACCCTGAAAATACGATTATAATATCCTCTAGCCACTAAACTAAACCCTAAGAAAACCTTCATAGTCGGTTGAAGTGTTAAGTAGAAGTTAGGTAGAACTTCAAGGGTTGATTGGAGCGGCCGAGCACTCGGAACAGAGCTTAACGTTGCTCGTGAGCGACTTTATACTTGGATAATTTTGGGCTCATCGAGGTAAATAATCCTATCCTTCTAGTGTATTGAAATTACATATTGTAGTAGTATTGAAATGAATATAAGATTCATAGAAGTGAATTGAACTGTAAGGATATTACGTAATAGACTTGAATCAAATCACATCAAGAATATAAGTAGAAGATTAAATCAGATTTACATAGATCAGATTTACAGAGATCGATAACCTTTATCGTTGAATGTTCGCAAGTAGCATGTGCTACTTAGAAGGTGGACAAGGCTAGTAGGGTTATAGCCGAGGCGCTTTGCTTATAGTCGATAATCGCCGCGAGGTATGTGATTCTTCCTATACTCGAGCATGAAGTATTTTAAAAAGAATACATATAGTACGGTAGACGACGTGGCAAATGTCTTTGACTTAAGCCCAATAATAAGAATCGTGAAATATTTTAAAAGAGTATATATATAGTACGGAGACGCACGTGTGTTAATCGAATGTAGTGTCACGCAATGTCTTTTGACTTAAGCCTGAATAATAATGATCTTGAAGTATTTCAAAAGATTTAAGAAACCTTTTTGAAAGAAGGGTAATGCTTGGTTTTAAAAAGCTTAAGAGTTATACTAGCTTTATGGGAAGTTAGGTATAACGTCTAAAAGAGATAAAAAGAATGGTTTATCGATTTTAGAAGTTAAGAGACTTGATCTTAAAAGATAAGAGACTTAACTTAATACGGATGTTTGTGAAACCTCATTCGTGAGTAATGAGTACTTGGTTTTTAAAAGGAATGATGTTTTACTGATTTCGGAAATCAGAATAAGTATCGAACAAACCACTGCAGCGCTAATAAATGAAAATGTATTGAATAATGAAGTATTATTGAAACCAGTAGAAACCTCCATCCGCATGAAGCTAAGATGAGACAAAATGATATTACATTTCCTAGATCATGGCTGCTTAATAAGATTGATTATGAACAAGAATAACCTACACTCACATAAGGCATATGTTTCTCAGATTGTTTAAAGGAGAATTATATTCTTAAATGATTAAGACTATGAACTATGAAACTTTTCTAAAATAAAGAGACTAGAGTAATTGAAATTAGGCAAACCGAACTCTAGGAAAAGGAAGGCATTGTTTTGTCTTAAAATGGTTTAAAACATAAAGTGTTATAACAGCTTTATGGGAAGTTAGTTATGACGACTTTATGAAAACAAAAGAAGGGTTTTATCATTGGTTTTAATGTGGTAACTCGACTTTAAAAAGAGAAGTGTTTTGGTTTACCTAATAATGTGAGTCACTCTATTTTTATACTACGTATCGGGTGACTTTTATAAAAGGAATGGATCTCTTTAAAAGGAATTTAACGTACGTAGTACTTTAGGGTTAAAACCCGGACTTTGATATAAAATGAAAGTACCTTGAGTTAAGTATAACTTGCCTATGCTTGTTGTTGTGAAACTTGCCTATACGTGTTGTGATAGCCTTTGTTGTGCACGAATTGTGTTTCTATACCACCGCTGCCTCTCGAGGGTCGGTTGACTTGTTGAGAACTTATCGACGCGGCCACAGTGACGAGAAATTTGTTATACCGTAGTTCCGTGGTATGTATGCGAGGACGCACGCACGAGAATACGCATGTAAAGATTGGAAAGGAAGAAAGAGGCGATTTTTCCACTAAAAGTTTCCGCTTTGTGAAGGAAAAAGGTTCGTTAACGGGAATTGATTCCCGATTTGGTATTCTGACTTCTGGAATATTAGAGAATTATGGAATTTTATTTTCTGAATGGTCACTGGGCCCACGGAGAAATTTACTTTGGGGCCCGCTTTGATTTTGAGATTTTGGCCGCTTTTGGATATTTTCTAAGACGAAATATTTTGATTTAATCGGGGCGACACGTGTCACCCCATGTGGCACCTTTCTGGGCCGAAATTATGTTTGTGCACAACACCCTGCTAGAGTCGCTTCGACTAAACGCTTTCACAACTTTCGTAGGGAATTTCCGCTATGTCATTTAGTATTTTTATGGATTTTTCCGAGAGACGAACATTTTGGACCAACGAGAGGCGACTGCACCCTCTCATCAGCGGGCATAGTGGGCGGTTTGACGAATCGTGGGAGGCAGTGGGAGATATTTTCGTAGATATTTTGTGTGCAAGTTGGCTAGACACGGGTGAATCTTCGCCCTACACTTGCTAGGCACTTGGCTAGATCTCGCCATTGGTTGGCCTTGGCTTGTGCTATAAATACCCTCTAAGGTTGATGAACTTCTTCATCCATTCCTAAATGTTTCTAAGTGTAAAATCCTCTCCTCCCTTGTGTTGAGTTCGGCCATGGCCTTCCCTTGTGGCCGAGAGCACCCTCTGTGGTGCTAGCCGAGAGTAGCGCCACTCCTAGTGTTGCAAATGGGTACCCCTAGCCTAGGTTGTTTTCAGATAATACCCTTGTTGTGGTGTAGAAATACTCTCAAAAGTATTGTTATAATGCCCAAATTACCTTAGCCTTATACCTTGTTGTATTCTAAGGTTATACCTTACGAAAAGCCCGTAAATACTATTATACTTACCAATACCAAACCGAAACCCTAGGAAAATCTCCATAGTCCGTTGGAGTATTGTGTGTGTTGGTTAGAACTTCTGGGTGGTTTAGAGCGGGTTGGAGCGCTGAGTCGAGCTAAACGATTGCCCAGATCGACTTTATACTTGGATAATTATGGGCTTATCGAGGTAATTATCTTGTCCCCTATTGTAATTGGATATTACATGTTGTTAGAATATATAGTTGAAGTATACTATATATGTAATCAACGTAGTTGCTGGCAATGTCTTTTGACTTAAGCCCAAGAATAAGGAATCGAATCGAATCAGAATTACTTAGATCAGACATGAGACTTGCAGTAGTACCGTGGAGTAGAATTGTACCCGCTAGGTTAGATGATAACCCCTGGTTGGCTTGCAGGCCTCGATAGAGAGGAGATTTACGCCGCTGGCGGGAGGTGCCGAATTTTCGTAATGTTCTACGACGTTAATAAGCGCACGTGGCCTTATAGGTCGGGATGCTACGCGTGGAATGATCCACTTGGCTTAAGGAGAGCCGATCGCCGAGCGTTTTGCTATTAGTCGATACTGCCGCGAGGTATGTGAACCTCTTCCTATCTCTTCTAGCACGATATGTAAACTATGTGGGTACGGTAGACGCATACGTGTTAATCGTGTTTGATTGTTCTTAAAACATAAAGTGTTATAACGGCTTTATGGGAAGTCGTTATAACTTTTATGTAGATAAGAAAATACTTTGTGGTTTTAAAAGGTAATCACGTGAATTATAATCGCTTGTTATAATAAAGAACTTGAGGTATTTCAAAAGATTTATAAATCGTTTTGAAGGGAAAGTAACACTTGGTTTTAAAGGTTTTAAAAAAGAGTTATACTAGCTTTATGAGTTAGGTATAATGTCTTAAGAGAGGTAAAGAAATGGTTTACTAATGTTTGAAGTTAAGAGACTTGATCTTATAAGATAAGAGACTTAACTTATTTGTTTAATGTGAATGTTTGTGTGAAACCTCATTCGTGAGTAATGAGTACTTGGTTTTATTTAAAGGGATAATGTTTCATCGATTTTGGAAATCAGAACGTGTATCGGCTGCACCAACGCAGCGTTAATAAAGGGAATGTATTGAATAATGATGAATTGTATTAAAACCAGTAGAAACCTCCATCCGCATAGAAACTAAGATGAGACAAAATGATATTACATTTTCTAGATCATGGTCGTAATAAGAATGTTGTAAACAAGAATAACCTACTCTTACGTGAAACATATATTACTCAATTGTTCTAAAAAGGAATCAAATGATTAAGTTTATGAACTATGAAACCATTTGAAAATGAGAAGCTTGAGTAATTGAAACTAGGCAACCGGAACTTAGGAAAAGAATGTTGTTACTTGATTTTGAAAAGGAATGTGGGTTGGTCATTCTAATACTACGTATCGGGTGACTTTTATAAAAGTAATGGATCTCTTTAAAAGAACTTAACGATGTAGTACTTTGGAGTTAAAAACCCGACTTTGGCATAAAATGAAAGTACTTTGAGTTGTGTGAAACTTGCCTATGCTTGTTGTTGTGAAACTTGCCTATGCTTGTGATGATAGCCTTTGTTGTGCAAGTGTGGTATTTCAGATACCGCGTCTCGATAGAGGCCTGGTCGACTTGTTGAGAACTTACTGACACGCCGGGCGATGGAGAATTCCACGGCATGCTCCCGCTGATAGTGTTATTCCATGGACTAGCTCTCCGAGGTTTCATCGCTACTGGGTATCCGTGGTCGGCTCGTGATTGCCGCCTCGCGGATCGATTCGCCTTGGTATCCGTAGTCACCGTGACTTGCCCCGCTCAAGATAGTGACGGTTTCGTGGATACGGCCTCGGTCCTCGTGGTCACCAGATTTGCTTGCCACCGCGTGACCGCCTTGGTATCCAGAGTCGGCCGCGACTTGCCCCAGACGGCCGTGTTTTGGTTGCATTGTATTATTGGTACGGCCGGATCTCGTAGTTATACTTGTCCTGCACGGTTTTTATAACACGTGGGACACGGTGTTCATGTATAATCCTTGGTATGGTTATATCATAAATCGCCAGCTGAGGAAGAAATTCCACGCACGAGTGATAATTTGGAGGCGTGAGTCCTCGCTTGATGAATCGGTTATATGTTATATATCGTAGTTTGGTCATCATACATGTCTCCCGCTTTATATAGACTATTATGATTTCATTTACGTGATTTACGCTTTCACATACTTGGTACTGGCCAGATCGACCTCCTTCGGGCCGCTCACGCCGCAGTAGAGGTACATCTACCGCCGATCCTCGCTAGGATCTCATTTCGTTTGGGAAGCTCCGCTCCGCCGAGGCTTATCTTTGCATGTTACCACAGTCCGTAAGTTCTCACGCTCGTGGTACGGCGGCCCCGTCCCGTCATAGTTGTTGTAAATCTTAGGTCCGTAGTAATCGTGGCGGTGGTTGTAAAAGGATTAAACTGCTCAGTTTTATGTATATACCAAGGCAATCGCTTTGCTGGCTCGCTTATTTATTATATCTCTTATTTCTTGTGTAAAGTTTTTATTTCCGCCGGTTTTCTCCGATGTTGTATCACTAGGGTGCCCGGTAAGGCACGACCACGCCCTGCTTCGGTCGTGACAAAAGTGGTATCGAGCGCTTAATTTCTGGAAAGTGTCTACGCATCGTATTCAAGAGAGTCTTGATTATCTGTTGTGCACCACATCAATAATCGTGAGGCTATAGGATATTTAGGATTGGTTTCTATTCTTCTCACTCGAGATCGTGCCTGTAGAGCCGTGTTGTAAGTCAACCTCCGACGAAATCCTTTCCCTTATCGCTATGCCTCCGCCAGGGCAACCCGAGCCTGTGAGGGCAAGGCAGCCGAGGAGCCGCGAGCAGAGTTCAGAGGGTGGCGAGGCACAGCCCAATCATTACCTAGGTAGTGCTTCATTCAGGAGTTTGCGACGCCACTAGCCCCAAAGAGAGTTTAGCACGGCGACGGCAGCTTCCATCTGCCATGATATTTGAACCTTCGCCCACGACCGAACAGAGAATATAGATTGCCAAGGGACAACCTCACATTAGCTATAAATTTGGCTACCAGAGAGTATACCGATGTACCGCGAGTCCGGAGGACTATCTAAAAGAGGTTGTGCAAAGAGTAATTCTTCGCTTAGGCTTGAGCATGGCTCGTACGGGCTTATGCGCAGCAGCCGAGAAACGTAGAGATCGACGTTAACGAAGGACAACGTAAGAGGCCAGAGCAAGCGTCCTTTGGTAACTTTCAAGGTGAGTATACCTTAAGTGCTATGTTCGATAGCAAAGGTGTTAGTTGTGATTAGAATCACGGTGGGTTATCCGAGTAAGATTTTGGGGATAGAGAAAGTGTGAGCCTTAGAGCTTTATACGCAAAGACCTTAGAGGTAAGGCCATCTCGAGAAAGGTGTAGTGTTATGTTTGACCCTTTATAGGAGTGCATAGTGCACGTGAGCTATGTTCGTGGGATAAGTCCCCGAGTAGCGTGATTTGAAAGAAGGTAGTCGAGCTAGAAGACCGCTAGGTTTTCGTAATATGATTTGTGAAATTATTCTTCGGGAGCTAGTGTTTTGCGCAATGCCGGGTCGGGTTGAGGCCATGATGCGGTCAACCCGCGCCTTTTGGTGGTGGGTCAGTTTGTGGTGGTCCCGCCTTGTGGTGGTCACGAGGGTGTTAGGCCCAAGTTTAGTTAACCAACAGACGAGTTCGTGGACGCGCTCGACCGCTGGTTGGGCCGATGGGGCAGCCCATCGTGTTCTTCTTTGGCCGACCGCTCACTCGGCAGTTGTTGTTATCTAAAAAGGTTGTGAGGTTGCACGGTGCCTACCTCCACCTTATGACGCATGTGAAGTCCCGTTACGCTGTTTCGCTCGAAGTTATACTGTGCAGAGTTAGGAACTCGTGAGTCTCGACCGCATTCGCCTCTGCCGTTGTTTTGATTTCGTGGGTATTGCGAGGATCGTTGTTCCTGGTTGGGAGTGTTTAAGCTACCATTTTAGTGTTCGGATGTCGCCTTGTGACGCCAAGGGGCAGAAATGCAAGTCACGGCCGATTGGTTCTGATGTTGGCGGTGGTTCGAATAGTTGGTTCAGCTTGTTCCACAGATCGTGGATAGTGTGAAGCTTGTCTAGAAGAAGTTCGACATTCGGAGGAATCGTATGGATAATCGGCGACGACGCCAGAGTTCGTGCCGACGGCCGGTCTTGAAAGTACCACCTGACGGTGTGACGAGTTTTGGAAATGTATGAACTTAGCCCGAGTTACTTTGGGCCTTGTGAGTTCATGTGAAGAATAGGCCGATTGCCTATATGTTAGCATTTGCCGTCCGACTTAGAGGAAGGACGTCCCTCTTTTCGTATTGTTATGTTCGAAAGTATCAAGATCCATCCGTAATGTTCCCAATTAATGATGACCACGTTAGAGATAGTAACCCCAGTTTTGATACTAAAGCAAGATCGTAAATGTGATAAGAATCCGAGCGCATTTACGCTTCGTGGATCGTGACGCACGGCACCATTTGTTGGGTCGCCGAGCAAGGCTCGCGACAAAGTGACAAAAGTAGTATTATTTGTGGTGATGTAGAGGTGTTTCGTGGACTTAGATGTAAGTTTTGGCGCAGTGTTTCCATGGCCACCGTGGCAGATTGTTTCGTAAGTATAGTAGTGAAGACTATACCGCACGTGTTCGCTTTGAGACTTAGAAGGAACATTCGACGAATGTTTCTAAGGGAAGAATGTTATACCCGTAGTTCCGTGGTATGTATGCGAGGACGCACGCATTTGCGAGAATACGGCGAAAGATTGGAAAGGAAGAAAGAGGCGATTTTTCCACTAAAAGTTTCCGCTTTTGTGAAGGAAAAAGGTTCGTTAACGGGAATTGATTCCCGATTTGGTATTCTGACTTCCGGAATATTAGAGAATTATGGAATTTTATTTTCTGAATGGTCACTGGGCCCACGGAGAAATTTACGGCTTTGTGGGGCCCGCTTGATTTTGAGATTTTGGCCGCTTTGGATATTTTCAAGACGAAATATTTTGATTTAATCGGGGCGACACGTGTCACCCCATGTGGCACCTTTGGGCCGAAATTATGTTTGTGCACAACACCTTGCTAGAGTCGTTTTCGACTAAACGCTTTCACAAATTTTCGTAGGGAATTTCCGCTATGTCATTTAGTATTTTATGGATTTTTCCGAGAGACGGAACATTTTGGACCAACGAGAGGCGCGCACTCGCACCCTCTCATCAGCGGGCATAGGGCGGTTTGGACGAATTGGGGAGGCAAGTGGGAGATATTTTGGTAGATATTTTGTGTGCAAGTTGGCTAGACACACGGGTGAATCTTGGCCCTACACTTGCAGGCACTTACAGATCTTGGCCATTGGTTGGCCTTGGCTTGTGCTATAAATACCCTCTAAGGTTGATGAACTTCTTCATCCATTCCTAAATGTTTCTAAGTGTAAAATCCTCTCCTCCCTTGTGTTGAGTTCGGCCAAGGGCCTTCCCTTGTGGCCGAGAGCACTTCTCAGGGGTGCTAGCCGAGAGTAGCGCCTCCTCCTAGTGTTGCAGCATGGGTACCCCTAGCCTAGGTTGTTTTCAGATAATACCCTTGTTGTGGTGTAGAAATACTCTCAAAAGTATTGTTATAATGCCCAAATTACCTTAGCCTTATACCTTGTTGTATTCTAAGGTTATACCTTTACGAAAAGCCTGTAAATACTATTATACTTACCGTCACCACCAAACCGAAACCCTAGGAAAATCTCCATAGTCCGTTGGAGTATTGTGTGTTTGGTTAGAACTTCTAAGGGTGGTTTAGAGCGGTTGGAGCGCCTGAGTCGAGCTAAACGATTGCCTGTGATCGACTTTATACTTGGATAATTATGGGCTTATCGAGGTAATTATCTTGTCCCCTATTGTAATCGGATATTACACGTTGTTAGAATATATAGTTGAAGATACTATATATGAATCAACGTAGTTGTTGGCAATGTCTTTTGACTTAAGCTCAAGAATAAGGAATCGAATCAATCAGAATTACTTAGGATCAGACATGAGACTTGTGTAGTAGCACCGCGAGTAGAATTGCACTGCTAGGTTAGACGATAACCCCCGTTGGCTTGCAGCCTACCGATAGAGGAGGAGATTTACGCCATGCGGGGAGGCCGCCAATTTTCGTAGAATGTTCTACGACGTTAATAAGCGCGTGGCCTTATAGGTCGGGATGCTACGTGTGGAATGATCCACTTGGCTTAAGGAGTAGCCGATCATTGGAGCGCTTGCTATTAGTCGATACTCGCCGCGAGGTATGTGAACCTCTTCCTATCTCTTCTAGCACGATATGTGTAAACCATGCGGGTACCAGACGCATACGTGTTAATCGTGGTTTGATTGTTCTTAAAACATAAAGTGTTATAACGGCTTTATGGGAAGTCAAGTTATAACACTTTATGTAGATAAGAAAATACTTTGTGGTTTTAAAAGGTAATCGATGTGAATTATAACCGCTTGTTATAATAAAGAACTTGAGGTATTTCAAAAGATTTATAAATCGTTTTGAAGGAAAGTAACACTTGGTTTTAAAGGTTTTAAAAAAGAGTTATACTAGCTTTACGGGAGTTAGGTATAATGTCTTAAGAGAGGTAAAGAAATGGTTTACTAATGTTTGAAGTTAAGAGACTTGATCTTATAAGATAAGAGACTTAACTTATTTGTTTAATGTGAATGTTGTGTGAAACCTCATTCGTGAGTAATGAGTACTTGGTTTTATTTAAAGGGATAATGTTTTACCGATTTTGGAAATCGTAATGTATCGGCTGCACCACCGCAGCGTTAATAAAGGGAATGTATTGAATAATGATGAATTGTATTAAAACCAAGAGAAACCTCCATCCGCATAGAAACTAAGATGAGACAAAATGATATTACATTTTCTAGATCATGGTCATTGTAATAAGAATGTTGTAAACAAGAATAACCTACTCTACGTGAAACATATATTACTCAATTGTTCTAAAAAGGAATCAAATGATTAAGTTTATGAACTATGAAACCATTTGAAAATGAGAAGCTCGAGTAATTGAAACTAGGCAAACCGAACTTAGGAAAAGAATGTTGTTACTTGATTTTGAAAAGGAATGTGGTTGGTCATTCTAATACTACGTATCGGGTGACTTTTATAAAAGTAATGGATCTCTTTTAAAAGAACTTAACGTATTTAGTACTTTGGAGTTAAAACCCGGACTTTGGCATAAAATGAAAGTACTTTGAGTCAGGTGAAACTTGCCTATGCTTGTTGTTGTGAAACTTGCCTATGCTTGTGATGATAGCCTTTGTTGTGCAAGTGTGGTATTTCAGACACCGCTGCCTCTCGATAGAGGCCTGGCCGACTTGTTGAGAACTTACTTGGACACGCCGGGCGTGATGGAGAATTCCACGGCATGCTCCTCGCTGATAGTGTTATTCCACGGACTAGCTCTCCATGAGGTTTCACCGCTCGCCCGTATCCGTGGTCGGCTCAGATTTGCCCCGCCTCGCGGATCGATTCGGCCTCGGTATCCGTAGTCACCGACTTGCCCTGCTCAAGATAGTGACGGTTTCGTGATACGCTCGTCCCCGTGGTCAGCCAGACTTGCTCCGGCCACCGCGTGACCGCCTGTATCCTGAGTCGGCCGCACTTGCCCCAGACGGCCGTGTTTTGCTTGCATTGTATTATCGGTACGGCCGGATCTCGTAGTTATACTTGTCTGCACGGTTTTTATAACACAGGGACACGGTGTTCATGTATAATCCTTGGTATGGTTATATCATAAATCACGGCAGTGAGGAAGAAATTCCACGCACGAGTGATAATTTGGAGGCGAGTCCTCGCTTGACGAATCGTTATATGTTATATATCGTAGTTTGGTCATCATACATGTCTCCCGCTTTATATAGACTATTATGATTTCATTTACGATTTACGCTTCACATACTTGGTACCGCCAGATCGACCTCTTCGGGCCGCTCACGCCGCAGTAGAGGTACATCTACCGCCGATCCCCGCGTTTAGGATCTCATTTCATTGGGAAGCTCCGCTCCGCCGAGGCTTATCTTGCATGCTACCCGAGTCCGTAAGTTCTCAGACGCTCGTGGTATGGCGGCCCCGTCCCGCCATAGTTGTTGTGTAAATCTTAGAGGTCCGTAGTATCGCTGGCGGTGGTTGTAAAAGGATTAAACTGCTCGTGTTTTATGTATATACCAAGGCAACTGCTTTGGCCTGCTTATTTATTATATCTCTTATTTCTTGTGTAAAGTTTTTATTTCCGGTTTTCTCGATGTTGTATCACCAGGTGCCCGGTAAGGCACCACCACGCCCGGCCGGTCGTGACAAAATTCCACGTACGCCTCGCTGATAGTGTTAATTTTGCTAATCGCCGACATTCGACACGACGCGTAGCGCACGTATGGTTCCACTTTGATTGTTGTCTTGTTGTTCCTTTTGACATACCGACCGACGCGTAGCGCACGGGTATGGTTCCATTTTGATTGTTGTCTTGTTGTTCCTTCGACATATCGACACGATGCGTAGCGCATCGCATGGTTCCATTTTGATTGTTGTCTTGTTGTTCCTTTCGACATATCGACACGACGCGTAGCGCACGGTATGGTTCCATTGGGATTGTTATTCAATGGACTAACTCTCCATGAGGTTTTACCGCTCGCCTTGGTATCCGTAGTCGCGACTTGCCCCGTGGTCGCCTTCGGTTTGGTTGTATTGCATCGTTAGTACGGTTTGGCATCGTAGGACTTGTGTGCATGTGTACTTCTTGGTGTTATCATAGATTGCCTACAGTGGCGAAAGGTATTCCACGCATGATTGACGTGGAGGCGCGAGACCGACTTGTTATAATCGTATATGTGTATCGTAGTTTGGTTATCATACATGTCTCCCGCTTATATAGATCGCTATGATTTCTTTTACGATTTTACGCTTCACATACTTAGTACTGTGCATCGACTCTCCTTGGTCGCGTTCATGCCGCAGTAGAGGTACATCACCGTCGATCCCCGCTTAGGATCACCTTTCGCCTCGAAGTCTGCTCCTTCCTGGAGGCTCATCTTTGCATGTTACCCCGAGTTTGTAGGTCTTGTACATTCAGGTATGGCGGGCCCTATCCCGCCATAGTTGTTGTAAAAATCTTAAGGTGCAGAGTAATCATTTGTGGCGTGTGGTTGTAAGGATTGTAACTGCTTCAAATGTCTATGATATATATATCGAAAGGCAACCGCTTTGGTTGGCCTATTTTCTTCATCTTGATCCATGTCTATTTGCATGTTTAAGTTTTTATTTCGCTGGTTTTCCGATATTGTATCACCAGGGTGCCCGGTAGGCACTACCACGCCCGGTTCGGTCGTGACAAAAGTGGTATCGTGAGCGCTTAGTCCTCGGAAAGTGTCTACATACCGCGTCTAGTAGTCTTGATTATCGATGTGCGCGCACCACATCTATAATCGTGAGGCTATAGGACATTTAGGATTGGTTTCCTCTTCTCATTCCGAGATCGTGCCTTAGAGTCGTGTTGTAAGTCGGACCCTCCGACGCATCTCGCTTTACCGCTTATGCCTCCGCGCAAGGCAACCCGCCCGGCGGCAAGGCAGCAGGAGTCGCGAGTAGAGCGCGATCTCTACAGAGACCACAAGACTGAGCCTCCGCCCCGCACCGGAGCATAGGAGATGGGTTCCAAGGAGTGGCCCGATTAATGGCCGTGGTCAGGCCATACTGAGGATAGCCGGACGCAGCTAGCCCAAAGAGCACGATGGTTCACCCTAGATCAGATAGTTGGAGGCTACGGGATTTTCTGAGGTGTAACCCGCTTGAATTTTATGGGTCAAGGCCTGAGGATGATCCGCAGGAGTTCATCCGACAGTTACAGCGGATCATGAGAATGATCAAGGCATCGGAGACCGAGTCAGTGGTCATAGGTTCGACGGCCGCGCGTGATACCGCAATGATCGTTTGATTCATGGAGCTGTCCCGGGGAGAGAATGCACTTCCAGCTAGTTGGGACGAGTTCTCAGGGGCATTTCTTGCACATTTCTTGCCTCCACTGAGGAGGAGGGCTCGGCCGATGATTTTTGGTGTTGCGCAGAACGCGCACGGCTCGGGAGTACAATGTGAGTTCGACTCATCGCCCAGACGCCCCGCATTAGTGGCTAGTATGGAGGATCGAGTGCACCAATATGTTACAGGGCTCCGAGGGTTCAGATTTTCGGGAGAGCAGGTGTTAGCTACCAAGCCACCCTACCTCGGGCAGGGTGGCAGACTCCATAGGCGAGTGTCGTGCTAGTTCGGAGTTTGTTTTACATGACACAGGCCATTTTGGGAGAAACTGTCCACCAGTGGTAGCATTGGTAGGATAGCACGTAATCACGAGATCGCATGGGTTCTTCACCTTCCACACTAGGAGGATGTTCATACACCTACAGCTACGCAGAGGTCGCGGTGGAAGTTCCCGCTTTAGCGGTCCTTTGAACCGCCTATTTTCGTATATCCTTAACCTCAGAGACTTGTATGTATTAATGTTATGATAATGTGTTAATTGTTATGTTCGGATAGCTTTGTGCTAAAATGTTATTTAGAAACCTGGTTAGTGAAAAAGGGTAAGCCTGGTGGTGAGAAAATGATGAACCTTAGAATATTACAGATGAGACCTTAGATGTAAGGCCGTCTTGAGTACAAGTTTTTGCAAGTGATCCTTGTCGGAGTGCATTTTATGCCTAGAATGTATTGTGATAAGTCCCCGGTAGTGTGAAATGGAAGTGGTAGCTTTCATGACTGTAGAGGTAAGATTGTTCGGACGGGAAACAAGAGCTTGACGCGTTGTGGGTCGGGTTGGGGCTATGCCGCGCCAACCCGCGGCTGCTTGGGGTCGGGTCAGCTCGGGTGGTCCCGCCAGTGGTAGGTCACGAGGGTGTTAGGCCCAAGTTTAGATGACCATCATATGAGATCGTGGACGCGTTCACCAGAATCGGTTCAAGGCCGGCGAATGGCCTGGGAGATTGAGGCTAGTAAGATGACCAAGTTTGGAGGTGGTGACTCAAAGTTTTGGGAACCGGCGACGATCAAGTGCGGTACGTATACTGGAAGAGTTCAAGTGTTCGAGAAGGGCACGACGAGTAAGGAAGGAAGAGAACGTGTGTTATTCCATGGCCAGATGTGGCGATGACAACTTGTTAGAAGAACTTTATCGTTATCCGTCTTGAGAAGGAACATTCGGGACGAATGTTTCTAAGGAGGGGAGAATGTTATACCCCGTATTTCCAGAGTATGTACGTGAGGGCGTACGTATAAAAGTTTAAGCCTTAAAGTAAGCAAAGTGGCGAATTTGTGCACAAGTGCCAAAAAGAGTCGTTTTTCGACGAAACGTTTTACTAGACTTGCGAAGGGAAATTCGCTATGTCATTTTTAATTTTTGCGGATTTTTCCGAGAGACGAAACATTTTGGACTAACGGAGGGTGACATGTGTCACCTCACATCGACGAGGTTGGGCGGCAATGGTGGACGAAATAGGTGGCATGGTTAGGTAGGATATTTTGTGCAAGTTGGTGTGGTAGATGGATAAGGTGCACTTGGATTAATCCTAGCCCTACACTTGCCTAACACTTGGATGAATCTTGGCCTTTGGTTGGTCATTTCTTGACCTATAAATACCCCTCTAAGTTGAAGACTTTCTTCATCCTCACTTGAAAACTTCTAAGGCAAAAACCTCCTCTCCTCTTGTGCTCGTCCGCCACACCCCCTTTGTGGTAGCCTAGCGAAACACCCTCCCCTCTTGGAGGCCCTCACGAGAATACCCTCCCCAGCCTAGTTGCTAGTCGAAATACTACCCCCCTTGGTTGAGAAATACTTCTCCAAGTATTGTTGTAATGCCCAAAATACCTTAGCCCATATACCTCGTAGTACTTTCCAAAGTACCCTCTATACAAAAAAAACCCGGAAAATACGATTATACTTTCCTCTAGCCACTAAACGAAACCCTAAGAAAAACCTTCATAGTCGGTTGAAGTGTTAAGTAGAAGTTGCGTAGAACTTCTAAGGGTTGATTGGAGCGGGTTGGAGCACTCGGAATAGGAGCTTAACGTTGCTCAGGAGCGACTTTATACTTGGATAATTTTGGGCTCATCGAGGTAAATAATCCTATCCTTCTAGTGTATTGGAAATTACATACTGTAGTAGTATTGAAATGAATATAAGATTCATAGAAGTGAATTGAACTGTAATAGAAGGATATTACAGAATAGACTTGAACTGAAATCACATCAGAAGAATATAAGTAGAAGATTAAATCAGATTTACATAGATTGTATTCTGATGCAGACTGATAACCTTTATTGGTTGAATGTTCTGCAAGTAGCATGTGCTACTTAGAAGGTGGACAAGGCTAGCCGGGTTATAGCCGTGGAGCGTTTTGCTTATAGTCGATAATCGTCGCGAGGTATGTGATTCTTCCTATACTCTTGAGCATGAAGTATTTTAAAAAGAATACATATAGTACGGTAGACGTACGTGTGACAATGTCTTTTGACTTAAGCCTGAATAATAAGAATCGTGAAATATTTTAAAAGAGTATATATATAGTACGGTAGACGTACGTGTGTTAACTGAATGTAGTGTCACGGCAATGTCTTTTGACTTAAGCCTGAATAATAATGATCTTGAAGTATTTCAAAAGATTTAAGAAACCTTTTTGAAAGAAGAGTAATGCTTGGTTTTAAAAAGCTTAAGAGTTATACTAGCTTTATGGGAAGTTAGGTATAACGTCTAAAAGAGATAAAAAGAATGGTTTACTGATTTTAGAAGTTAAGAGACTTGATCTTAAATGATAAGAGACTTTACTTAATATGGATGTTTGTGTGAAACCTCATTCGTGAGTAATGAGTACTTGGTTTTTAAAAGGAATGATGTTTTACTGATTTCGGAAATCAGAATAAGTATCGAACAAACCACTGCAGCGCTAATAAAGGAAAATGTATTGAATAATGAAGTATTATTGAAACCAGTAGAAACCTCCATCTGCATAGAAGCTAAGATGAGACAAAATGATATTATATTTCCTAGATCATGGCTGCTTAATAAGATTGATTATGAACAAGAATAACCTACACTCACATAAGGCATATGTTTCTCAGATTGTTTAAAGGAGAATTATATTCTTAAATGATTAAGACTATGAACTATGAAACTTTTCTAAAATAAAGAGACTAGAGTAATTGAAATTAGGCAAACTGGAACTCTAGGGAAAAGGAAGGCATTGTTTTGTCTTAAAATGGTTTAAAACATAAAGTGTTATAACATCTTTATGGGAAGTTAGTTATGACGACTTTATGAAAACAAAAGAAGGGTTTTATCATTGGTTTTAATGTGGTAACTCGACTTTAAAAAGAGAAGTGTTTTGGTTTACCTAATAATGTGAGTCACTCTATTTTTATACTACGGGTATCGGGTGACTTTTATAAAAGGAATGGATCTCTTTAAAAGGAATTTAACGTAGTACTTTAGGGTTAAAACCGGACTTTGATATAAAATGAAAGTACCTTGAGTTAAGTATAACTTGCCTATGCTTGTTGTTGTGAAACTTGCCTATACGTGTTGTGATAGCCTTTGTTGTGCAAGAATTGTGTTTCTATACTACCGCGTCTCTCGATGGAGGGTCGGTTGACTTGTTGAGAACTTCTCGGGGCGTGCAGCGGTGTGGAGAAATTCCACGCACGCTCGCGGTGATAGTGTTAATTTTGCTAATCGCTTTGGACATCACGACTACGCGATGCGTAGCGCACGGGTATGGTTCCATTTTGATTGTTGTCTTGTTGTTCCTTTTGGACATACTGACACGATGCGTAGCGCACGGGTATGGTTCCATTTTGATTGTTGTCTTGTTGTTCCTTTTGGACATACTGACACGATGCGTAGCGCACGGGTATGGTTCCATTTTTATTGTTGTCTTGTTGTTTCCTTTTTGGACATACTGACACGATGCGTAGCGCACGGGTATGGTTCCATTGGGATTGTTATTCCATGGACTATCTCTCCATGAGGTTTTCTTGCTCGCCTTGGTATCTGGTAGTCGGCTTTCGTACTTGCCCCGTGTCAGCTTCGGGGTTTGGTTGTATTGCATTGTTAGTACGGTTTTGGCATCAGGTAGGACTTGGTGTGCATGTGTACTTCTTGGTGTTATCATAGACTGCCGGCAGTGAGGAAGGTATTCCACGGGCATGATTGATGTGGAGGGCGTGAGACCCTGACTTGATATAACTGTTATATGTGTGTACTGTAGTTTGGTTATCATACATGTCTCCTGCTTTATATAGACTGCTATGATTTCTTTTACAGTATTTTACAGTTTCACATACTTGGTACCTGTTATCGACCTCGCCTTTGCGTTCATGCCGCAGGTAGAGGTACATCGGCTGTCGATCCCCGCTTTTAGGATCACCTTTCAGCGTCTTGGGAAGCTCCGTTCCTTCGGAGGCTCATCTTTGGTATGTTACCCTGAGTTTGTAGGGTCTTGTACATTCAGGGGTATGGCGGGGCCCTGTCCCGTCATAGTTGTTGTAAAAATCTTAGAGTGCATGCTTTGTTGTAGGCAGGGTTGTAAGGATTATGCTATTCAAATGTCTATGTATATATATATCTTTGAAAAGGCAACCGTTTTAGTTGGCCTATTTTCTTTCATCTTGATCCATGTCTATTTGCATGTTTAAGTTTTTATTTCCGCTGGTTTTCTCTGATATTGTATCACTAGGGTGCCCGGTAAGGCACTACCACGCCCGGGTTGGCCATGACAAAAGTGGTATCGAAGCGCTTAGTCTCGGAAAGTGTCTGCACGTGTCTAGTAGAGTCACGATTATCGATGTGTTGTGCACATCTATAATCGTGAGGCTATAGGACATTTAGGATTGGTTTCTTCTTCTCATTCCGAGATCGTGCCTTAGATTCGTGTTGTAAGTTGGACCCTCCGCGATCTCGCTTTACCGCTTATGCCTCGCGCAAGGCAACCCGGGCGAGAAGGGCAAAGCGTGAAGGAGCTGCGAGTAGAGCGGCAGCTTCTGAGACCACAACACCGAGCCTCCATCCGCGATGCGGAGCGAGGAGATGGGTTACAAGGAGCGATTAATGGCGGGGTTGTGGCAGACTTGAGGATAAGTGGGCCGCAGCGGTTCGATATCACCAGTGGTTCACCCTAGATCAGATAGTTGGAGGCTACGGGATTTTCTGAGGTGTAACCCGCCAGAATTTTATGGGTCGAGGCCTGAGGATGATCCGCAGGAGTTCATCCGACAGTTACAGCGGATCATGAGAGTGATCAAGGCATCGGAGACCGAGTCAGTGGTCCTAGGTTCGCATCGGCTGCGTGATACCGCAGTCGACTGGTTTGATTCGTGGGAGCTGTCCCGGGGAGAGAATGCACTTCCAGCTAGTTGGGACGAGTTCTCAAGGGCATTTCTTGCACATTTCTTGCCTCCACAGATGAGGAGGGCTCGGGCCGACAGATTTTTGGTGTTGCGGCAGAACGGGCGTACGGTTCGGGAGTACAATGTGGAGTTCGACTCATTGGCCCGGTACGTCCCCGCATTAGTGGCTAGTATGGAGGATCGAGTGCACCAATATGTTACAGGGCTCCGAGGGTTCAGATTTTCGGGAGAGCAGGGGTGTTAGCCAGCTGAAGCCACCCCTACCTCGTTGTGGCCGCTGTGGTAGACTCCATAGTGGGGAGTGTCGTGCTAGTTCGGGAGTTTGTTTTACATGCGGCCAGCAGGGCCATTTTGGGAGAAACTGTCCGACCAGGGGTAGCACTGGTAGGATAGCACAGAATACGAGATCAGTTGCGGGTTCTTCACCTTCCACAGCTAGGCAGGATGTTCATACACCGGCAGGCCACGGCAGAGGTCGCGGTGGAAGTTCCCAGTTTTAGCGGTCCTTTGAACCGCCTATTTTCAGGTATATCCTTAACCCTCTAGAGACTTGTATGTATTAATGTTATGATAATGTGTTAAGTGTTATGTTCGGATAGCTTTGTGCTAAAATGTGATTTAGAAACATGGTTAGTGAAAAAGGGTAAGCCTGGGGGTGAGAAAATGATGAACCTTAGAATATTACAGTTGAGACCTTAGATGTAAGGCCGTCTTGAGTACAAGTTTTTGCAAGTGATCCTTGTCGGAGTGCATTTTATGCCTAGAATGTATTGTGTGATAAGTCACAGGTAGTGTGAAATGGAAGTGGTAGCTTTCATGACTGTAGAGGTAAGATTGTTCGGATCGGAAACAAGAGCTTGATGCGTTAAGTGGGTCGGGTTGGGGCCATCTGCCGGCCAACCCGCGGCTGTTTGGGGTTGGGTCAGCTCTGGGTGGTCCCGCCAGGTGGTAGGGTCACGAGGGTGTTAGGCCCAAGTTTAGATGACCATCGTATGAGATCGTAGATACGTTCGACCAGAATCGGTTCGTGAAGGCCGAGGAATGGCCTTAAGGGAGATTGAGGCTAGTAAGATGACCAAGTTTGGAGGTGGTGACTCCAAAGTTTTGGGAACTGAAGCGATGGCGAAGTGCGATGCATTATCTTTGGAAGAGTTCAAGTGTTCGAGAAGGGCACGACGAGTAAGGAAGGAAGAGAACGTGTGTTATTCCATGGCCAGATGTGGCGATGACAACTTGTTAGAAGAACTTTATCGTTATCCGTCTTGAGAAGGAACATTCGGGACGAATGTTTCTAAGGAGGGGAGAATGTTATACCCCGTATTTCCAGAGTATGTACGTGAGGGCGTACGTATAAAAGTTTAAGCCTTAAAGTAAGCAAAGTGGCGAATTTGTGCACAAGTGCCAAAAAGAGTCGTTTTTAAACGCGTTTTACTAGACTTGCGAAGGAAAATTCGGCTATGTCATTTTTAATTTTTGCGAATTTTTCCGAGAGACGAAACATTTTGGACCAACGGGAGGGTGACATGTGTCACCCTCACATTGGATGAGGTTGGGCGGCAATGGTGGACGAAATAGGTGGCATGGTTAGGTAGGATATTTTGTGCAAGTTGGTGTGGTAGATGGATAAGGTGCACTTGGCTTAATCCTATCCCTACACTTGCCTAACACTTGGATGAATCTTGGCCTTTGGTTGGTCATTTCTTGACCTATAAATACCCTCTAAGTTGAAGACTTTCTTCATCCTCACTTGAAAACTTCTAAGGCAAAACCCTCCTCTCCTCTTGTGCTCTCGTCCGCCACACCCCTCCCTTGTGGTAGCCTAGCCGAAACACCCTCCCCTCTTGGAGGCCCCAGTAAGCACGATCACGGGCCCGGTTCGGCCGTGACAAAAGTGGTATCAGGCGATTAATCCTCGAGAAAGTGTCTGCTGCACCGTGTCTAGTAGAGTCTTGATTATCGGTGTGTTGTGCACCACATCTATAATCGAGGCCGCAGGACATTTAGGATTGATTTCCATTCTTCTCATTACGAGATCGTGCCTTAGAGTGTGTGATAAGTTGGACCCTCTCAGCGTGCCGTTTTTACGATTATGCCTCGCGCAGGCAACCCGGGCCCGAGAAGCAAGGCAGAGGAGGCTGCGAGTAAGCGTGGCGCCTCTCTGAGACCACGATGCACGAGCCTCGGTCCCGATGGAGGCGAGAGAGATGGGTTACTGAGTGGGCCCGATTAACGGCGAGGTTGTCAGGCGAACTTGTGGATAGGCTGGACAGCAGCCGATTCGATGCACGATGGTTCACCCTAGATCGAGATAGTTTGAGGCTACGGGATTTTTACGAGATGTAGCCCTCCGAGTTTTATGGGGCGAGGCACGAGGATGATCGCGAGGAGTTCATCAAGCGATTCTGACGGATCGTGAGAGTGATCAAGGCATCGGAGACCGAGTCGGTGGTCCTAGTTCGCATCAATTTGCGTGATACGCAATGATCGGTGGTTTGATTCATGGGAGCTGTCGGGAGAGAATGCACTTCCGGCTATATGGGGCGAGTTCTCGAGCATTTCTTGCACATTTCTTACCTCGCGGATGAGAGGGCTCGGTAACAGATTTTTGGTGTTGCGGCGAGCAGGCGTGCGGTTGGGAGTACAATGTGGAGTTCGACTCATTGGCTGCAGACGCGTCCGCGTTAGTAGCTAGTATGGAGGATCGAGTGCACCGATATGTTACGAGGCTCGATGATTGCCTAGCGAGAAAGTTGTTGGTGTAGCTCTTGGTAGGGCATGGACATTGCCGCGTGCGAGCTTATGCACTTGGATGTGAGGCGGAGAAATCAGCGGAATGACGAGATCGTGAGAAGAGGGCGAGCAGTGGTCCTTTGGTGACTTCGAGCGGACCGCCTCGGCCGAACTAGTTATGTACCTCCGCCCGATCTGAGTGGTCCTCGCGACGCCGGGACGCCGGGATATTCGGGAGCGGTCGGGGCTCCTGTGTTTGATTTTTGGGAGTAGGAGTGCTCGCGGATGAGGTCGCCACTTGTCTCGGTGTGGCGTTGTGGAAACTTCATAGGGAGAGTGTCGTACTAACAGGAGATTGTTATTCTTGCGGCCAGCGGCCATCTGGCGAGAAGGCTTGTCAGGCCGAGCGTGGCGGTAGAATAGCACATACTACTGGGATCGATTGTGGGTTCTTCACCTTCCATAGCTAGGCGGGATTTTCATACACTGCCGCGAGCCAGAGGTCGCGGTGGAAGTTCCCAGTTTTAGCGGTCCTTTGAACCGCCTATTTTCAGGTATATCCTTAACCCTCTAGAGACTTGTATGTATTGTTGTGATGATAATGTGTTAAGTGTTATGTTCGGATAGCTTTGTGCTAAAATGTGATTTAGAAACCTGGTTAGTGAAAAAGGGTAAGCTCAGGGTGAGAAAATGATGAACCTTAGAATATTCTGATTGAGACCTTAGATGTAAGGCCGTCTTGAGTACAAGACTTTGCGGGTGATCTTTGTCAGAATGTATAAGTATACGTGGAGTAATTGTGGGAAGATTCCTTGGGTGGTGTAAAATGGAAGTGGTAGCTTTCATGACCTGTATAGGTAAGATTGTTCCGGATCAGGAAACAAGAGCTTGATGCGTTAAGTGGGTCGGGTTGGGGCCATGTTGCGGGCCAACCCGCGGCCTGTTTCGAGGTGGGGTCAGCTGCGGTGGTCACGCGGTGGTAAGTCACGAGGGTGCTAGGCCCAAGTTTAGATGACCATCATATGAGTTCGTGGATATGTTCGACCAGAAGCGGATCGTGAAGGCCGGGAATGGCCTTAAGGAAGATTGAGGTTAGTAAGATGACCAAGTTTGGAGGTGGTGACTCCAAAGTTTTGGAAACTGAAGCGATGACTGAAATATGGTACGTATACTAGAGAAGTTCAAGTGTTCGAGAAGGGCACGACGAGTAAGGAAGGAAGAGAACGTGTGTTATTTCATGGCCAGGTGTGGCGTTAGCAACTTGTTAGAAGAACTTTATCGTTATCCGTCTTGAGAAGGAACATTCGGGATGAATGTTTCTAAGGAGGGGAGAATGTTATACCCCGTATTTCCAGAGTATGTACGTAAGGGCGTACGTATTAAATTTAAGCCTTAAAGTTAGGCTAGGATCGAAATTTGGGCACAAGTACCAAAAAGAATCGTTTTTCGACGAAACGTTCTACTAAACTTGCGAAGGGAAAATTCCGGCTATGTCAATTATTATTTTTGCGGATTTTTCCGAGAGACGAAACATTTTGGACCAACGGGAGGGTGACATGTGCCACCCTCACATTGGAAGCATTGGGGCGGCAAAGTGGACGATTGGGGTCAAGGGAGTTGGTAGGATATTTTGTGCAAGTTGTTGTGGTAGATGGATAAGGTCCACATGGTTAAAATCTAGCCCTACACTTGCCTTACACTTGGATGGATCTTGGCCATTGGTTGGCCATTTCTTGACCTATAAATACCCCCCTTGTTGAATAGTTATTTCATCCAAACTTGAGCATTCTTTCTAAGTCTCAAAATACTCCCTCCCTCTTGATATTTCGTCCAAAGCCTTCCCCCTCCCCCCCTCTTGAGAAGCCTTGGCCGAGAGGGTGCTCCCCCCCCCCCTCCTAGTGGTTGGCCGAGAACACCACCCCCCCTAGCCTAGTTGTTTTCGTATAATACCCCCCCTTTTGTGGTATAGAAATACTCTCCAAGTATTGTTGTAATGCCCAAATACTTTAGCCCAAATACCTTGTAGTACTTTCCAAAGTTACCTCTATACGTAGAGCCCGGATATACTATTATACTTTCCTTTAGCCACTAAACAAAACCCTAAGGAAAACCTTCATAGTCGGTTGAAGTGTTAAGTAGAAGTTGCGTAGAACTTCTAAGGGTTGTTTGGAGCGGGTTGGAGCGCACGGAGTAGGAGCTTAACGTTGCTCAGGAGCGACATTAAACTTGGATAATTTTGGGCTCATCGAGGTAAATACTACTGTCCTTCTATTGTAATTGGGAATTACATACTGTAGTAGTATATAAATGAATATAAGATTCATAGAAGAGAATTGAACTGTAATAGAAGGATATTACAGAAAAGACTTGAACTGAAATCGCATCAGAAGAATATATAAGTAGAAGATTAAATTGTACTTACATAGGACTGTATTTACAGTAGACTTATAACCTTTTTGGTTGAATGTTCTGCGAGTAGCATGAACTACTTGGAAGGTGGACAAGGCTAGCCGGGTTTTAACCGAGGAGCGTTTTGCTTATAGTCGATAATCGTCGCGAGGTATGTGATTCTTCCTATACTCTTGAGCATGAAGTATTTTAACGGAATATATATATAGTACGGTAGACGTACGTGTGGCAATGTCTTTTGACTTAAGCCTGAATAATAAGAATCTGGAAGTATTTTACAAGATATATATATATATAGTACGGTGAGCGTCGTGTGTTAGCGAATATAGTTATGCGGCAATGTCTTTTGACTTAAGCACGAATAATAAGAATGCGGAAGTATTTTACAAGATATATATATATATAATGCGGTGAGCGTCGTGTGTTAGCGAATGTAGTGTTACGGCAATGTCTTTTGACTTAAGCCTGAATAATAAAGAATCTTGAAGTATTTCGAAAGATTAAGAAACCATTTTGAAAGAAGAGTAATACTTGGTTTTGAAAACATAAGAGTTATACTAGCTTTATGGGAAGTTAGGTATAACGTCTTAAGAGTGGTAAAGGGAAATGGTTTACTGATTTTTAGAAGTTAAGAGACTTGATCTTAAAAGATAAGAGACTTGACTTGAATGAATTAATATGAATTCTGTGTGAAACCTCGTTCGTGAGTAATGAGTACTTGTTTTTAAAAGGAGAAATGTTTCTTGATTTGAAATCGAATGAGTCTGAAACAAACCACTGCGGCGTTAATAAAGGAAAATGTATGTGAATAATGAAGTATTATTAAAACCGATGAAACCTCCATCTGCATAGAAACTAAGATAAGACAAAATGATATTACATTTCCTAGATCATGGTTGCTTAATAAGATTGTTTATAAACAAGAATAAAGCTGCTCACCTTTATGACATATGTTACTCAATTGTTTTAAAAAGGATTAAGACATTGAACTATGAAACTTTTCTAAATAAAGAGACTTGAGTAATTGAAATTGGGCAAACTGGAACTTTAGGGAAAAGAAAGGCATTGTTTTAAATTGGTTTAAAACATAAAGTGTTATAACAGCTTTATGGGAAGTTAGTTATAACGACTTTATGAAAACAAAAGAAGGGTTTTATCATTGGTTTTAATGTGGTAACTTGACTTTAAAAAGAGAAGTGTTTTGGTCTAAAAAGAAGGCATGGTATTGCCTTAATTTGGTTTTAAAAAGGAAAGTATGGAAGTTGTTTTGGTTTACTTAAAAAGATGTAAGTCACTCTATTTTTTTTATACTAAGGGTATCAGGTGACTTTTATAAAAGGAATGGACCTCTTAAAAGGAATTTAACGTACGTAGTACTTTAGGGTTAAAACCCGGACTTTGGCATAAAATGGAAGTACCTTGAGTTGTGTATAACTTGCCTATGCTTGTTGTTGTGAAACTTGCATATGCTTGTTGTGATAGCCTTTGTTGTGCAAGAATTGTGTTTCTATATTACCGCGTCTCTCGATGGAGGGTCGGTTGACTTGTTGAGAATTTACTTGGACGTCTGGCGTGTGAGAGAATTCCGCAGTGCGCTCGCATTGATAGTGTTATTCCATGGACTAGCTCTCCATGAGGTTTCTTACTGTTCGGCCTTGGTACCTGGTGGTCGGCTTTTGTACTTGCCCCGTCTCGTGGCTGATTCGGCCTTAGTACAGTAGTTAGCCCTCGCGACTTGCCGTTCGGTGTAGTGACGAAGTCTCGTGATCTGACCTTGGTACACAGTAGTTAGCCCTCGTACTTGCCCCGGTCAGCTACGTGGCCGGCCTTGGTATCTGGTAGTCGGCTTTCGTACTTGCCCCGTGTCAGCTTCGTGGTTTGGTTGTATTGTATTGTTAATACGGCTTTGGCATCAGGTAGGACTTGGTGTTCAGGTGTACTTCGGTGTTATCATATCATAGGCAGTAAGCGGTGAGGAAGGTATTCCACGGGCATGATTGATGTTATGGGCGTGAGACCCATCGTTATATTTGAGTAATGACTTGGAGGGCGTGAGTCCCTGACTTGATATAACTGTTATATGTGTGTATTGTAGTTTGGTTATCATACATGTATCCTGCTTTATATAGACTATTATGATTTCATTCTGATATTCTGATTTCACATACTTGGTACTGTTATCGACCTCGGCCGAGAAGTGCGTTCATGCTGCGGTAGAGTGTCACGACCGTTAGGGCCGTGGTAGTGCCTTACCCGGGCACCCAAGTAGTCATATATCAGAGAAATCAGCGGAATATAAAACAACCAAGATATGAAACAATATAAATAAGACACAGTTTCTGGGAAAAAGTTGCCTTTCGGCATATATGTATAAGTACCCCAAAATGAACAGTTACATCTCAACCTTACAACAGTGCAGGACCTAAGAGTTTAAAACAACAATGGCGGGGCGAGGCCCGCCATACCCCTGAATGCAAATATCTACAACGACAGGGGACCATACCAAAATGCTAAGACTCCGGAGAAACGGAGCTTTCCCAACGCTGAAACGGTGATCCTAAGAACGGGGATCAACAGTAGGAGTACCTTTACCTGCGGCATGAGCGGCCCCGAAGGAGTCGATCTAACAGTACAGTATGTGGCGAAAATACGTAAATGAAATCATAGTAGTCTATATAAGCGGGAGACATGTATGATAACCAAAACTACGATTCCTGATAAATAGCGATCATGTCAAGTCAGGGACTCACGCCCTCAAAGTCATCATAAAACCGTACGGGGTAAGTACGAGGGCATAGCCGACTACTAAAACCCACAGTAGTTCCGCATAGGCCATACAGACCTGCATAAGGTATTCTCGAATCATAGGTCACTAGACTACTTTGAGTCTACCCGCGTCAGTCGACTTAACCGGAATCATGAGTGATATAATATCAACATGACGACTTATCGTTAAACAACCTAAGCCTGACAAGGAAAACCCCTTTACACAAGCATCACAAGATACTAACTCACGTAGCATCCTAACATGTTTACTTATCAAGTCAACAAGAAAGTATTACAAGACTATCACAAATCAATACAATCAAGTTATTCACACGAGTACTTTCTACATTATGTTAACAAGTTCGGGTTTTAGCCCAAGTACTTCATGTCTTACTCTTTTAAAGATCAGTTTCTTTCACAAAAGTCACACAATACAGTAGTATAAAAATAGAGTGATTATCTTTTGAAGTAAATCAGAACACTTCTCTTTGTAAAATCAAGTAACAACATTCTTTTCCCAGCCTCAAGTTTGCCTAATTTCAATTACTCAACTTTCTCATTTGAAAGGTTTAGTAGTTCATAGTTTTAATCCTTTAAAACAATTTGAGAAACATATACCTTATGTGTGAGTAGGTTATTATTGTTCATAACAATCTTATTCTGACCGTGATCTAGGAAATGTAATATCATTTTGTCTCATCTTAGCTCACATGCGGATGGAAGTTTCTCTTGGTTTTAATAATACTTTATTAGTCAAAACATTTCCCTTTATTAGTATTTGTGGTTTGTTCGACATTCATTCGATCGGTAAAACATCATTCCTTTTGAAAACCAAAAATACTATTTACTCACGAATGAGGTTTCACACGTTTTCACATTAGTATAATTAAGTCAAGTCTCTTATTTTCTTAAATCAATAAATCATTCTTTTATCACTCTTAAGCCGTATACCTAACCTCCCATAAATCTAGTATAACTCTTAAGCTTTTAAAACCAAGTGTTACTCTTAAAAAGGTTTCTTAATTCTTTTGAACTACTTGGATCCTTTTTATTAGGGCTTAAGTCGAAGACATTGCGTAATTATTATTCGAGCTTAAGTCAGAAGACATTGCGTAATTATTATTCGATTAACACGTATGCGTCTACCGTACTATATACATATTCTTTAAAATATCATGCTCGAGAGGATAGGAAGAATCACATACCTTCCGCGAAATCCACTGCCAAGTTGAATATGTCGCGCGGAGAATCGACTATAACGATCAAATCGTCTATCAGCGTCTAGGCATCTTGTCAAAGCTCTAGCGAGAGGTTCGTTATTACATGGACATTTGGGCAGCACTTCCTGCGGTGAGCTACTCAAGTCTCTGTGAAAACAGTCTATGTAAATCTGATTCTATTATTCTTCTTTTAAGCCGCCTGCTGTGATATCAGTTCAATTCTATTCTTAATATCCTTCTAAGTATTTATACTTATTCTATACTTCTACGTATGTATTTTCTAATTACAAAAGGAGGATAAGGTTATTTACCTCAGTAAGCCCAATAATATCCTAGATAAAAGTCGCGCTTTGAGCAGGTTTAGCTCCTAAGTTGTGCGCTCCGGTAGCTCCAAGAAAACCTTAGAAGTTCTTCACAACTTCTACTAAGGACTAATGGATTTGGGCTAGGGTATTTTGGGCATTATAACAATACTAGAAGGCAATTTTTCAACCAAGGGAGGGGGGGTAGGTTTCGGCTAGGCTAGGGGGGGGCCCTCGGCCAAACTCACCAAAGGGGAGGTGTGTTGGACGAAAAAGGCTTAAGGGAGAGGAGAGGATGTCAAGACTTGGAAGGCTTGTGTGTGGATGAAGAACTCTTCATCACAAGAGGGGTATTTATAGGTCAAGGGATGGCCAACCAAGGGCCAAGATGGTGCCAAGTGCAAGGCAAGTGTAGGGTGAGGATTAGGGCAAGTGTACCTTGACTTGCACAAAATATCCTACCAACTACTTGACAAAAATAAGCCATCGATCGGCCTCAATTCCGCACAAGTCCACGATGAGAGGGTGACAAGTGTCGCCTCTCGTTGATCCAAAGTGTTCGTCTCTCGGAAAAATCCGCAAAAATTAGAAATGACATGGCGGAATTTATCCTCGCGAGTTTAGTAAAGCGTTTAGTCAGCGACTCTGTCGGTGTTGTGCACAAAGTGAAATTCGGCCAAGCCACGCAGGGGGTGACACGTGTCGCCTCCTGCTCGTCAAAATATTTCATCTTAGAAAATATCCTGATGGCCAAAATCTCGAAAACAAAGTGGGCCACAAAGCCAGTAAATTTCTCCGTGGGCCCAGCGTGACCATTCAGAAAATAAAATTCCATAATTCTCTAATATTCCAAGAGGTCCGAATACGAATCTGGGAATCGATTCCCGTTAACGAACCTTTCTCCTTCACAAAAGCGGAAACTTTTAGTGGAAAAATCACCTCTTTCTTCCTTTCCAATTTCAATGTCGTATTCTCGTAAATGCGTGCGTCCTCGCATACATACCACGGAACTACGGGGTATAACATAGAAATACATGGTACATCGATCGCGTTTAGGATCACGTTTCGTATTGGGAAGCTCAGTTCCTTCGGAGGCTTATCTTTTGGTATGTTACCACAGTGCATGGGTTCTTGTACATTCGGGGTATGGCGGGGCCATGTCCGTCATAGTTGTTGTATAAATCTTAAGTGCATGCCTTTGTTGTGGCGGGTTGTAAGGATTAAAGCATTCAACTTTGTAATTATTTATATATATATGCCGAAAGGCGATTTTCTTTAAGGTAAAATGTGTCTCATTTCACATTTTGTTTCATGTATTGTTTTTATGTTCCGCTGATTACTCTGATGTATGACTACTTGGGTGCGGGTAAAGCACGATCCACGGGCGAGTTAGTCGTGACATGATGATAGCGATCGCGGATCAATCTTGGAGAAACGTCTCGCGCCTGCCAATGGTCGAACAAATCATCAATCACAGGAAGGGTATACATTCTTAATGGTCACCTTGTTGGTATGCGTAATCAACACACATGCGCGGCGTCCGTCCTTCTTCTTCACGAACAATACCGGCCCCAGGGAGAAACACTAGGCAGTGAAGCCGCTTCTCGTGAAATCTCTGTGATCCTTGACTCTCTCGGCTCGGCGGTGCCGTTACGTATGGCGGAATGGAAATAGGCGAGTGTCTGCGACTACATCAATACAAAACTCTATCTCCCTCTCGGGAGGATACGGAGGTCGTGCGGAAACACGTGGGAATTCTCGACTCTTTGGGCCCGAAAATCTGGTGCATGACCTCGATTATCAAACACGAGCGAGATGGTAGATATACCCTTTCTACACCATCTTCCTAGCCTTGAGGTAAGAAATAAACCTACCCTCGGCGTCTGATGTTCCTCCCACTCGATAAGCGGCTCCGAAGCTGGAACCGTGCCACTCTCCTGCGGTCTACATTGGCATAGCAAGAAGTAGCCAATCCATGCCAATGATCACGTCGAAATCCGTCATGTCGGCTCTATCAAGTGCTGGAGTGCGGCATTGCATAAGGTCATTGGACAAGCTCTAAATACCGCCGAGCTACCACCGCATCACCCTGGCGTAGCTACCTCGAAAGGGTCTATGGACTCGGGCTCATCCTATCCTACTAGCAACGAGGGAGATATATAGGGCGAGTTGTTATACCGTATTTCCAGTATATGCGTGGGGCGTGCGTAGAAAAGTTTGGGCTTTAAAGTGGCTTGGCGATTTTACTTTGTGCACAACACGGTTAGAGTCGTTTTTCGTGAAGCGTTTTACATAACTGCGAAGGAAAATTCGGCTATGTCATTTCTATTTTTGCGGATTTTTCAGAGAGGCAAACATTTGGACCAGCGAGAGGCGACACTTGTCACCCTCTCATTGGGAGCGTTGAAGGCGGTGAAGTGGCCGATTGGTCTTGGCTTTTTGTCAAGTAGTTGGTAGGATATTTTGTGGGTAGATGGATAAGGTACACTTGGGTGAATCTAGCCTACACTTGCCTTGCACTTGGCATGATCTTGGCCATTGGTTGGTCATGGCTTGACCTATAAATACCCCCTGAAGACTTCTTCATCCATTCCTAAACTTTCCTAAGTCTTGAAAGCTCTTCCCACTCCTCTACAGAGTTCTCGTCCTCCCACTTGTGAGGCTTTAGCGAGAGCACCCTCCCCATGGCAGAGTACCACTCCAGTGGGGTTGGTAGAAATTATACACTCCACTTGTGGTGTTGTCTCGTATAAATACCCACTCTTGGTAGAAATACTCTCAAAGTATTGTTGTTATACCCAATTACCTTAGCGTATACCTTGTAGTATTCCAAGGTTATACCTATCTGAAAAGCCGAAATACTATTATACTTCCCTTGGTCACAAAGCGAAACCATAGGAAAATCTCCATAGTTAGTTGGAGTATTACGTAGAAGTTGGTTAGAACTTCTAAGGGTGGTTGGAGCGAGTTGGAGCACCGGAGTAGGAGCTAAGCGTTGCTAAGGACCGGCGTTTATACTTGGATAATTTTGGGCTTCACAGGGTTGAATGTTACGTGAGTAGCATGTGTTACTTGAAAGGTGGACAAGGCTAGCGAGGTTATGGCCGTGGGCGATTTGCTAATAGTCGATAATCGTCGCGAGGTATGTGATTCTTCCTATCCTCTTGAGCATGATATTTTAAAAGAATATATATATAGTCACGGTGAGCGTGCGGCGTGCTAATTGAGCGTAGTTATGCAATGTCTTTTGACTTAAGCAGAATAATAAAGATCTTGAAGTATTTCAATATAATTAGAAGCTGTTTTTAAAGAAAGAGTAATACTTGGTTTTAAAAGCTTAAGAGTTATACTAGCTTTATGGGAAGTTAGGTATAGCGGCTTAAGAGAGATAAAGCGAATGATTTATTGATTTTAGAAGTTAAGAGACTTGATCTTGTAAGATAAGAGACTTCAGTAAATGAATTATATGAATTTTTGTGTGAAACCTCATTCGTGAGTAATGAGTACTTGGTTTTAAAAGGGATAATGTTTCTTGATTTGAAATCGAATGTGTATCGACAAACCATTGCGGCGTTAATAAAGGAAAATGTATTGAATAATTAAGTATTATTAAAACGGTAGAAACTCCATCTGCATAGAAGCTAAGATGAGACAAAATGATATTTCTAGATCATGATTGTTTAATAAGATTGATTATGAACAAGAATAACCTACTCACATATAAGGCATATGTTTCTCAGTTGTTTAAAGAGAATTATATTCTTAAATGAATAAGACTATGAACCACGAAACCTTTCTAAAATAAGAAGCGTGAGCATTTGAAATTAGGCAAACTTGAGCGTTTGGAAAAGAATGTTGTTACTTGATTTTACAAAGAGAAGTGTTTTGATTTACTTGAAAGATAATCAATCTATTTTCATATACTACAGTATTGTGTGACTTTTGTGAAAAGCAGATCTTTTAAAAGAGTAATACATGAAGTACTTTGGGGCTAAAAACTTCGAACTTGTTAACATAATGTAGAAAGTACCTTGTGTGAATAACTTGATTGTGTTGATTTGTGATAGTCTTGTAATACTTTCTTGTTGACTTGATAAGTAAACATGTTAGGATGCTCACGTGAGTTAGTATCTTGTGATGTTTGTGTAAAGGGTTTTCCACTTGTTGTGATTAGGTTGTTTAACGATAATGTTATGTTAGTATTATATCACTCGTGATTCGGGGTTAAGATGCCCTCCGTGCGGGGTAGACTCGGTAGTGCGTGTGACCTATGATTCGAGAATACCTTATGCGGTGCATGTGGCCTATCTTGCGGGCTGCGGGAGTTCGAGTTAGTGTCGCGGCCTTTGTGGTCATGCGGTCTATGTGGCCATGCGGACGGCGAGTCGAGGGCGGCTGCAGAGTAGCTACCCTCGTCACGAGAATACCTCATGCGGGCCATCGGAGTGGCTTATGCGAGCTACGAGAAGTTCGAGGCTGAAGCGCGCATTAGATCTGCGAGCGAGTGGCGGCTTTGATCATGTAATGATGCAGACAGATCTCGTAATCTGATTTATGACCTTGTTGAGTGCGTGGGTTTTAGTAGTCGGCTATGCGCCGTACTTACCGTGCGGTTTTATGATGACATAGGTGGGACACGGTGTTCATATGTATTCCTTGGTGCTTTTATATCATAAGCGGCGGTGAGGAAGGTATTCCACGGGCATGATTGATGTTGTGGGCGTGAGACCCATTGTTATATTTAGTGATGACTTTGAGGCGTGAGTCACGACTTGACATGGCTTATTTATTGTGAGCGTAGTTTGGTTATTATACATGTCTCTGCTTTATATAGACTACTATGATTTCATTTCTGATATTTTGATTTCACATACTTAGTACTGTTATCTTGACCTCCCCGAGGCTGCGTTCATGCGCGAGTAAAGGTACACGATCGTTGATCTCGCTCTTAGGGTCCTGATTCAGCGTTTGGGAAGCTCCGTTCCTCGGAGGCTTATCTTGATATAGTCCCTGTTGTTGTAGGTGCTTACATTCGAGGGTATGGCGAACCTGTCGTCGTGGTTGTCATATCATTCGTAAGTGCATGTAATCTTGTTGTGGCGGGGTTGTCATGGGATATAGCGTTGAATTTAAGTTTTCATATATACATGTGAAAGGCAATTTTCTCGAATTATTATTTCATACTTCATGTTGTTTCATGTTATTGTTTTATATTCGTGATTTCTACGATGTTGTATCACTAGGGTGCAGGGTAAGGCACGATCCACGGGCCGAGTTGGTCGTGACAAAAGTGGTATCGAGCGATTAATCCTCGGAAAGTGTCTGAACCGTATCTAGTAGAGTTTTGATTATCGGTGTGTTGTGCACCACATCGATGTCGAGGAGGCTATATGATATTTAGGATCTGTTTCCATTCTTCTCACTATGATATCGTGACTTAGAGCTGTGTTGTAAGTTGGACCCTCTAACGTATTTATTTCCCTTACCGTTATGCCTCGCGTAGAGCAAGCCGGGCCCGGGGAGAGCAAGCGGCCGAGGAGGCTGAGTAGAGTTCGAGAGGGTTACGAGGGCACGAGCCCAATCATTACCTAGGGTAGTGCTTCGCCCGGGGAGTTCTGCGGCGTCGCTAGCGTGAGTTTTAAGCGCGGCGGCGATTCCTCTGCGGCCATGATATTTGAACCTTGGTTCCACGGCCAGGGCAGAGAATATAGATTGCAAAGGCGACCACATTACTAGCTATGGATTTGGCTACGGAGAGTATCGATTCTGCGAGTCTTGATGAATATCTAAGAGGGTCGTGCGAGAGAAATTCTTGATTAGGCTTGAGCATGGCACGTATGCGGGCTTATGCGCGTGAGCCAAAGCGTAGAGATCGGCGGGTTAACTAAGGGCGATGAAGAGGGCGAGCAGCAAGGTCCTTTGGTAACTTTGGCGAATCACCTCGGCCATTAGATATGCACCTCGCCCGATCTGAGTGGTCTTGCGGATTTGAGGACTTCGGGGTATCTGGAGTTAGTCGAGCACGGGACTTAGGTTCCGCGATGTGGCGAATGTCATCGAGGAATGGCGTCTTTTAGTTAGTCTTGTTGTACCTACGACCGTCGAGTCGATGGCGAGAGGATGTCTAGTAGGAGGACTTAGCCTTGATGTCGATGGGTAGTTCGTCACCTTAGCTATGCGCCCTACAGGCGAGGTTTGATTAGAGCGACTAAGGGAGTGAAGCGGTGAATCTGAGATAGATCTTTAACCTGCAGGGAATAGTATGTGTGATAAGGTGAGTATACCTTAAGTGTTATATTACGATAGCATTGTGTAAATTGTGATTAGAAATCTTGGTTAGTTAACCAAGTAAGATTTGGGGATAGAGAAGGTGTGAGCCTTAGAGTTTTATACGTGGAGACCTTAGAGGTAAGGCCGTCTCGAGTAAAGGTGTAGTGTTATGTTTGATCCTTATCGGAGTGCATAGTGCACGTGAGCTATGTTTGAGATAGGTCACAAGTAGTGTGGTATGAAGAGGGTAGTTGAACTAAGAAGGCAGCTAGGTTTTAAATAGCGTGATTAGCGAAATTGTTCGGATCGGGAGCTAGTGTTTTGCGCATTCTTGGGACGGAGTTGAGGCCATGTTGCGGGTCAACCAGCGGCACATTTGGTGGTGAAGTCGGTTGTGGTGGTCAGCTTTGTGTTAGGGTTATGAGGTGTTAGGCCCGAGTTTAGTTAACAGCGTACAAGTTCGTGGATGCGTTCGACCGATGGTCGGGCGATGGGAGCAGCCATCGTGGTTTTGATCGGGCCGTATACTCGGTGATGTTGTTATATCGAGAAAGGTTGTAAATTTTGCAGGGTGCCTACCTTCGCCTTATGGCGAGTGATGGGGCCCGAGTTACTGTTGTTTCTTTTTCTTTCTGAGAGTTTTACCAGGCAGGGTTAGGAACTCAGGTGAGACTCAGAATCGCATTCGCCCTCGGGCCAGTGTTTGGATTTCAGGGGTAGTTGTGGGGATTGTTGTCTCCTGTGGAGGGAGTGTTTAAGCTACCATTTCAGTGATTCGGATGTCGTCTTATGAAGCCTTGTAGGGGCGGAAGTGTAAGTTGCCGGTCGATTGGTTCGATGTTGGCAAGGTTGGATAGTTGGTTGAGCTTGTTCGGTAATTTGTGGATAGGAGTGAAGCTTGTCTAGAAGAGGTTTTGGCGGCTCGGAAATCGTGCGGATAATCGGCGGCACGGCTTAGAGTTCGAGTTGACGGTCGATTCTTGAAGGTACCACGATTAAGGTGTGGCAGTTTTAGGCGAAGCGATATGAAATGTGGTAAGTTATGAGAAAGAGTTCGAGTGCACAAGAAGGGTACGACACGTAAGGGAAGAAACGAGCATGTATTGCGAGCATCGATGTGATCATTTCTTTTGTATGAAGAAGGTGCGAATGAAGTATATTTTAGACCTCGGGTGAGTGCTTTTTTTGTGATGTTAGAGGTGTTTCCTCGTGGACTTAGATGTAAGTATTTGCGCAGGTGTTTCTACGGCCAGTTGTGGCAGGATTGTTCTCATAAGTATAGTAGTGAAGACTATACTGGCGCACGTTTGTTTTGAGACTTAGAAGGAACATTCGGGACGAATGTTTCTAAGGAGGGGAGAATGTTATACCTGTATTTCGGAGTATATGCGTGGGGCGTCGTAGAAAGTTTGGGCTTTAAAAGTGGCTTGGCGATTTTACTTTGTGCACTGACACGGTTAGAGTCGTTTTTCGGCGAAGCGTTTTACATAACTTGCGAAGGAAAATTCGGCTATGTCATTTCTATTTTTGCGGATTTTTAGAGAGGCAAACATTTTGGACCAGCGAGAGAGGCGACACTTGTCACCCTCTCATTGAGAACGTTGAGGCGATGAAGTGGCGATTGGTCTTGGCTTTTTGTCAAGTAGTTGGTAGGATATTTTGTGGGTAGATGGATAAGGTACACTTGGGTGAATCCTAGCCCTACACTTGCCTTGCACTTGGCGTGATCTTGGCCGTTGGTTGGCGTGGCTTGACTATAAATACCACACTTTGAAGACTTCTTCATCCATTCCTAAACTTTCCTATGTCTTGAAAGCTCTTCCACTCCTCTAGAGTTCTCGTCCTCCCCACATGTGAGGCTTTGGCAGAGCACCCCTCCCATGGCGAGAGTACCACTCCTGAGTGGGGTTGGTAGAGGTATACACTTGTGGTGTTGTCTCGTATAAATACCACTCTTGGTAGAAATACTCTCAAAGTATTGTTGTTATACCCAATTACCTTGTAGTATACCTTGTAGTATTCGAGTTATACCTATCTGAAAAGCCAGAAATACTATTATACTTCCTTGATCCAAAGCGAAACCATAGGAAAATCTCCATAGTTAGTTGGAGTATTACGTAGAAGTTGGTTAGAACTTCTAAGGGTGGTTTGGGCGAGTTGGAGCACCGGAGTAGGAGCTAAGCGTTGCTGGGGCCAAGCATTTATACTTGGATAATTTTGGGCTTACAGGGTTGAATGTTACGTGAGTAGCATGTGCTACTTGAAAGGTGGACAAGGCTAGTAGGGTTATAGCAGTGGAAGCGATTTGCTAATAGTCGATAATCGTCGCGGTATGTGATTCTTCCTATCCTCTTGAGCATGATATTTTAAAAGAATATATATATAATGCGGTAGGCGTCTGGCGTGCTAATTGAGCGTAGTTATGCGGCAATGTCTTTTGACTTAAGCGAATAATAAAGATCTTGAAGTATTTCAAGATAATTAAGAGCTGTTTTTAAAAGAAGAGTAATACTTGGTTTTAAAAGCTTAAGAGTTATACTAGCTTTATGGGAAGTTAGGTATAACGGCTTAAGAGAGATAAAGCGAATGATTTATTGATTTTAGAAGTTAAGAGACTTGATCTTGTAAGATAAGAGACTTAACGTAAATGAATTATATGAATTTTTGTGTGAAACCTCGTTCGTGAGTAATGAGTACTTGGTTTTAAAAGGGATAATGTTTCTTGATTTGGAAATCGAATGTGTATCGACAAACCATTGCGGCGTTAATAAAGGAAAATGTATTGAATAATTAAGTATTATTAAAACGGTGAAACTCATCTGCGTAGAAGCTAAGATGAGACAAAATGATATTTCCTAGATCATAGTTGCTTAATAAGATTGATTATGAACAAGAATAACCTACTCACATATAAGGCATATGTTTCTCAGTTGTTTAAAGAATTATATTCTTAAATGAATAAGACTATGAACCACGAAACCTTTCTAAAATAAGACGTGAACATTTGAAATTAGGCAAACTTGAGCGTTTGGAAAAGAATGTTGTTACTTGATTTTACAAAGAGAAGTGTTTTGATTTACTTCAAAGATAATCAATCTATTTTCATATACTACGAGTATTGTGTGACTTTTGTGAAAGAAACATGTTATACCCCGTATTTCCAGAGTATGTATGTGAGGGCGTACGTATTAAAAATTTAAGCCTTAAAGTTAGGCTAGGTTCGAAATTTGGGCACAAGTGCCGAAAAAGTCGTTTTTCGCGAAGCGTTTCTTGAACTGCGAAGGAAAATTAGGCTATGTCATTTCTTATTTTTGCGGATTTTTCCGAGAGGCGAAACATTTTGGACCAGCGGGAGGGTGACATGTGTCACCCTGCATTGGGCGTGAGATTAGGCGGTTTGGACGAAATGGGTGACTTTAGTTGGTAGGATATTTTGTGCAAGTTGTTGTGGTAGATGGATAAGGTGCACTTGGCTTAAATCTAGCCTACACTTGCCTTACACTTGGATGAATCTTGGCCATTGGTTGGTCCTTTCTTGACTATAAATACCACTTGTTGAAGAGTTATTTCATCCTAAATTGAGCAATCTTTCTAAGTCTCAAATACTCCTCCCCTCTTGTTGTAGTTCGTCCAAAGAGTCTCCCCTTTGAGAGCCTTGGCGAGAGCCACCTCCCTTACTGTGGTGTCTGGCCGTAGGGTACCCCACTAGCCTAGTTGTCTCGTATAAATACCCCTTTTTGTGGTATAGAAATACTCTCCAAGTATTGTTATAATGCCCAAATACCTTAGCTGAAATACCTTGTAGTATTCGAGGCTACACACAAAGCCAGAAAATACTATTATACCTTCTTTAGCCACTCTTGAAACCCTAAGGAAAATCTTCATTGATAGTTGAAGTATTTAAGTAGAAGTTGGTTAAAACTTCTAAGGGTTGTTTGGAGCGGATTGGAGCACTCGGAGTAGGAGCTAAGCGTTGCTCAGGAGCGACTTTAAACTCGGAAAATTTTGGGGCTTATCGAGGTAAATACTACTGTCCTTCTATTGTAATTGGAAGTTACATACTGTCGTAGTAGAAATGAATATAAGATTCATAGAAGAGAATTGAACTGTAATAGAAGGATATTACAGAAAAAGACTTGAACTGAAATCACTTCAGAAGAATATAAGTAGAAGTTAAACTGTACTTACATAGAATTTGTATATCTGATGGTGATAACCTTTATTGGTTGAATGTTACGCAAGTAGCATGGGCTCTTAGAAGGTGGACCAGCTAAGCGGGTTATGGCCGTGGGCGTTTTGCTTATAGTCGATAATCGTCGCGAGGTATGTGATACTCCGCGCCTCTCGTTGGAAGCGGTTGACTTGTTGAGAACTTACATGGACATGTACACCGTCTGAAATTCGGGGCATGTGGCGTGCGGCGGGGTTGATTGCGATATATTATGCTGTGGTTACATGGACATGTCTACACGATGCAGAATTAGGGGCATGTGGCGTGCGGCGGGGTTGATCACCCGATATATTGTTGTTGATGTTACATGGGCGTATACACCGATGAGAATTTGGGGCATGTGGCCACGCGGCATTATTATTTTATTGTTGCATCATGGACATGTCTGCCGTCTGAAATCCGAGGCATGTGGCCGTGATGCGAACATGATTGATGTTGTGGGCGTGAGACCCGTAGTTATATTTAGTGGCGACTTTGAGGCGTGAGTCACGACTTACATGTTGCTTGTTTAGCGTGAGCGTATTTTGGTTATCATACATGTCTCTGCTTTATATAGTATTATGAGTTAAGCTGCGATATTTTGATTTCACATACTTGGTACTGTTATGCGACCTCGCCCGGGGCTGCGTTAAATACGCGAGTAGAAATGCATTGGTGTCGATCCAGCTTTTAGGATCACCTTTCGTGTCGGAAGCTCCGTTCCTTGGAGGCTTATCTTTTGGTATGTGTTCCACTGAGTTGTAGGTTCTTGTACATTCGGGGTATGGCGAGGCCATCCGTCATAGTTGTTGTAAATCTTAGAAGTGCAGTAATCTTGTTGTGGCGGGGTTGTAAAAGATTAAAGCTGTTCAAGTTTTAGTTTTATTTATATCTTGAAAAGCGATTTTCTCTCGAATAAAATGTGTCTCATTTACAGTTGTTTCATGTTTTATTTTATGTTCAGTGATTACTACGATGTATGACTACTTGGGTGCGAGTAAGGCACGATCCACGGGCCGAGCAGTCGTAGCAGTGGTATCGAGCGATTAATCTCGGAAAGTGTCTGAGCAGTGTCTAGTAAGTGCTTGATTATCGGTGTGTTATGCACTACATCTATGTCGAGGAGTGCGAGACATTTAGGATTAGTTTCCATTTCTTACCGTTACGAGATCGTGCCTTAGAGCTATGTGATAAGTTGGACCCTCAGCGTATTTCTTTCCTTTACGATTATGCCTCGCGTAAGGCAACCGCCCAGATGGGCAAGCGATCCGAGAGCTATTAGTGGGATCTGAGAATGCGAGGCGAGCGTCGATGCACGAGCAGTGCCAGCGGAGAGTTTCGCGGCGCCGCCCGGCGAAGCGAGTTTAAGCGCGGCGGTGGCTGCTGAGACTCTGATACTGAGCCTCAGGTCCCGATGCAGGCGGAAGAGATGTGTTACAAGGAGATGGCGATTCTGCGGCGAGTCGTGGCAGATATGAGATAGGACGCCGAAGCCCGATTCGATAGCGCGTGGTTCACCACTAGATCGGATAGTTTGAGGCTACAGGACTTTACGAGATGTAGCCGCCCGAGTTCTCGGTCGAGGCACGAGGATGATCGCGAGGAGTTCATCAAGCGATTCTGACGGATCATGAGTGATCGAGGCGGAGGCCGAGTCGGTGGTCTTAGGTTCGCGTCGGCTGCGTGATACCGCAATGATCGTAGTTTGGTCGTGGGAGGTCGGGAAGAATGCACTTCCGTTTGGGATGAGTTTTGGGGCCTTCGGCACATTTCTTGCCTCGCGAGATGAGGAGGGCTCGGTAACAGTTTTTGATGTTGAGGCGAGCGGGCGTATAGTTGAGTACAATGTGAGTTCGACTCATTGGCGGTATGTTCCGCGTTAGTAGCTAATATGGAGGATCGAGTGCCGATATATTACGAGGCTTGATGATTACCTAGCGAGTTGTTGGTGTAGCCGCCCGGTGGCATGGACATTGCCGCGTGCGACTTATACACTTGGATGTGAGGCGGAGAAATCGGCGGAATGGCCGAGATCGGCGAGAAGAGGCGAGCAGCGGGGTCGCTTTGGTGACTTTCGAGGCGGACGCTCGTGGCGCCTAGTTTTGTACCTCCGCCCGGTGCGAGTGGTCTCCGCAACCGAGGCGTCAGTATTGAGGCGGTCGAGCCAGTAGGTTCAAGTTTCGAGGAGTAGGGGTGTTGGCGAGTGCGGTCACCCTACCTCGGTGTGGTCGATGTAGTAGACCGCATTTTGGGAATGTCGTGGTGCGAGGAGCTTGTTATTTTGCGGCCAGCGAGGGCCATTTGCGAGCTTGTCCGACCAAGGGTATACGGATGTTACGACTCGACGCCGGATCGATGGTGGTTCATCGCCCGCTAGCTATAAGCCTGCAGTGGTATGATTAGAAAAGCGGTAGAGGTATATCCTTAACTCTCTAGAGACTTGTATGTATTTATGCTTTGATAATGTGTTAAGTGTTATGTTCGGATAGCTTGTGCTAAAATGTGATTTAGAAACACAGTTAGTGTAAGCGGGTAAGCACAGGGGTGAGAGATGATGAACCTTAGAATATTACAATTGAGACCTTAGATGTAAGAGTCTTGAGTGCGAGGATTTTGCAAGTAATCCTTGTCGGAGAGCATTTATGCCTAGAATGTATTGTGTGATAAGTCCTGGGTAGTGTGAAATGGAAGTGGTAGCTTTCATGACTGTAGAGGTAAGATTGTTCGGAGCGGGAACAAGGCGTGATGCATTAAGTAGGTCGGGTTGGGGCCATGTTGAGGGCCAACCGCGGCTGTTAGAGGTAGGGTCGGCTCAGGTGGTCAGCGGTGGTAGGGTCACGAGGGTGCTAGGCCCAGTTTAGATAACCATCGTATAAGTTCGTGGATCGTTCGACCAGAATCGGTTCGTGAAGGCGGGAATGTCCTTAAAGGCGAAGCTAGTGAGATGACCAAGTTTGGAGGTGGTGACTCCAGGTTTTGGAAAGCTGAGGCGATGACTGAAGTGTGATGCGTATACTAGAAGAGTTCAAGTGTTAGAAAGACACGGCGAGTAAGGAAGGAAGAGGCGTGTGTTATTGGTGGCGAGTTGTGGCATTGGCAACTTGCGGAGGAACTTCATCATTATCCGTCTTGAGAAGGAACATTCGGACGAATGTTTCTAAGGAGGAGAATGTTATACCCGTATTTCAGTATGCGTGAGGCGTGCGTATTAAAAATTTAAGCCTTAAAGTTAGGCTAGGTTGAAATTTGGGCGCAGTGCAGAAAGAGTCGTTTTTCGGCGAAGCGTTTTACTAAACTTGCGAAGGAAAATTCGGCTATGTCATTTCTTATTTTGCGGATTTTCCAAGAGGCGAAACATTTTGGACCAACGGGAGTGTCACCCTCACATTGGACGTGAGATTGGGCGGTTTGGACGAAATGGGTGACTTTAGTTGGTAGGATATTTTGTGCAAGTTGTTGTGGTAGATGGATAAGGTGCACTTGTCTTAAATCTAGCCCTACACTTGCCTTACACTTGGATGAATCTTGGCCATTGGTTGGTCCTTTCTTGACCTATAAATACCCCCCTTGTTAAAGAGTTATTTCATCCTAAATTGAGCAATCTTTCTAAGTCTCAAATACTCACTCCTCTTGTTGTAGATTCGTCCAAAGAGTCTCCCCCTTTGAGGGCCTTGGCCGAGAGCCACCCTCCCCTTTGTGGTGTCTAGCGTGGTACCCCACAGCCTAGTTGTCTCGTATAAATACCCACTTTTTGTGGTATAGAAATACTCTCCAGTATTGTTATAATGCCCAAATACCTTCGCCCAAATACCTTGTAGTATTCTCAAGGTTACACTTACAAAAGCCCAGAAAATACTATTATACCTTCTTTAGCCACTAAACGAAACCCTAAGGAAAATCTTCATTGATAGTTGAAGTATTTAAGTAGAAGTTGGTTAGAACTTCTAAGGGTTGTTTGGAGCGGATTGGAGCACTCGGAGTAGGAGCTTAGCGTTGCTCAGGAGCGACTTTAAACTCGGAAAATTTTGGGGCTTATCGGTAAATCTCATCCTTCTATTGTAATTGGAAGTTACATCATGTCGTAGTAGAAATGAATATAAGATTCATAGAAGAGAATTGAAGCGTAATAGAAGGATATTACGAAAAAGACTTGGTAAATCACTTGGAAGAATATAAGTAGAAGTTAAGTACTTACATAGAATTTGTATATCTGATGGACTGATAACCTTTATTGGTTGAATGTTCTGCAAGTAGCATGGGCTACTTAGAAGGTGGACCAGGCTAGCCGGGTTATAGCCGTGAAGCGTTTTGCTTATAGTCGATAATCGTCGCGAGGTATGTGATTCTTCTTATACTCTTGAGCATGAAGTATTTTAAAAGTATATATATATATAACGGTGAGCGTGCGTGTGGCAATGTCTTTTGACTTAAGCTGAATAATATATATATGTAGTATGAGCGTCGTGTGCTAGCGAATATAATTGTATACGGCAATGTCTTTTGACTTAAGTCTGAATAATAAGAACCTTGAAATATTTTGAAGGAACATATATATAGTACGGTAGACGTACGTGTGTTAACTGAATGTAGTATTATGGCAATGTTTTTTGACTTTAGCCTGAATAATAAAGAATCTTGAAGTACTTCAACAGAATTAAGAAACCTTTTTGAAAGAAGAGTAATGCTTGGTTTTGAAAACATAAGAGTTATACTAGCTTTATGGGAAGTTAGGTATAACGTCTTAAGAAGACAAAGAGAATGGTTTACTAATTGTTAGAAGTTAAGAGACTTGATCTTATAAGATAAGAGACTTAATTTAAATGAATTAATATGAGTTTTGTGTGAAACCTCATTCGTGAGTAATGAGTATTTGGTTTTTTAAAAGGGAATAATGTTGTACTGATTTGAATCGAGAATGAGTATCGACAAACCAACTGCGGCGTTAATAAAGGAAAATGTAATGAATAATGAAGTATTATTAAAACCGGTAGAAACCTCCAAATGCATAGAAGCTAGATGAGACAAAATGATATTACATTTCCTAGATCATGGTTTGCTTTAATAAAGATGGTTATAAAATAAACTACTCACACATATGGCATATGTTATTAAATTGTTTAAAAGAGATTAAGACATTGAGCAGTGAAACTTTTCTAAAAAGAGACTTGAGTAATTGGAATTAGGCAAGCGGAACTTTAGGAAAAAGAAAGGCATTGTTATGTCTTAAATTGGTTTAAAACATAAAGTGTTAAAACAACTTTATGGGAAGTTAGTTATAGCGACTTTATGAAAACAAAGAAGGGTTTTATCATTGGTTTTAATGTGATAACGACTTTAATAAGAAGTGTTTTGGTTTGCTAAGAATGTGAGTCACTCTATTTTATACTACGGGTATTGGGTGACTTCTATAAAGGAATGGATCTCTTTAAAAGGAATTTAACGTCGTAGTACTTTAGGAGTTAAAACCGGACTTTGATATAAAATGGAGTACCTCGAGTTGTGTATAACACTTTATGCTTGTTGTTGTGTAACTTGCCTATGCTTGTTGTGATAGCCTTTGTTGTAGAATTGTGTTTCTATACTACCGCGCCTCTCGTTGGAGGCGGTTGACTTGTTGAGAACTTACATGGACATGTCTACACCGTCGCAGTCAGGGGCATGTGGCGTACGGCGAGGTTGATTACGATATATTATTACCGTGGTTACATGGACATGTCTACACCGATGCAATTCGGGGCATGTGGCCATGCGGCGGGTTGATCACCCGATATATTGTTGTTGATATTACATGGACATGTCTCTGCCGTGAGTCGGGGGCGTGTGGCGTGCGGCATTGTTATTTTATTGTTGCATCATGGACATGTCTACACCGTCTGCAGAATTAGGGCATGTGGCGTGATGCGAACATGATTGATGTTGTGGGCGTGAGACCCGTAGTTATATTTAGTGACGACTTTGAGGCGTGAGTCACGACTTACATGGCTTGCTTGTTTAGCGTGAAGCGTATTTTGGTTATCATACATGTCTCGCTTTATATGCATTATGAGTTAAGCTGCTGATATTTTGATTTCACATACTTGGTACTGTTGTCTTGACCTCCTTCGAGGCTGCGTTCATGTCGCAGTAGAAGTACATTGGTATCGATCCCCGCTTAGGATCACCTTTCGTGTCGGAAGCTCCGTTCCGGAGGCTTATCTTTTGGTATGTGTTCCTCGAGTTGTAGGTTCTTGTACATTCGGGGTATGGCGAGGCCTGTCCGTCATAGTTGTTGTAAATCTTAAGTGCAGTAATCTTTGTTGTGGGCAGGGTTGTATAAAGGATTAAAGCTGTTCAAGTTTAGTTTTATATATATCTTAGAAAGCGATTTTCTCTCGTATAAAATGTGTCTCATTTCTGATTGTTTCATGTTTTATTTTTATGTTCTGATTACTGATGTATGACTACTTGGGTGCGGGTAAGGCACGATCCACGAACCGGGCGGTCGTGATAAACAGATCTTTAAAAGAGTAATACATGAAGTACTTTGGGGCTAAAAACCCGAACTTGTTAACATAATGTAGAAAGTACCTTGTGTGAATAACTTGATTGTGTTGATTTGTGATAGTCTTGTAATACTTTCTTGTTGACTTGATAAGTAAATGTTATACCCCGTATTTCCAGGGTATGTACGTAAAGGAATACGTACAAAAAGTTTTGGTCTTAAAGTTAGGCCTTGGACGATTTTTAAGCCTTACTTCAAAGCGAGCGGTTTTTCAGACGAAAGCGTTTCCACGACTTTCATAGGATAAATTCGGCTATGTCATTTCTTATTTTTGCGGATTTTTAGAGGCGTAACACTTTGGACCAATGAGAGGCGACACTTTCCACCCTCTCATTGGTGGACTTGTCACGACATTAAGGCGATTGGAATGCTAAGCCTTGTCATAAAGTTGGCTAGATATTTTGTGTGCAAGTTGGCCAAGGACAACACCCTAAATCCTCACCCTACACTTGCCTTGCACTTGGCATAATCTTGGCCATTGGTTGGCCATGTCTTGACCTATAAATACCCTTGTTGAAGAGTTATTTCATCCTAAATTGAGCAATCTATCTAAGTCTCAAATCCCTCCTCTCCTCTTGTTGTTTCGTCCAAACACACCTCCCTTGAGAAGCTTGGCGAGGCTACCAGCACTTAGCCTAGCGAAACCTACCCTCCTTGGTAGAAAAGTTGCCTTCTTGTATTGTTATAATGCCCAAAATACCTAGCCCAAATACCTTAGCACTTAGTAGAAGTTGTGAAGAACTTTAAGGTTTCGCTGGAGCATACAACTTAGGAGCAAAACCTTGCTCGGTAGCGACTTTTCTAGGATATTATTGGGCTTCAGGGTAACTAATCCTAACCCTCTTTGAATTAAAGAATACTTCTTGTAGAATAAGAATAGTATAAATACTTAGAAGTATATTCTGAGAATAGAATTGAAGTGTTAATCACTTAGAAGGGTTTAAAGAAGAATAATCAAAGCTGTACTTACATGGAATTTGTTTCTGATGAACTTATATAACTCATGGGTGAGGTTGTCTTTGCTGACTTTCCGTAGAATCGAGGACCCTCTGTTTAGAATGACCTGTAATAGTCTAGACTTTGATAGTTATGCGTGACTATTATAGGTGATTCTCTGTAGCGACATACTCGACTTGGCGGGTGGATTTCGCGAGAAGGTATGTGATTCTTCCTATACCTTGAGCATGATATGTTAAGTATATATAGTACGGTGAGCGTACATATAATAATCGGCAATGTCTTTTGACTTAAGCTGAATAATAAGAACCTTGAAGTATGTCAAAGGAATAATGAATCATATTTATGAAGAGTAATAATTGGTTTTAAAACAAAGCTTAAGAGTTATACTAGCTTTATGGGAAGTAGGTATAACAACTTAAGAATGATAAAAGGAATTTACTTGTTTGTTTATAAAAGCCTTGTATTGATTTACTTAAGAGTAGTAAGATTGGTTGATAGGTAGACATACTATGATCTGCGTGTGTTAATTGTCTTGTAATGTTGTGAAAGGGTCGTTCTTGCTTTGGCTTACGTTGCTAGAAGTAAGTCCGTTGTCTTTATTATTTGTATCACCTACCCCCGACTTATTATCTGAGGGCTTGCCACCGCGATCTTGGTCTATACGGCCATCACGGTCTATGAGACTATGCGAGTGCGGTATGCTCGAGATTGATCATTCGGGTGTTTAGCCCGATCTGAGGATGCTATGCGGTCCGTGGGACTATGCGGTCTTTTGAGGCTATGCGGTGCGGAAGTCGAGGAGAATGCAGGGCTAGCTACCCGATGCGGGGAATACCTCACGCGGTGCGTGTGTGACCTATGCGGACTACTGGCGATCCAGGACTAGGCACGCAGAATGATACTATGGGCGGTCGGCCTTGCTTGATCATTCGCGGCCTAGACTAGACTGTTCTGATTTTCTATTATTATTGTTGTGATGTGCACTATGTGCAATTGAGCTGAATGTATTTGTGAAAAGGTTTTGAATACTTTGATTTCATTTAAAGTACTTTATAGTTTCACATACTTGGTACTGTTGTCTTGACCTCGCCGGGCTGCGTTCATCTGCCAGTTCTAGAGAAGCAGTACTAGATCCACATCCAGGATCTCTACGTTGGTGTCGAGCTCCACTCTCTCGGAGGCTCTACTTTTGGGTATGATCTCCTGTTGTAGATAGTTTGTACTGATCGGTATGGCGGGTACACTGTCCCGCCATAGTTATTATTTTCCAAGTGCTGTAGTCGTATTTATGCAGTTGGGATGTAGCTGCAAAAACTTGGTTTATGTATATATCTTAGAAAGGCAACCTTTTCTTGTGATAAAATGTTCTAATTATATCATATTGCATGTCTTGTTTTATATTCCGCTGATTGTTCTCGATGTATGACTACTTGGGTGCGGGTAAGGCACGATCCACGAACCGGAATGGGTCGTGACAAAAGTGGTATCGAGCGCTTAATCCTCGGAAAGTGTCTGAGGCAGTATCTAGTAAGTCGATTATCGGTGTGTTGTGCACCACACCAATAATCGAGAGGCTATAGGATATTTAGGATTGGTTTCTATTCTTCTCACTGAGATCGTGCTTTAGAGTGTGTTATAGGTTGGACCCTCTAACGTATTCCTTTCTATGTGATTATGCCTCGCGTAGGCAACCGGGCCTGAAGGCAAAGCGGCGGAGGCTGCTAGTATGACACAGAGGTTCACGGGGCTCGAGCCCGTCTTTACCCGAGGCGATGCCTCGACGGCGAAGCCCACGACGCGGCCCCAAAGAGTTTAGGGCCACAGCGGCGGTGATGAGACCCGCAGTGCCTCGCCTCGATCCTCTCGGCCGGGCGAAGGAGTTAGGTACAAGGAGATGGGCTCGATTACTAGCCAAGGTCGTGGCGGATATGAGAGGTTTGGCGGCCATTCGATGCGATTCGGCTCGGTAGCACCGTTGTTCACGAGGCGAGATAGTTTGAGGCTACGGGACTTGCGTTGTAGCCGCGAGTTTTACGGGTCGAGGCGGAGGGCGATCGCGGAGTTCATCCGTCGATTCTGCAGGATTATGCGGGTGGTGAGCTTCGAGATGAGTCTCGTGACATTCGGTTCGCGACGGTGCGTGATACCGCGATCGATTGGTTCGATCTAGGAGCTTTCGGGAGAGCATGCACCTCCAGCAGCGTGGGATGAGTTTTGAGGCTTTTCACACACTTCTTGCCTCCGCAGATGAGGAGGCACGATCCGACAGATTTTTGTTATCGAGGCAAGGAGGGCGCATGTTAGAGTACAATGTCGAGTTTGATTCATTGGCTCGGTATGTTCACCTGCACCGGTAGCGATATGGAGGACCGGGTGCATCGCTACGTCACGGCTGAGACGACTATATGGCGAGTCTTGTGCGGTGTGTCCTTCACCCGAGCATGGACATTACCGTATGCGAGCTCATGCATTAGGATGCGAGGCGTAGAGACGCCGGGTAAGCCGATATCGGCGAGAAGAAGGCGAGCGGCCGTTCTTTTAGTGGTTCTCGAGTGGCGGCGTCGTGAGGTCGGTTGCACCACAATGGCTGAGCACTCCTACATCATTTGATCTGGCTTGAGCGATCGGGGCGGTCGGGGCGGACTTGATTTCGAGGGTAGCGGTGCTAACCGTCCGAATCTGCTCGGTGTGCGTTGCGGTAGATTCCATTACGGAGGCGTTATGCTACTACGGGAACTTGCCATACTTGTGGCGGGGTCATTCGCGAGTTTGCGGCCGGCGTGGCGGGGTAGGGCCCGGCTACGAGTGCATTGCGCTTCTTCATCCCGACGATTACTCGCCGGGCGAGTGCAGAGATCGCCAGTCGCGGCAGAGGTCGTGGCGCAGTCGATTCTAGCGGTCCTCGAACGCATTTATGCTTTGTCGGTAAGCGGGATCGTGAGGCCTCACCGATGTCGTCGCGTACCTTATCGATTTCGGGTTTGATGTATATGCTTTGATAGATCGGGTTCACTCTGTCCTATATATCTCCCTTGTTGCTAGTAGGATAGGGATAGAGCACGAGTCCATAGCCGCTTTCGAGGTAGCTACGTGGTGGGGATCGGTGGTAGCTCGGCGGGTATATAGAGCTTGTCCTGTAACCATTCTGATCGTCGGACTAGCCGACTTGATAGAGTTGGAGATGATTGACTTTGGCGTGATTATGGGGATGGATTGGCTAGCCTCTTGCTATGCCAATGTAAGCTGAGAGAAAGTAGCACGGTTCCATTTCTGAGGAGCGGTTGTTGAGTGGGAAGGAGCACGGTATCGCAGGGGTAGGTTTATTTCCTACCTCGAGGCTAGGAAGATGGTGCGAAGGGTATATCTACCATCTAGTTGGTGTTTGATAATCGAGGCTGCGGTACCAGATTTTCCGTCGGTTCGAAAGTGTGAGTTCGGGCGTGTTTCGGACGACCTCCGGGTATCCTCACGAGAGGAGATCGAGTTTTGTATAGATGTCTGCGGACACTCGGCTATTTCCATTCCGCCATACGAGGATGGCATGCGCGAGTTGAGAGAGTTGAAGGAAGCGGTGAGTGATTTGTTGGAGAAGCGGTTTCATCGAACTAGTGTTTCTCCAGAAGCGCCAGTATTGTTCGTGAAGAAGAAGGGCGGGGCGCTGCGTATGTGTGTTGATTACGAGCGGTGAACAAGGTGACCATTAAAGCAATACCCTCTTCCCGGATTGATGATTTGTTCGATCGATTGCGAGCGCGAGATGTTTTTCAAGATTGATCTACGATCGGGCTATCATCGAGTTCGAGTTAGAGGTGGATGTCCCTAGGATTGCATTCGGACGATGCGGGCATTATGAGTTGGTCATGTCTTTTGGGTTGACGATGCTCGTGATATTCGTGGATTTGATGAACCGAGTGTTCAAACCATTTTGGACACATTTGTGATAGTGTTCATTGATGATATCTTGGTATTCTCGCTCGAGGCGAGAGCATGCGGAGCATTGAGGCTGTCTTGTGATTCTCGGGATCGTGGTGTATCAGAAGTTTTCCAAATGTGAGTTTTGGTTGACTTCTGTAGCTTTTCTTGGGCATATTGCCGGAGTGATGGCATTCGAGTGGATACGGCGAATCGAAGCGATTAGGACTGCCTGAACCTACTACTCCGACGGAGGTTCGTAGTTTCCGGGCGCTGCAGATATTATCGGTTCGTAGAAGTTTGCTTATCTACGCCCATTGACTAGGCCGACTCGGAAAGCGGCTAAGTTTGATGGGCGATGCGTGTGGCGGGGTTTCCGATTGCTAAAGGCGGCGACCGCCCCGTTCTTACTCTTCCCGAGGTCGGATGGTTCGTAGTGTATTGTGATCGTCGGGCATCGGGTTGGGATGTGTGTTGATCTGGCAGGCGAGTTATAGCATACGCGTCCCGACTTAAGATTCGAGAGGAACTACCCGCATGATTTGGGTGGCGTGGTGATACACGCTTTGAAGATCCGAGGCCTATTTGTATGGGGTTCACGTGGATATTTATCACGAGACCACAAGAGCCTCCGTATATCTTGACGGAGGAGGCGAACTACGGCGAGGCGGTGGTTAGAGTTCTTTGAAGGACTATGGCGTCGATATCATGTACCACTGGGAAGGCCAACGTTGTGGCGAATGCACTTAGCCGTAGGTCTATGGGTAGCTTATCGATATTCGGCTGAGAGGAGGGCATGGTTCGTGATTTGCATCGGTTAGCGAGCCTTGGTGTCCGTTTGATTGATTACGATAGCGATGGGGTTAGAGTTCGTGAGGTTGAAGTCTTCCATCGTTGAGGAGGTGAAGAAAGCGATTCGAGATCCGGCTTTGATTCGATATCGTGATCTGACTCTTACGTGAGGGCAAGGGTCTCGAGTAGCACGATGGGGTGCTAAGGTTTGAGCGGTTGTGTGTTCGGATGTTTGAGGACTTCGCAGTTCTTGGGAAGCACACGGCGTTACTCTATCCATCGAGGTCGACCAAGATGTACCCGCGACCTTAGATCTGTGTATTGGTGGGATGGTTTGAAGAGGGCGTTGCGAGTTCGTAGCTCAGTGCGTGTTGTCGGCGGTGAAGGTAGAGCACGAGGCACGGTGGTTTGTTCTGCGATAGAGATCCCGAGCACGGAAGTGGGAGGTAATCAACATGGACTCATCACGTGATTGCCTCGCACTCGGAGGAGACATGATTCTATATGGGTTATCGTCGACAGTGTGAAATCAGCCCACTTTCTTCCGTCGGGGCGACTTTTGGTGAGGATTATGCGGACTTTACATCAGAGATCGTCGATCGCGGAGTCCCTATTTCGATCATATCGGCCAGAGGAGCCGGTTCGGCTAACTGGAGGTCCTTCGAAGGGTTTAGGGGCGGTGAGCAATCGCATTCCATCCTGAGCAGACGGACGAGGCGAGCGCACTATCCGAACTCGAGGATATCTGCGAGCTGTGTTATTGACCGTGGGTAGCCGGGAGGATCACTGCCGGTAGAGTTCGCGTATAATAACAACTACCACTCTAGCATTCAGATGGCGCCGTATGAGGCTTTGTATGGGAGGAAGTGCAGATCGTAGATAGCATGGTTCGATGTGGGCGAGTGCGATTAGTGGGACCGACTTGGTGCAGCAGGCGATGGATAAGGTGAAGCTTATCAGGCGTATTAATGACTCGAGTCGGCCAAGTCGTATGCGAGATCATCGGCGCCGACATCCGGAGTTCGCGATTGATGATTGGGTTTTCTGAAGGTGCCACCCATGAAGGGTGTGATGAGATTCGGAAGAAGGAAAACTTCGGCCAGTACATTGGGCGTTTGATTGTCGCGGTAGGCAAGGTTGCCTATGAGTTGGATCTGCCGTCCGATCGGAGGCGGCATCCGGTGTTTCACGTTTCTATCTTGAGAGATGTATCGGGATCCATCCGAGTACATCCGATCGACGATGTCGGTGACCAGGGGTTATCGTATGAGGAGGTTCCCATAGCGATAATCGATCGTCGAGTTAGCGTCTGCGGACGAAGGGCGTGGCAGTCAAAGTCTGTGGCGGAACGAGCTTAGAGGAGATGACGTGGGAGCGAGAGGAGGACATGAGGCGAGGTACCCTCACCTATTCCCACCCCTCCAGGTAACTCACTTTCCTACTTATAATTTTCGTTATCGTTTTGCATAAATGTTGTGTTGTGGCCGTGTGTGGCATTTTCAACTGTTTAAGTTATGAAGAACCCTTTTCGTTATCTGTTTTGGGAAGGAACATTCGGACGAATGTTTCTAAGAGGAGAATGTTATACCCCGTATTTCCGTGGTATGTACGTAAAGGAATACGTCAAAAGTTTTGGTCTTAAAGTTAGGCCTTGGGCGATTTTAAGCACAACTCGCCGACGGTTTCGACGAAACGTTTCCAGCTTTCATAGGATAAATTCCGCTATGTCATTTCTTATTTTTGCGGATTTTTAGAGACGTAACACTTTGGACCAATGAGAGGCGACACTTTCCACCCTCTCATTGGTGGACTTGTCACGGCATTAAGGCCGATTGGAATGCCAAGCCTTGTCATAAAGTTGGCTAGATATTTTGTGTGCAAGTTGGCCAAGGACACTTGCCTAAATCCTCACCCTACACTTGCCTTGCACTTGGCATAATCTTGGCCATTGGTTGGCCGTGTCTTGACCTATAAATACCACTTGTTGAAGAGTTATTTCATCCTAAATTGAGCAATCTATCTAAGTCTCAAATCCCTCCCTCTCCTCTTGTTGTTTCGTCCAAACACACCCCTCCTTGAGAAGCTTGGCGAGGCTACCCCACCCCCAGCTGGCCAAACCTACCCCCTCCTTGGTAGAAAAGTTGCCTTCTTGTATTGTTATAATGCCCAAAATACCCTAGCCCAAATACCTTAGCACTTAGTAGAAGTTGTGAAGAACTAGGTTTCCTGGAGCATACAACTTAGGAGCAAAACCTTGCTCAGTGACTTTTCTAGATATTATCAAGCTTACCGAGGTAACTAATCCTAACCCTCTTGAATTAAAGAATACTTCTTGTTGTAGAATAAGAATAGTATAAATACTTAGAAGTATATTCTGTAATAGAATTGAAGTGTTAATCACTTAGAAGGGTTTAAAGAAGAATAATCAAACTGTACTTACATAGAATTTGTTTTCCTGATGACTTATATAACTCACGGGTAGGGTTGCCTGACTTTCGTAGAATCGAGGACCTCTGTTTAGAATGACCTACGAATAGTCTAGACTTTGATAGTTGTCTGTGACTATTATAGGTGATTCTCTGCTTACACGACATACCGACTTGGCGGGTGGATTTCGAGAAGGTATGTGATTCTTCCTATACCATGAGCATGATATGTTAAGTATATATAGTACGGTGACGCACATATAATAATCGGCAATGTCTTTTGACTTAAGCTGAATAATAAGAACCTTGAAGTATGTCAAAGGAATAATGAATCATATTTAACGTAAGAGTAATAATTGGTTTTAAAACAAAGCTTAAGAGTTATACTAGCTTTATGGGAAGTAGGTATAACAACTTAAGAATGATAAAAGGAATTTACTTGTTTGTTTATAAAAGCCTTGTATTGATTTGCATTAAGAGTAGTAAGATTGGTTGATAGGTAGACATACTATGATACCGCATGTGTTAATTGTCTTGTAATGTTGTGAAAGGGGTCATTCTTTAGCCATTACACGTTGCTAACCGTAAGTCCGTTGTCGCTTATTTGTATCACCTACCCTTGACTTATTATCTGAGGGCTTGCCACCCTTGATGCGGGTCTATACGGCTATGCGGTCTATGAGACTACGCGAGTCTGGTATGCTCGTGATTGATCATTTCGGGTGTTTAGCCCACGAGAGATGCCCTATGCGGTCCGTGGGACTATGCGTCTTTTGAGGCTATGCGGATCGCGGAAGTCCAGAGGGTACCGGCTAGCTACCCCGACTGGGGAATACCTCACGCGGATGCATGTGTGACCTATGCGGACTCTGGCGATCAGGACTAGCACGCAGAATGATACTATGGCGGGCGGCCTTGCTTCGATCATTCGCGGCTGGACTAGACATTCTGATTTTCCTATTCTTGTTATTGTTGTGATGTGGCACTATGTGCAATTGAACGAATGTATTTGTGAAAAGGTTTTGAATACTTTGATTTCATTTAAAGTACTTTATAGTTTCACATACTTGGTACTGTTATGCGACCTCGCTTGGGGCTGCGTTAAATGCGCGAGTTAGAGGAAGCGGTACTAGATCCACATCTCAGGATCTCTACGTTGGTGTCGTGAGCTCCACTCTCTCCGGAGGCTCTACTTTGGGTATGATCTCCCGTTGTAGATAGTTTGTGCGATCGGGTATGGCGGGCCCGTCGCCATAGTTGTTATTTTCCTTAGGTCAGAGTCATTTATGCAGTTGGGATGTAGCAAAACTTGGTTTATGTATATACGCGAAAAGGCAACCTTTTCTTCAGATAAAATGTTCTAATTATATCATGTTGCATGTCTTGTTTTATATTCCACGATTGTTCTACGATGTATGACTACTTGGGTGCGGGTAAGGCACGATCCACTACTGCCCGAATGGGTCGTGACAAGAAACATGTTAGGATGCTACGTGAGTTAGTATCTTGTGATGATGTTTGTGTAAAGCGGGTTTTCCTTGTTGCGCTTAGGTTGTTTAACGATAAGTTGTTTTGTTAGTATTATATCACTCATGATTTCGGGTTAAGTCGCCTCCACGCGGGTAGACTCAAAGTGTCCGTGTGACCTATGATTCGAGAATACCTTATGCGGGTCTTGTGGCCTATGCGAATCGCGGGAGTTCCGTGTTAGTGTGCGGCCTTTGTGGTCACGCGGTCATGTGCTACGCGACGGGCGAGTCCAGACGCCAGGGAGTAGCCCTCGACGCGGGAATACTCACGCGGGCCATCGGGTGGCTTACGCGAGCTACGGAAGTTCCGTGGCTAGACGCGACATTAGATCTGCGGGCGAGTGGCGCCTTTGATCATGTGATGCCCAGACAGATCTCATGATACGCTTTATGACCTTGGTATGCGTGGGTTTTAGTAGCTGGCTATGCCTTCGCATTTACCTCCGACGGTTTTATGATGACACAGCGGGACTCGGTGTTCATATGTATTCCTCGTGCTTTTATATCATAGATCGCGGTGAGGAAGGTATTCCACGCATGATTGATGTCGCGGGCGTGAGACCCATTGTTATATTTGAGTGACGACTTTGAGGCGCGAGTCCCCGACTTGACATGATCGCTATTTATCAGGAATAGTTTGGTTATCATACATGTCTCCGCTTTATATAGACTACTATGATTTCATTTACGCATTTTGATTCACATACTTGGTACTGTTGTCGACCTCGACTGGGCGCGCTCATGCCGCAGTAAAGGTACACCGCCGTTGATCCTCGCCTGTGGTCACAATCAGCGTTTGGGAAGCTCCGTTCCTCGAGGCTTATTCGATATAGTCCCCTGTTGTTGTAGGTGCTACATTCGTGGTATGACGGCCCGCCCCGCCGTGGTTGTCATATCATTCATGGGAGGTCCAGTCTTGTTGCTGGGCGCGTTGTCATGGGATGTAAATCGTCAATTTAAGTTTTCATATATACGCCGAAAGGCAATTTTTCTCGATTATTATTTCATACTTCATGTTGTTTCATGTTATTGTTTTATATTCCGCGATTTCTCCGATGTTGTATCACTAGGGTGCCCGGTAAGGCACTACCACGCCAGTTCGGTCGTGATAAAGAGAACCCGGATCTATCAAGGCATACACATCATAATCGGAGATCGATAAGGTACCGTGATTTACATCGCGAGGCCTCGATCCCGCTACCGACAAGGCATAAATGCGCTTCGAGATCGCTAGAATCGGGACCCGAGCCACGACCGCCACACTGCTGGTCCATGAGTACCCCGCCCGGGCGAGTAATCGCTGGGATGAAGAAGACCGAAAAGAACTCGTAGCCGACTTACTATCTCAGACCGCCTTGGTCGGACAGCTCGCAAAGTGACTCGCCGCTACAATCAAACAAGCTCCCGTAGCAGCACCACAACTCCCGGTGGGATCTACCGACGGCCACACCGGCGGGTGGTCCCGATCGCCGCACTCTCGCCGCCTCGACGCTCAAGCCCCGGGCCCCGTCCGCCTCGAATATCTCGGTTCAGGCCGAGGACGCGCAGGGTGCTCGAGCCGGCCGTGGTGCACCCAGATCGCCGCTGAGGCCGCCACCACGATAGCCACCAAAAGACCGCCGCCCCGGCCTTCTTCTCGCCGCCACAACCCGCTGCCTCTACGCCTCGCATCCAAGAGTATGAGTCGCACGCGGTAATGTCCATACCCCAAGAGAAACACCCGCACAAGATTCGCCATATAATCATCTAGCCCGGACGTAGCGGCACCCTATCCTCCATATTCGCTACCAACGCTGGGACGTATTGAGCCAATGAATCAAACTCGACATTGTACTCCCTAATCAGGCCCTCTCTCGCCTCAAGAATAAAAATCTATCGCCCGTGCCCTCTCATCCGCGAGGCAAGAAGTGAGTGAGGAAAGCCTCCGAGAACTCATCCTAAGTAGCTGGGACGCTGCGGTCTCCCGGATAACTCCTATGAATCAAACCAATCGATTGCGGTATCACGAGCCGATGCGAACCGGCGTCACAGATCGGTCTCTCAAGCTGATCACCCTACGATCTCTTCAGAATCGCCGATGAACTCCTCGTGGATCATCCTCCGCCACTGCAGAACTCGGGCGGCTACAACTCAGAAATCTCGTAGCCTCAAACTATTCGCCTCGGGTGAACCACGGTGCTACCGGGCCGGAATCGAATCGCCGATTCACTGCCTCATGTTCGCCACGATCCCGCCGCGAATCGCCATCTCTCAGAACCTATCTCGCTCGCTTCCAGCCGGGATCGAGGTGTAGGTATCGGGTCTCATCACCATCGCTGCGCCCTAAACCTCCCGGGTCGGCGGCGTGAGAACTCGCTGCCCTGTATAGATCGGGTCCGAGCCTCGTGACTCTAGTGTCCCACTCAGCCTCCTGCCGCTTTGCCTTCTGGGCCCGGGTTGCCTTACGTGGAGGCATAACTATTACAGAAAAGGAATACGTTAGAGGGGTCCAACTTATAGCACAGCTCTAAAGCACGATCTCAGAGTGAGAAGAATGGAAACCAATCCTAAATATCCTATAGCCTCCTGATTATTGGTGTGGTGCACAACACACCGATAATTAAGACTTACTAGATACGGTCTGTAGACACTTTCCGAGGATTAATCGCTCGATACCACTTTTGTCACGACTGCCCGGTTCGTGGATCGTGCCTTACCCGGGCACCCAAGTAGTCATACATCAGAGAAATCAGCGGAATATAAGACAAGACAAGAAACATTATTAAAAAGAGAAACAATTTATCTGATGAAAGCTTGCCTTTCGCATATATATATATACATAGTTTTGCATTACATCCCAACTGCATAATAGACTACTGCACTTCTAAGGAAGTAACAACTATGGCGGACAGGCCCCGCCATACCCCGAATGTACAAAACTATCTACAATACAGGAGATCATACCCAAAAGTAGAGCCTCCTATACATGGAGCTCCCGACACCAAAGCAAAGATCCTAAGGACGTGGATCTAGCACTGCTTGCTCTTACCGCGGCATGAACGCAGCTTCAAGGAGGTCAAGATAACAGTACTAAGTATGTGAAATCAGAAAGTACTTAAATGAAATCATATCATTTTAAAACCAATTTTATAAATACGCACGAAACAACCAATGTAACCGCACATAGTGCCACATCATAAACAAGAGCAACAATAGGTAAATCAGAATGTGTCTTTTCTAGGTCGCGAATGATCGGGCAGGCAAATCGCCCGTAGTATCACCACGCAAGCCTAATCTCGACTCCTCAGAGTCCGCATAGGCCACTCACATAGCCCGCATGGTATAACCCCGCATCGAGGGTAGCTACTCCCCGGCATCGTCCTGGACTCGCAGTCCGCATGGCCACATAGATCGCATGAGGTATAACCCCGCACACTAACCTGGAACTCTCGTAGCTCCGCATAGGTCCCCTGGACCCGCATGAGGTATTCTCGAATCATGGTCCTGCATCACCGAGTCTACCCCGCAGACGGAGGCGCCTTAACCCCTGTGAACATGTCAAGAGGTGAGTGATATAATACTAACATAACAGCTTATCGTTAAACAACATAAGCACAACAAGAATACCCTCTTATACAAACGTTACAAGTCACTACCACACATAGCATCATATCATGTCTACTTATCAAACCATTTTATTATTCTTTCATAAATCAATATAAGTCTGTTATAAACACATAAGTAAACTGTTCCTTTTATAAATCTTAAGTTGTTATACCTAACTTCCCATAAAGATAGTATAACTCTTAAGTTTTTTGTTTAAAAACCAATTAGTTCTCTTCTGTAAGAAAATGATTCAATATTCTTTTGAAATGCTTTAAGGTCCTTATTATTCAGGGTTAAGTCGCAAGACATTGCCGTAAGTATTATTCAGGCTTAAGTCAAAAGACATTGCCGTAAGTATTATTCAGTTAACACGTGTACGTCTACCGTACTATATATATATTTTAAAATATCATGCTTTAGGAAGAATCACATACCTTCCTACGAAAACCACCGCCAAGTTGAATATGTCGCGCAGAATCAACCTATAATAGTCGACACGCCTATCAACGCCTAGACTACTCAGAAATGGGCGTAGGGTCCTTTATTCTACGGAAAATCGCAAAGACTTCCCTACCCTGAGCTACTCAAGTTCATCAGGAAAACTGTTATACCCCGTATTTCCGCAGTATGTACGTGAGGCGCATTTATTTAAATTTGAGCCTTAAGTTTTGACAAAGTTCGAAAATTTGGGCACAAGTAAAAAGAATCGCTTTTTCGACGAAATGTTTTACTAAACTCGCGTAGGGTAAATTCCGGCTATGTCATTTATAATTTTTACTGATTTTTCCAGAGACGAAACATTTTGGATTAACGAGAGGCGACACTTGTCACCCTCAATCGAGCACGCTTTTGGGCGGTAATGGACGAAAGGTGGCATGGTTAGGTAGGATATTTGTGCAAGTGGTGTGGTAGATGGATAAGGTGCACATGGCTTAATCCTATCCTTACACTCGCCTTACACTCGATTGATTCGCCATCGTCGCCCTTGCTTGACCTATAAATACCCCTTAGTTGATGAACTTTCTTCATCCAAAATCATTTTCCAAGTCTTGAAATCTCTCCTTGTGAGTTAAAATCGCCCAAAGCCCCCTCGAGCGAGCCTCGCCGAGAGCCTCCTCCCCTGTGGTGTCTAGCTGGGTACCCCTAGCCTAGTTGTTTTCAGATAATACCCCTTTGTGGTATAGAAATACTCTCCTAGTATTGTTGTAATGCCCAAATACTTTAGCCCTATACCGTAGTACTTTCCAAAGTTACCTCTATACATAGAGTCCTAAATACTATTATACTTTCCTCACCGCAAAAAACGAAACCCTAAGGAAATCTTCACCGATAGTTGAAGTAATTGAGTAGAAGTTGGTTAGAACTTCTAAGGGTTGTTTTGGAGCTGGTTGAGCGCACTGAGTATGAGCTAAACCTCGCTCAGATCGACATATAAACTTGGATAATTTTGGGCTTATCGAGGTAAACACTTGACCTTCTATTGTAATTGGAAATTACATGTTGTAGGAATATATAGTTGAAGTATACTATATATAGAACTGAATATAATTGTGCGCAATGTCTTTTGACTTAAGCCCAATTTTAAAGAAGAGAATCGAATAATTACATAGGATTGTATTACATGAGACTTGTGTAGCATTACCGTGAAGTAGAATTGAACACGCCCAGAAGACGTAAACCCCCTGGTTGGCTTGGCCGCCTCGTTAGAGGAGAGATTTACGCCATGTGGGGAGGTCGCTAATTTTCGTAGAATATTCTACATTGAGATCTAAGATGTTAATAGGCGCCAGGCCTCTATAGGTCAAGTACTACGGTGGCGTGATCTACTTGGCTTAGGTGGAGCCGACGGTTTGAGGTACTTCGCGCTTTTGCTATTAGTCGATAATCATCGCAGGTATGCGAACCTCTTCCTATCTTTTCTAGCATGATATGTGTATAACTATGTAGTACGGTAGACGCATACGTGTTAAATGTATTTGATTGTTTAAAGCATAAAGTGTTATAACGCTTTATGGGAAGTCAAGTTATAACAAATTTATGTAAGTAAGATATGCTTTGTGGTTTTTAAAAGATAAATCGATTTGACTTATAAATCGACTTGATGTGGTGATAATAAAGAATCTCAAGTATTTCAAAAGAATTAAGAAACCGCTTTGAAAGAAGAAGTAATACTTGGTTTTGAAAACATAAGAGTTATACTAGCTTTACGGGAAGATAGGTATAACGCCTTAAGAATGGTAAAAAGAAATGGTTTACTGATTTTTAGAAGTTAAGAGACTTGACTTAATTGTATTGATATGAAGTTTGTTAACAATGTGAAACCTCATTCGTGAGTAATGGGTACTTGGTTTTAAAAGGAATAATGTTTTACTGATTTCGAAATCGAACGAGTATCGACAAACCACGCCAGTTAATAAAGGAAAATGTAATGAATAATGAAGTATTATTAAAACCAAGAGAAACCTCCATCCGCATAGAAACTAAGATGAGACAAAATGATATTACATTTTCTAGATCATGGTCGCTTAATAAGATTGATTATGAATAAGAATAACCTACACTCATATAAGGCATATGTTACTCAAATGTTTAAAAGAGATTAAGACATCGAACCATGAAACTTTTCTAAAATAAAGAGCCTTGAGTAATTGAAATTAGGCAACCGAACCTTAGGGAAAAGAATGTGGTTGAAAAGGGAAGTGTTTTGGTTTACCTAAAAATACGAGTCACTCTATTTTATACTACGTATCGGGTGACTTTTATAAAAGAATTTAACGACGTAGTACTTTAGGTTAACACCGATTTTGACTTAAAAATGAAAGTACTTTGAGTTGTGTATAACTTGCCTATGCTTGTTGTTGGTAACTTGCCTATGCTTATTGAGATAGTCTTGTTGTGCAAGAATTGTGTTTCTATTCTATCGCCTCTCGATGAGGCCGCTGACTTGTTGAGAACTTACTCGACGCATCGCAGTGACGAAGATTCCACCGCACGCTTCCATTATTATTATTATTACACGGGCATGTCTACACCATGACGCGGACACGTGACCATTAGGGTTATTTATGGCAAGATCGTGACTTACGGCCAGGATCGCGTGTATCCGCTTACTTGCCCCGCCGCCACGTGACGCAGTGGATCCGGTATAGGTTATCGCACCGCCACGGTCGCCTTCGCGCGAAGTATCGTGACTTACGGCTGGATCGCGCGAGCTCGCTTACTTGCCCCGCCGCCTACGCGACGCAGTGGATCCGGTATAGGTTATCGCACCGCCACGGTCGCTTTCATGAGTCAAGATTTGGACGGAGCCGCGACTTACGGTTGCCAGGATCCGCGCGAGTCGATTCACTTGCCCCCGCCACCACGTGGCGCAGCGAGCCGCGAGGCTATCGACTTGCCACGCGTCACTTCCCGATACGGTTGTACAAGATATCGTACGGTCGATTCGTAGTTATACTTGCCCCGACGGTTTTATTGACACGTAGGACCCGTGTTCACATATACTCGGTATTGTTATATCATAGATCGCCAGCAGGAAGCGAATTCCACCGCATGAGTGATGATTTGGGCGTGAGTCCCCGACTTGATATGATCGTTATATGTTGGTAATCGTAGTTTGGATATCATACATGTCTCCCGCTTTATATATACTATTATGATTTCATTTACGTGATTTATAGTATCACATACTGTAATTGCCAGATCGACTCCTTCGTGGGCCGCTCACGCCGCAGTAAAGGTACATCTACCGCCGATCCCCGCTTAGGATCACATTTCAGCGTGTTGGGAAGCCCGCCTTCCGAGGCTTATCTTCGTATGTTACCCTCGAGTCCAGAGGTCCTTGTACATTCAGCATGGCGGGCCCCGTCCCGTCATAGTTGTTGTAAAAATCTTAGAGGTCCAGTAGATCGCTGCAAGCGTGGTTGTAAGGATTGTAATCGCTCAAATGTCTATATATATATGCTGGAAGGTAACCGCTTTGGTTGGCCTATTATCTTTATCTTGATCCATGTCTATTTAAATGTTTAAGTTTTTATATCCGCTGGTATTTCTCTCGATGTTGTATCACCAGGGTGCCCGGTAAGGCACTACCACGCCCCGAACGGGTCGTGACAAAAGTGGTATCGAGCGCTTAGTCCTCTGAAAGTGTCTACGCATCGTGTCTAGTAGTCTTGATTATCGGTGTCAGGCACCACATCTATAATCGTGAGGTCGCAGACATTTAGGATTAGTTTCCGCTCTTCTCATTCCGAGATCGTGCCTCAGAGCCGTGTTGTAAGCCTGACCCTCCGACGATTTCGCTTTTACCGCTATGCCTCCGCGCAAGGCAACCCGCCTGTGGCGGCAAGGCAGCAGAGGAGTCGCGAGTAGAGCAATGCAGCCTCTACAGAGACCACAAGACCGAGCCTCCACCCCGCACCGAGCAGCAGAGACGGGTTACGCGAGCTGGCCCGCTTATCGCCGTGGTCAGGCCGATATGAGGATAGGCCGACGCAGCAGCCCAAAGAGCAACAGTGGTTCACCCTAGATCGATAGTTTGAGACTACGGATTTTCTCGAGATGTAACCCGCCAGAGTTTTACGGGTCGAGGCTCGAGGATGATCCGCAGGAGTTCGTCCGGCGTTACAATGGATCACGAGAGTGATCAAGGCATCGAGACCGAGTCGCTGGTCTTGTTCGCATCACCGCGTGATACCGCAGCTTGACCGTTTGATTCGCGAGCTGTCCCGGAGAGAATGCACTTCGCCTTTACGGGACGCAGTTCTCGAGGCATTTCAGACACTTCTTGCCTCCACATGCACGGCGAGGGCTCGCCGATGCAGATTTTTGGTGTTGTGGCGTAATCCGCGCGACGGTTCGGAGTACAATGTGAGTTCGACTCATCGCCCAGACGCCCCCGCTTAGTAGCTAGACGGAGGATCGAGTGCACCGATATGTTACGGCTCGATGATTACCTAGCAGAGTTGTTCGGTGTAGCTCTTCACCGCACGTACATTGCCCGCACGCAGCTTACGACTGGACGTGAGGAGCAGAAATCGACTGAACGACCGAGATCAGAAAAGAGGCCGTAACAGCAGGTCCTTGATGACTTTCGAGGCGGACCGCCTCAAGAAGCAGACTAGTTATGCACCTCCGCCAAGATGCAGTGGTCCTCCACACCTTTCTGAACCTTCGAATATTCGTGAGCAGGTCGTGGCTCCTGTGTTTGATCTTCGTGCAGAGAAGTGTTCGCCGGACGAGGCCACCCGTGATCTCGCAGTGACTATCGTGGTAAAGCCCATAGAGGAATGTCAGATCGGTTTGGGAGATTGCTATACTTGCGCGACAGGCCATTTGACGAGATCGTCCGACTGTGGTAGCATCGGTAGATAGCACAGACTACTAGAGCAATATGGTTCTTCACCTTCCACGCTAAGGTGATGTTCTTACATCGGCGGCTACCAGAGGTCGCGTGGAAGTTCCAGCTTGGTCCTCCAACCGCCTATTTTCGTATATCCTTAACCTCTAGAGACTTGTATGTTTTGATGTGATGATAATATGTTAAGTGTTATGTCGGATAGCTTGGTGCTAAGAATGTGATTTAGAAACCGTTAGTGAGAAAGGGTAAGCTCAAAGTGAGAAATGATTAACCTTAGAATATTACAATTGAGACCTTAGATGCGCCGCTCGAGTACAAGATTTTGCAAGTGATCCTTGTCGAGTGCATTTTATGCCTAGAATGTATCAGGTGATAAGTCCGGTAGTGTGAAATGGAAGTGGTAGTTTTCATGACCAGATAGGTAAGATAGTTCCGGATCGGGAACAAGAGCTTGACGCGTTGTTGGTCGGGTTGCCATGGGCCAACCCGCGCCTGCTTCGATGGGGTCAACTCGTGGTCTCGCCAGTGGTAGGGTCACGAGGTGCTAGCCCAAGTTTGATGACCATCGTAGGAGTTCGTGGACGCGCTCACCAGACCGGTTCGCAAGGCCGGAATGGCCTTAGAGGAAAGTGAAGCTAGTAAGATGACCAAGTTCGAGGTGGTGACTCAAAATTTTGGAAACTAAAGCGATGACTAAAGTGTGGCACGGTACTAGTAAGAGTTCAAGTGTTCGGAAGCGGCACGACGAGTAAGGGCGAAGAGGACGGTGTTATTTCGTAGCGTGGCGTTGGCAACTTGTTAGAAGAACTTCATCGTTACCCATCTGGAAGGAACATTCGGACTAATGTTTCGGCGAGGAGAATGTTATACCCGTGATTTCCAGTATGTACGAGGGCGCACGATTTAAATTTGAGCCTTAAGTTTTGACAAAGTTCAAAAATTTGCACAAGCGTCAAAAGAATCGCTTCGACTAAACGCTTTACTAAACTCGCGTAGGGTAAATTCCGCCATGTCATTTATATTTTTATGGATTTTTCCGAGAGACGAAACATTTTGGATCAACGAGGCGACACTTGTCACCCTCTAATCGGAGCACGCTGGGCGGTAATGGACGAGAAAGGTGGCATGGTTAGGCAGGATATTTGCGCAAGTTGGCGTGGTAGATGGATAAGGTGCACATGGCTTAATCCTAGCCTTACACTTGCCTTACACTGATTGATCTTCGCCATTGGTTGGCCTGCTTGACCTATAAATACCTCTTAGTCGATGAACTTTCTTCATCCAAAAATCATTTTCCAAGTCTTGTAATCTCTCCCCCTTGTGAGTTAAAATCGTCCAAAGCCCCCTCGAGCGAGCCTTGGCCGAGAGCCTCCTCACCCTTTGTGGTGTTCCAGCTGGTACCCCCAGCCTAGTTGTTTTCAGATAATACCCCCTTTGTGGTATAGAAATACTCTCCTAGTATTGTTGTAATGCCCAAATACTTTAGCCCTATACCTGGTAGTACTTTCCAAAGTTACCTCTATACGTAGAGTCCGGAAATACTATTATACTTTCCCTCAATCGCAAAAACGAAACCCTAAGGAAATCTTCACCGATAGTCAAGTAATCGAGTGAAGTTGGTTAGAACTTCTAAGGGTTGTTTTGGAGCTGGTCGAGCGCATTTTGAGTGAGCTAAACCTCGCTCAGATCGACATATAAACTTGGATAATTTTGGGCTTATCGAGGTAAACACTTCGACCTTCTATCAGAATTGGAAATTACATATCAGAGGAATATATAGTCAAGTATACTATATATAGAATCAATATAATTGTGCGCAATGTCTTTTGACTTAAGCCCAATTTTAAAGAAGAGAATCGAATCAGTAATTACATAGATCAGACATAAAGAGACTTGTGTAGCATTACCGTGAAGTAGAATTGAACACGCCCAGAAGACGTAAACCCCCGGTTGGCTTGGTTGCCGCCTCGCAGAGAGGAGATTTACGCTGCCATGGGGAGGTGTCGCGAATTTTCCGTAGAATATTCTACATCGAGATCTAAGATGTTAATAGCGCCGTGGCCTCTATAGGTTGAAGTACTACGGTGGCGTGATCTACTTGACTTGGCGGAGCCGACGGCTTGAGGTACTTGAAGCGCTTTTGCTATTAGTCGATAATCATCGCGAGGTATGTGAACCTCTTCCTATCTTTTCTAGCATGATACGTGTATAACTATGTCAGACGCAGACGCATACGTGTTAAATGTATTTGATTGGTTTAAAGCATAAAGTGTTATAACGGCTTTATGGGAAGTTGGTTATAACAACTTTATGTAAGTAAGATATGCTTTGTGGTTTTTAAAAGATAACTGATTTGACTTATAACTGACTTGATGTGTGATAATAAAGAATCTTGAAGTATTTCAAAAGAATTAAGAAACCGTTTTGAAAGAAGAAGTAATACTTGGTTTTGAAAACATAAGAGTTATACTAGCTTTATGGGAAGATAGGTATAACGTCTTAAGAATGGTAAAAAGAAATGGTTTACTGATTTTTAGAAGTTAAGAGACTTGATCTTAAAAGATAAGAGACTTGACTTAATTGTATTGATATGAAGTTTGTTAACAATGTGAAACCTCATTCGTGAGTAATGAGTACTTGGTTTTAAAAGGAATAATGTTTTACCGATTTCGAAATCGTAATGAGTATCGACAAACCACTACAAATGCTAATAAAGGAAAATGTAATGAATAATGAAGTATTATTAAAACCAAGAGAAACCCCCATCTGCATAGAAACTAAGATGAGACAAACTGATATTACATTTCCTAGATCATGGCTGCTTAATAAGATTGATTATGAATAAGAATAACCTACACTCATATAAGGCATATGTTACTCAAATGTTTAAAAGAGATTAAGACATTGAACCAGGAAACTTTTCTACCATAAAGAGCCTGGAGTAATTGAAAATAGGCAAACGAGAACCTGCGGGAAAAGAAGGTGGTTGAAAAGGGCAGTGTTTTGGTTTACCTAACAATATGAGTCACTCTATATTATACGACGGGTATCGGGTGACTTTTATAAAAAGAATTTAACGTACGTAGTACTTTAGGGTTAACACCCGGATTTTGACTTAAAAATGAAAGTACTTTGAGTCAGGTATAACTTGCCTACGCTTGTTGTTGTGTAACTTGCCTATGCTTATCGAGATAGTCTTTGCTGTGCAAGAATTGTGTTTCTATTCTATCGCTCTCACGGAGGGGCTGACTTGTTGAGAACTTACTGACGCACGGCAAATGACGAAGATTCCACGCACGCTCCATTATTATTATTATTATACGGGCATGCCTACACCGGCGACGTGACACGTGACCATTAGGGTTATTTATGGCGAAGATCGTGACTTACTTGCCAGGATCGCGCGAGTCTGCTTATTTGCCCCGCCGCCACGTGACGCAGTGGATCCGTATAGGTTATCGCACCGCCACGCGTCGCCTTCGCGCGAAGTATCGCGACTTACGGCCAGGATCGCGCGATCCTCGCTTTTGCCCCCGCCGCCACGCGACGCGTGGATCCGTATAGGTTATCGCACCGCCACGGTCGCCTTCGCGAGTCAAGATTGACGGAGCCGCGGACTTACGCCAGGATCCGCGCGTAGCCGATTCACTTACCCCGCCGCCACGTGGCGCGTGAGCCGCGAGGCTATCGCACTTGCCACGCGTCGCCTTCCGATACGGTTGTACAAGATATTGTACGGCCGGATCCGTAGTTATACTTGCCCCGTGACGGTTTTATTGACACGTAGGACTCGTGTTCACATATACCCTTGGTATTGTTATATCATAGATCGCCAAATGGCGGAAGGAATTCCACGCACGAGTGATGATTCGAGGCGCGAGTCCCCGACTTGATATGATCGTTATATGTCAGGTAATCGTAGTTCGATATCATACATGTCTCCCGCTTTATATAGACTATTATGATTTCATTTACAGATTTACTGATTTACGCCACATACTGTACTGCCAGATCGACCTCCTTCGGGCCGCGTCACGCCGCAGTAAAGGTACATCTACCGCCGATCCCCGCTTAGGATCACATTTCAGCGTGTTGGGAAGCTCCGTTTCTGAGGCTTATCTTTGGTATGTTACCCGAGTCCGTAGTCCTTGTACATCTGTGGTACGGCGGCCCCGTCCCGCCATAGTTGTTGTAAAAATCTTAGAGGTCCAGAGACCGCTGGCAAGGGTTGTAAGGATTGTAATCGCTCAAATGTCTATATATATATACGCTGAAGGTAACCGCTGGTTGGCCTATTTTCTTTATCTTGATCCATGTCTATTTAAATGTTTAAGTTTTTATTTCCGCTGGTTTTTCTCTGATGTTGTATCACTAGGGTGCCCGGGGTAAGGCACCAGTCACGGGCCCCGGAACGGGTCGTGACAAAAATAGTCCTAAGTAAGTATAGTTCAAATATTCTTCTTTTAAACCCTTCTACTGTGATAACAGTTCAATTCTATTCTTTAACAACCTTCTAAGTATTTATACTTATTTCTATACTTCTACAGTATGTATTCTTTATTTACAAAAGAATGACAAGTTTATTTACCTCGATAAGCCCAATAATATCCTAGATATAAGTCGATCCGGAGCAAGGCTTAGCTCCTAAGTTGTACGCTCCGATAGCTCCAAGGAAACCTTAGAAGTTCTTCACAACTTCTACTAAGTACTAAGGGATTTGGGCTAGGGTATTTTGGGCATTATAACAATACTAGAAGGCAACTTTTCTACCAAGGGAGGGGGGTAGGTTTCGCATGCAGTGGGTTGCCTGCCAAGCTTCACTCAAAAAGGGTGTGTTGGACTAAAGGCTCAAGGGAGAGGAGAGGATTTTCAAGACTTGGAGAAAGATTTGTGGATGAAGAACTCTTCATCTTAAGGGGGGTATTTATAGGTCAAGAAGTGGCCAACCAATGGCCAAGATTAAGCCATGTGCTAGGCAAGTGTAAGGTCAAGATTAGGGCAAGTGTACCTTATCCAACTTGCACACAAAATATCCTACCAACTACTTGACAAACAATGCCATCCATTCGGCCCTATACCGCCCACACATCCATCAATTAGAGGGTGACAAGAGTCGCCCTCTCGTTGGTCCAAAGTGTTTCGTCTCTCGGAAAAATCCGCAAAAATTAGAAATGACATAGCCGGAATTTACCCTACGCGAGTCTTGTAAAACGCTTCGCCGAAAACGATTCTTTAGTGAGTTGTGCCCAAGTATTTTCGTCCAAGGCCTAAACTTTAAGGCTAAACTTGTACGTATGCCCTCACGCATATACCCGGAAATACGGTATAACAAAGATTGTACCACTCACCTCGACATGTTATACCGGGGTTACGCCTCCGACGCGGGTATACCTCAGCGTCTGTGACTATGATTCGAGATACCACGCGGGTCCAGGGGACCGGCGCGAGCTACGAGTTCCGGTGTTAGCGTGCGGCCTATATGGCCACGCGGCCATGTGGCTACGCGGACTACGGGTCCAGGACGATGCCGGAGTAGCACCGACGCGGGAATACCTCACGCGCCTATGTGTGGCTATGCAGAGTCGCGGAAGTTCCAGGATTTGACGCGCACATTGATATCGAGGGCGAGCGCCCGCCGATTATATGGCGCGTCTAGAAAGACCTCGTGATACGCTTTTATGGCATTGTTGGTACTGCGGGTTTTAGTAGTCGGCTATGCCTTCGCATTTACCCCGCAGACGATTTTATTATGACACAGCGGACTCGTGTTCACGTATTCCTTGGTGCTTTTATATCATGCATCGCCGCAAATGATGGAAGGTATTCCACGCATGATTGATGCCGCGGGCGCGAGACCCATAGTTATATTTGAGTGATGACTTGAGGGCGAGTCCTCGACTTGACATGATCGCTATTTATCAGGAATCGTAGTTTGCTTATCATACATGTCTCCCGCTTTATATAGACTACTATGATTTCATTTACATTATTTTTCGCCACATACTTGGTACCGTTGCATCGACCTCCTTCGGAGGTCGCTCATGCCGCAGTAGGTACACCACCGCTGATCCTCGCCATGTGGTCACAATAGCTTGGGAAGCTCCGCTTCTCCGAGGCTTATCAGCCGTATAGTCCCCTATCGCCAGAGTACTTACATTCGTGGGTACGGGCCCGCCCCTCCATTGTTGTTATATCATTCTGTGAGGTATGTAGTAATCGCCAGGCGTAGTTTGTAAAAGCGGATGTAACCGTCGGTTCAAGTTTATTATATATATGTCGGCGGCAATTTTTCTCAGTTAAACTGTTTCTCACTTCATATTATTTCATTTCTTGTTTTATATTCCTCTGATTTCTCTGATGTTGTATCACTAGGGTGCCCGGGGTAAGGCACCAGTCACGGGCCCGGGTTCGGGTCGTGACAAAGTCACTTATACCTTTGACATCAAGTAACTTCCTTCATAAACCACAATGAATCTGAATTCATTTAAAACACGTACGTCCACCGTACACTCATTTTATAAAGTTCATGTTCAAAGAAAGATAGGAAGAGTCACATACCTCTTCGGCTATTCCACACGCTAAGTAGAATACGCCACAAGTAGTACTTCAACCTATAATGACAATAACACGTCTATCAATTCCATGATACTAGTATACACTTATACTACATAATGAATCTCCTTTCGTATAAAAATTCGAGCAGCACTTTCCCTATTTATACATACTTTTCCACTTTATAAATAAGGTCAATTTCATCAATAACCAATAACCACTTAAAGGCATAACCAAAACAACAACCAAGATGATTCACACACCTATTTCTTATGTAATCCCGACCTCTTAATCCATATAAAAATAGCCCATAAAAACAATCCATACTTCTACGACAATGAGGGTAAAATGTGAAGCTTACAACACCTTTATATACCCTTATCCTTTAGGACTTATGTTAGAGATTTACCACATTAAACATGTATAATGAAAACTGAATTTTCAGCATTATAACACCACAAAACAATCCCTGAAACTGCACAACAATATCCAACAGTTTTAGGCAGTTTTCGGCCAACACACAACTAAAGCCCCTTTCACAATTCTTTATAATCCAACTCACATTTCAGCATGTTTATATAAACCATAACAACTTGTAACGACATGATTTCCTTCATTTTAACATGCTATTAGAGACTTTAAATAACAACAATAACCAACGAATCCAACATTACCAAAACTGTCCAGTTTCGGCTATCATGCCAAAAACTGTGACATTCATTTCTTATTCTCCATTTTACTTAACACAAGTTCATCTATCAATTATAACACCATGTAACCACTAATTAATTCAAGAGTAAGAAGAAATATTACCTCAACTTTAGCTCAAAACAACCTCTAAGTGTCACGACCCGAATCCGGGCCCATGACTGGTGCCTTACCCCGGGCACCCTAGTGATACAACATCAGAGAAAGACCAGTGGAAATAAAAACTTAAACATACAGTTTAGATATGGATCAAGATAAAAGAAAATAGGCCAACCAAAACGGTTGCCTTTTCATCATATATATATATAGACATTTGAACAAGATAATCTTACAACCCCGCCACAACAAGGCATGCACTTAAGATTTACAACAACTATGACGGACAGTGGCCCGCCATACCCCGAATGTACAAGAACCTGCTGCACTGTGGTAACATACCAAAGATAAGCCTCCAAGGAACTGAGCTTCCTAATACGAAAGGTGATCCTAAAAGCGGGATCGACACCGATGTACCTCTACTCATGCAGATGAACGCAAATTTCAAAGGAGGTCAAGATAACAGTACCAAGTATGTGAAATCAGAAATATCAGAATGAAATCATAGTAGTCTATATAAAGCAGAGATATGTATGATAACCAAACTACAAGACACTACATATAAACAAATATATGAAGTCGTGGACTCACGCCCAAATCATCACTGTGTCTGGAATTCTTCCTCACCGCCTAGCCTATGATATAACAACACCAAGGAGTATATGTGGAACACTGTGTCCCACTGTGTCAATAAAACCGCACGGGCAAGTATAACTACCAGATCCGACCATACCAATAATATTGTACAACCATATCACGGTCGACACGCGGCAAGTGCACTAGCCTCCACCAGATCCACCGCCACGAATGACGGGGCAAGTGAATCGCCGTGCACCCGATCACAACCGTAAGTCACGGCTCCATCCAAACACCGATCGCGGTCGACACGCGGCAAGTACACTAGCCTCCACCAGATCCACCGCCACGAGCCGACGGGGCGTGAATCACCAGTGCACCATCACAACCGTAAGTCACGATACTTCGCCGGTCGACACGCGGCAAGTGCAATAACCGCTACCAGATCCACCGCCACGAGCCGACGGGGCAAGTAAACAAAGCACGACCGATCACAACCGTAAGTCACGATACTTCGCCATAACCAAAAACATCACATGTCCACAGAATCCATCAACGGTGTAGACATGCCCATGTAACAATGCTAATGGAAACATACCCGTGGAATCTCCCACACGCCAGACGCCCAAGTAAGTTCTCACAAGTCAACCTACCCATCGAGAGACGCCAGAGTATAAACACAATTCTTGCACAACAAAGACTATCACCATAAGCATAGGCAAGTTACACAACACCAAACATAGGCAAGTTACACAACAACAAGCATAGGCAAGTTACATAACAAATAGCATAGGCAAGTTATACATAACTCAAGGTATTTTCATTTTATGACAAAGTCCGGGTTTTAACCCTAAAGTACTACGTACGTTAAATTCCTTTTAAAGAGATCCATTCCTTTTATAAAAGTCACCCGATACCCGTAGTAATAAAATAGAGTGACTCACATTTTTAGGTAAACCAAAACACTTTCCTTTTCAACAACATTCTTTTCCCTAAAGTTCCAGTTTGCCTAATTTCAATACTCAAGTCTCTTTATTTTAGAAAAGTTTCATAGTTCAATGTCTTAATCTCTTTTAAAACAATTGAGTAACATATTCCATATGTGTGAGCAGTTTATTCTTGTTTATAACCATCTTATTAAAGCAGCCATGATCTAGAAAATGTAATATCATTTTGTCTCATCTTAGCTTCTATGCAGATGGAGGTTTCTACTGGTTTTAATAATACTTCTTTATTCAATACATTTTCCCTTATTAACGCTGCAGTGGTTTGTTGATACTCATTCTCATTTCCGACATCAGTAAAACATTACTCTTTAAAAACCAGGTACTCATTACTCACGAATGAGGTTTCATACATTTTACAACTTTCAAATCAATTAAGTTAAGTCTCTTATCTTATAAGATCAAGTCTCTTAACTTCTAAAATCAGTGAAACCATTCCTCTTTACCATTCTTAAGACGTTATACCTAACTTCCCATAAAGCTAGTATAACTCTTATGTTTTCAAAACCAAGTATTACTCTTCTTTCAAAAAGGTTTCTTAACTCTTTTAAAACACTTCAAGTTTCTTATTATTCAGGCTTAAGTCAAAAGACATTGCCGTACAACTACGCTCGCTTAACACACGCACGCTTCACCGCACTATATATACTTTTTAAAATAGTTCAAGATTCTTATTATTCAGCTTAAGTCAAAGACATCATTGCACAACCACGCTCAGCTAACACACGCACGCTCATCAGACTATATATACTTTTAAAATAGTTCAAGATTCTTATTATTCGTGCTTAAGTCAAAAGACATCGCCACACGCACGCCTACTGCACCATATATATATTCCTTTAAAATACTTCATGCTCAAGAGTATAGGAAGAATCACATACCTCGCGACGACATGGACTATAAGCAAAACGCCTCCACGCTTATAACCCGCTTAGCCTTGTCCACCTTCTAAGTAGCACATGCTACTTGCGTAACATTCAACCAATAAAGGTTATCACCATCAGAAATACAAATTCTATGTAAATACATTCAATCTTCTACTTATATATTCTTCTGACGTGATTTCGCTCAAGTCTTTTCTCAGAATATCCTTCTATTACGCTCAATTCTCTTCTATGAATCTTATATTCACTTCAATTCAACTACAGATGTAATTTCCAATTACACTAGAAGGATAGGATTATTTACCTCGACGAGCCCAAAATTATCCAAGTTTATATTGCCGCCCCGAGCAACGTTAAGCTCCTACCCCTGCGCTCCAACCCGCTCCAGCAACCCTTAGAAGTTCTACGCAACTTCTACTTAACACTTCAACCGACTATGAAGGTTTTCCTAGGGTTTCGCTTTGTGGCTAAAGGAAGTATAATAGTATTTTCCAAGCCAGATAGTATAACTCGAATACTACAAGGTATAAGGGCTAAGGTATTTAGGCATTATAACAATACTTGGAGAAGTATTTCAACCATGGGGATACTTTCGCTGGGCCTTCTCAAAGTGGTGTGGCGGATGAGAGCTCAAGAGGGAGGGAGTATTTGAGACTTAGAAAGATTGCTCAAGTTTGGATGAAGAAAGTCTTCAACTTAGGGGGGGTATTTATAGGTCAAGCAATGGCCAACCAATGGCCAAGATCAAGCCAAGTGTCATGCAAGTGTAGGGCTAGATTTAAGCCAAGTGCACCTTATCCATCTACCACAACAACTTGCATAAAATATCCTACCAACTCCCTTGACCCCTTTTCGTCCAAACCGCCCACAACTTCCTCCAATGTGAGGGTGACACATGTCACCCTCCCGTTGGTCCACAATGCTTCGTTTCTCGGAAAAATCCGCAAAAATTATAAATGACATAGCCGGAATTTTCCTTCGCAGTTCTCAGAAACGCTTCAAAAAAACGACTCTTTCGCACTTGTGCCCAAATTTCGAACTTATGCTTACTTTAAGGCTTAAATTATTATACGTACGCCCTTACGTACATACTCTGGAAATACGGGGTATAACACTAAGTCTCGGCACCTTCACCCTTTTGCACCACTTCTTCACGTAACAATCACACACACGTATCCCCTACAAGCTTGTAACCATCTTGCTTTCATGTTTTTCCTTCCATAAGTTCATGTACAATCCTAGGGTTTCAAGATATATTTCTTGCCAAAAACCGTGATCCACAATCTTGCAATATTAACTTGGCTTAGAACTTAGTTAAGGTGCTTAATCTTGTAAAATAAGTTGATCTTGTTCTTCACCTTTTTCTATGAAATTTCAATCTCAAGGATAAGGAGAGACGAGGGCTCAAGATATAGATATTATTTTCTAAGTCTTGCAAGACTTGTAATGCTTTGTATATAAATACATGTATACATAGCATAAGTGGAGGGGGACCCTTGAAGCTCCACTCTTTAAAAATCAAGTTTACACTTATAAAATCAAGACACTTACACCTTTAAAATCAAGTCAAGTATACTTTTAAAATCAAGTAACTTATTCTTTCCAATCAAGTCACTTATACCTTTGACATCAAGTAACTTCATTTATAAACCACAATGAATCCGAATTCATTTAAAAAATGTACGTCCACCGTATACTCATTTTATAAAGTTCATGCTCAAAGAAAGATAGGAAGAGTCACATACCTCTTCGACTATTCCACACGCTAAGTAGAATACGCCACAAGTAGTACTTCAACCTATAATGACAATAACACGTCTATCAATTCCATGATATTTGTATACACTTATACTACATAATGAATCTCTTTTCGTATAAAAATTCGGGCAGCACTTCCCCTATTTATACATACTTTTCCACCTTATAAATAAGGCCAATTTCATCAATAACCAAGCACCACTTAAAGGCATAACCAAAACAACAACCAAGGTGATTCACACACCTATTTCTTATGTAATCTCGGCCTCTTAATCCATATTAAAACAGCCCATAAAAACAGTCCATACTTCTACGACAATGAGGGTAAAATGTGAAGCTTACAACACCTTTATATACCCTTATCCTTTAGGACTTACGTTAGCGATTTACCACATTAAACATGTATAATTATAACTGAATTTTCAGCATTATAACACCACAAAACAGTCCCTGAAACTGCACAACAATATCCAACAGTTTTAGACAGTTTTTGGCCAACACACAACTAAAGCCCCTTTCACAATTCCTTATAATCCAACTCACATTTCAACATGTTTATATAAACCATAATAACTTGTAACGGCATGATTTCCTTCATTTTAACATGCTATTAGAGACTTTAAATAACAACAATAACCAACGAATCCAACATTACCAAAACTGTCCAGTTTCGGCTATCATGCCAAAAACTGTGACATTCATTTCTTATTCTCTATTTTACTTAACACAAGTTCATCTATCAATTATAACACCATGTAACCACTAATTAATTCAAGAGTAAGAAGAAATCTTACCTCAACTTTAGCTCAAAACAACCTCTAAGTCTCGGCACCTTCACCCTTTTTGCACCACTTCTTCACGTAACAATCACACACACGTATCCTCTACAAGCTTGTAACCATCTTGCTTTCATGTTTTTCCTTCCATAAGTTCATATACAAGCCTAGGGTTTCAAGATATATTTCTTGCCAAAAACCGTGATCCACAATCTTGCAATATTAACTTGGCTTAGAACTTGGTTAAGGTGCTTAATCTTGTAAAATAAGTTGATCTTGTTCTTCACCTTTTTCTATGAAATTTCGAATCTTAAATATAAGGAGAGATGAGGGCTCAAGATATAGATATTATGTTTTAAGTCTGCAAGACTTGTAATGCTTTGTATATAAATACGTGTATACATAGCATGTGAGTGGGACCTCAAGCTCAACTCTTTAAAAATCAAGTTTACACTTATAAAATCAAGACACTTACACCTTTAAAATCAAGTCAAGTATACTTTTAAAATCAAGTAACTTATTCTTTCCAATCAAGTCACTTATACCTTTGACATCAAGTAACTTCCTTTATAAAACCATTAACGACCACACGACAACCTGCCCGATCGTGCCTTACCCGCACCCAAGTAGCCATACATCGTAGAAATCACGAACATAAAACAAGACATGAAAATATTATGAAGTAAGAAACAAGAATTGAGAAAACTTGCCTTTCGCATATATAAATCAATTTAAAATCGAACGCTAGCATCCTTTACAACTCGCCCACAACAAGATTACATGCACTTCTAAGAATGATATGACAACAATGGCGGACAGGTTCTCGCCATACCCCAACGTAGTACTTACAACGACAGGGACCATACCACCGATAAGCCTCCGAGAAACGGAGCTTCCCATACGCCGAATCGTGACCATAAGAGCGAGGATCAACATCGTGTACTTACCGCGCAGATGAACGCAGCTTCAAGGAGGTCAAGATAACAGTACCAAGTATGTGAAATCAAAATATCAGAAATGAAATCATAGTAGTCTATATAAAGCAGAGACATGTATGATAACCAAACTACGCTCACAATAAATAAGCAATGTCAAGTCGTGACTCACGCCTCAAAGTCATCACTAAATATAACTACGGGTCTCACGCCCATAACATCAATCATGCCCGTGGAATACCTTCTCACCGCCACGCCTATGATATAACAGCACCAAGGAATACACATGAACACCAGGTCCCACCTGTGTCATCATAAAACCGTACGAGGTAAGTACGACGGCATAGCCGACTACTAAAACCCACAGTACAAACAAGGTCATAAACTATATCATGAGATCTGCCTGCATCGGCCACATGATCAAAGCCGCCACTCGCCCGCAGATCTAACGCGCGCCTAGCCCCGAACTTCCCGCACCCGCATAGGCCACCCAACGGCCCGCATGCAGGTATTCCCTCGCATCGAGGGTAGCTACTCCCGCATCCGCCGACTCGCACCGCATGGCCACATAGACCGCATGACCATAAAGGCCGCACACTAACCTCGAACTCGTAGCCCGCATAGTCCTCGACCCGCATGAGGTATTCTCGAATCACGGTCCTGCATCACCGAGATATACCCCGTGACGGAGGCGCTTTAACCCCGGATCATGTCTGGCGCGAGTGGTACAATACCAACATAACGGCTGATAGTTAAACATTATAAGCGCGATCGAGGGAAAACCCCTTTGCACAAACATCACAAGATATTAACACACGTAGCATCCTAACATGTTTACTTATCAAACCAACAAGAAAGTATTACAAGGCTATCACAAACCAACACAATCAAGTTATTCACACAAGATACTTTCTACTTTATGATAAACAAGTTCGGGTTCTTATCCCCAAAGTACTTCATACATTAACTCTTTAAAAGATACGTTACTTTCACAAAAGTCACACAATACCCGTAGTATAAAAATAGAGTGACTATCCTTTTAAGTAAACCAAAACACTTCCCTTTGTAAATCAAGTGACAACATTATTTTCCAAACGTTCAAGTTTGCCTAATTTCAAATGTTCAAGTTTCTCATTTTTCGAAAGGTTTCGTAGTTCATAGTATTAATTACTTAATGATATAATTCTCTGTTAAAACCATTTGAGAAATATATGCCTTATATGTGAGTAGCTTATTCTTGTTTATAACAATCTTATAACAAAGAACCATGATCTAGAAATGTAATATCATTTTGTCTCATCTTAGCTTCTATTCGCATGGAGGTTTCTACCGTTATTAATAATTCTTTATTAGTCAATACATTTCCTTTATTAGCGCCGCTGTGGTTTGTTCGACATTCATTCCGATTCAAATCAAGAAACATCATTCCTTTTGAAAACCAAAATACTCATTACTCACGAATGAGGTTTCACACTTTTTAACAAAATTCACATTAATATAATTAAGTCAAGTCTCTTATCTTTTAAGATCAAGTCTCTTAACTTCTTAAATCAATAAATCATTCTTTTTATCACTCTTAAGACGTTATACCTAACTTCCCATAAAGCTAGTATAACTCTTAAGCTTTTAAAACCAAGTGTTACTCTTCTGTCAAAAAGGTTTCTTAATTCTTTTGAAATACTTCAGATTCTTTTTATTCAGGCTTAAGTCAAAAGACATTGCCTTAATTATTATTCAGGCTTAAGTCAAAAGACATTGCCGTAATTATTATTCAGTTAACACACATACGTCTACCGTATTATATATACTTTAAAATATCATGCTCAAGAGTATAGGAAGAATCACATACCTCGTGACGATTTATCGACTATTAGCAAATCGCTCCACGGCTATAACCCGGCTAGCCTTGTCCATCTTTCAAGTAGCACATGCTACTCACAGAACATTAAACCTATAAAGGTTAAACGAGTCTATCAAAGCCTAGACTACTCGGTAGAATAAATCTAGATACAAGATTCTATGGAAAATTGGGCAGCCCTTCCCTACCCGTCAAACTTCACAAGTTCATCAGAATACACCCATGTAAGAACAACAATTCCCTTCTTATATACTTTCCTTGTATATACTTATACTTATACATCAATAGTATGTAAACTCAATTACAATAGGGAGACAAGATATTTACCTCGATAATCCCATAATTATCCAAGTTAAATGTCGATCCTGAGTAACGCTTAGCTCCTACTCCGGGTGCTCCAACCCGCTCCAAACAACCCTTAGAAGTTCTACGCAACTTCTTCTTAATACTTCAACCAACTGTGAAGATTTTCCTGTGGTTTCTGCTTGAGACAAAAGTGGCATATGTAGTATTTCCTGCTCTACGATAGAGGTATATTTGGAATACTAAGGTATACTGCTAAGGTAATTTGGGTATAGTAACAATACTTGGAGAGTATTTCTACCAAGAGTGGTGTATTTATACGAGACAACACCACAAGGTGTGTACCCTCTACCAACCCCACTAGGAGTGGTATTCTCGCCAAGGAGGGGACTCTCGCCAAGGGCGGGCCTCACAGGGAGGGGAGGCTAGGACGAGAACACAAGAAGAGGGATGGGAGGATTTTAGACTTAGGAAAGTTTTTAGGACGAAGAAGTCTTCAAAGGGGGGTATTTATAGGAAATCAAGTGGCCATGATCTAGCTGGGGGCAAGCTGAGGCCAAGACGTGCCCAAGTGCCCCTAGTCCCTACTCCTTAAAACCTCACAAATATCCTACCAACCTCGACCTTCCAATCGCCCACTTTACCGCTCTAAACTTCGCCAATGAGAGGTGCCAAGTGTCGCCTCTCGCTGGTCCAAAATGCTTCGCCTCTAAAAATCCGCAAAAATTAAAATGACATAGCCGGAATTTTCCTTCGCAAGTTTTGTAAAACATTTCATTTAAAAACGACTCTAATCGTGTTGTGCACAAAAAAATTCGCCAAGCCTACTTTAAAGTTCAAACTTTTCACGCACGCCCTCACGCATATACTCGTGAAATACTGGTATAACATTCTCCTCTTAGAAACATTCGTCCCGAATGTTCCTTCTAAGTCTCAAACAAACGCGCCAAGATAGTCTTCACTACTATACTTACTAAACAAATCCCGCCACACCGCCACGTAAACACCGCAAATACTTACATCCAAGTCCACGAGGAAACACCTCTAGCAACACAAAAGCCCTTACCCGAGGTCTAAAATATACTTCCTTCGCACCTTCTCCTTACAAAAGAAATGATCACATCTATGCTCGCAATACATGTTCGCTTCCACGCTGCCGCACTCTTCTCGCACACTCGAACTCTTTCTTACCATATCTCTGCATCGATTCGCCAAACCTGGGTTACTATCTCTAACTTGGTCATCATTAACTGGGAACACTCTGGATGGATCTCCGATACTTTCCCGAACATAGCAACACGAAAGACCGGACGTACTGCCTCCTAAGTTGGACGACAATACTAACATATAGGCAACCCGCCTACTCTTCACATAATCAAAAGGCCCAAAGTAACTCGCTAAGTTTCTATTTTCCAAAACTCGCCACACCTTTCCGGTGGTACCTTCGGTAGACTCCACCACAACTCGAACTCCAAGCGCCGCCGATTATCCGCACGACTTCGCTGACTCGAGCCGCGATAACCTCTCCCGGATAGGCTTCACCCTATCCACATCCCGCCGAAATAAATATGAACCAACCATTCGCACTTTGCCAACATCGAACCAATCGACGGCAACTTACGCCCGCCCCTACAAGGCTTCATAAGGCTACATCCGAATACGTAAATGGTAGCGATTAAAACACTCTCAACAGAGACAACAATCCTTACTACCCTCGAATTCACACACCGCCCGAGGGCGAACGCGACATCGAGACTTACTCGAAGTTCCTAACCCCGCCGTAAAACTTCCAAAGAAACAATGCACTGGGCTCCACCGCTCGTCATAAGGTGAAGGTAGGCACCCCGTGCAGCCTGACAACCTTTATGATATATCATCACTGCCAAGCAACGGTCCTGTTAGAAATACACGATGGGTCACCCCATCGCCCGACCATCGTCAACGATCCACGAACTCGCACGACGGTTAACTAATCTGGGCCTAACACCTCGTGATTCTACCACCGCGACCACCACAAACCGACTCACCATAAAACAGGTCGCTGGTTGACCCGCGCATGGCCTCAACCCGACCCACTCACAGAAACACTTGCTCCCCGATCCGAACAATCTCACTAATCCACGCATTTAAAACCCAGCCGGTCTTTAGCTCAACTACCCTCTTTCATTTCCCACAACTCGTGGACTTATATACCAATATATCTCACGCGCACTATGCACCCGAGCAATGGTCAAACACGAATGTAATCTTTTACTCAAGATTGCCTTGCCTTCAAGGTCTCCACGTATCAAGCTCTAAGGCTCACACTTTTCCTATCCCCCAATCTTCCCCGGTTTCTAACCATGATTTCTAATCACAATTTTTCACTTATGTTTTCTGAACATAATACTTAAGATATACTCATCTTACACGTACTAATTTCTAGAGGGTTAAGGATATACCAGATTCATCGCTTCACTCCTTAGTCGTTTAATCAAACTCGCCCCATAGGCATAATCAGTGGGAAGATGAATCGTCACCGATCACGAAGGCCGAGTCCTCCTACTTACATCCTCCTACTAGACATCCTTTCGACATACGGCCCAAGGACGCCAAGAAACAAGTACCAACTAAAAGACGACATTCCCGGATGACGCCTACATTGTGAACACCGGGAAAACTCAATCCGGCCGGCCGAACCCACGTAGCCGCAGCCTAAGCTCGAGCTCGACCAACTCCGCTTATCTCAACGCCCCAACTCGCGAGGACCACTGCGACCGTGGACGTGCATAATCAATCGGCCGCGAGGCGATTCGCCAAAGTTACCAAAGGACCTTGCTGCTCGCCCTCTTCGTTGTCCTCGTTAACCCGCCGATCTCTACGCTTGGCTCACGCAAGATAAGCCCGCACGCAGCCATGCTCAAGCCTAATCAATAATTACTCTCGCACGACCTCTTTTAGATAGTCATCAAGACTCGCAGACATCGGTATACTCGCGTAGCCAAATCCATAGCTAGTAAAGCGGTCGCCTCTTTGCAATCTATATTCTCCCCCTGGCCGCGGAACCGGGCGTTCATATATCATGGTCGCAGAGGCATCGCCGCCATTGCAAACTCACTGGGCCGTGACGAGCGTAATCCTCGAATGAAACACCACCTCAGTGATGATCGGGCCTATGCCCTAGTAACCCTCGGTTTACTCGCAGCCTCCTACGCTTTGCCTCGGGCTGGGCTGCCGCTTTACGCGAGGCATAACTGCAGTGGAAAGAAATACGTTAGAGGGGTCCAACTTATAACACGCCTCTAAGGCACGATCTCAGAGTGAGAAGAATGGAAACCAATCCTAAATATCCTATAGCCTCTCGACATTATGGTGCACAACACACCGATAATCAAGACTCTACTAGATACGGCCCAGACACTTTCCTAGATTAATCGCCCGATACCACTTTTGTAACGATCAACCCGGCCCGTGATCGGTGTCTTACCCGCACCCAAGTAGCCATACATCAGAGAAATCAACGGCACATAAAACCAGACATGAAAATAGTATGAAGTACGAAACAGAACCGAGAAAACTTGCTTTCGCATATATAAATCAATTTAAAACCGAACGCTACATCCTTTTTACAACTCGCCCACAACAAGATTGGCTGCACTTAAGAATGATATGACAACAATGGGCGAACAGGCCCTACCATACCTCGAATGTAAGTACCTACAACGACAGGGGACCATACCACTGATAAGCCTCCGGAGAAACGGAGCTTCCCATACGCTGAACTGTGACCCTAAGAGCGAGGATCAACATCGCGTACTTACCGCAGATGAACGCACTTCAAGGAGGTCAAGACAACAGTACTAAGTATGTGAATCAAAATATCAGAAATGAAATCATAGTAGTCTATATAAAGCAGAGACATGTATGATAACCAAACTACAGCTTCACAATAAATAAGCTATTATGTCATGAGGGACTCACGCCTCAAAGTCATCACTCAAATATAACTACTGGTCTCACGCCCATAACATCAATCACGCCGTGGAATACCTTCCTCACCGCCACGCCTATGATATAAAAGCACCAAGGAATACACATGAACACCGTGTCCCACTCAGGTCATCATAAAACCATACGGGTAAGTAAAGGCATAGCCGACTACTAAAACCTACAAGCATAAACAAGGTCATAAATCAGATTACGAGATCTCGCCTGCACGGTCACATGATCAAGCCGCCACCGCTCGCAAAGATCTAATGCGCGCTTCAGCTCGAACTTCCCGCACCCGCATAGGCCACTCCAATGGCCCGCATGAGGTATTCCCGCATCGAGGGTAGCTACTCCAAGATACGCCGACTCGCACCGCACGGCCACATGTACCGTGATGACCATAAAGGCCGCACACTAACTCCGAACTCTCGAGTTCGCGATAGGTCCTCGACCCGCATGCAGGTATTCTAATCACGGTCTCGCATCGCCTCGAGATATACCCCGACGGAGGGCAGCCTAACCCCGGATCATGTCAAGGTGAGTGGTACAATACCAACATAACTACCGATAGTTAAACATTATAAGCGATCGAGGAAAACCCCTTTGCACAAACATCACAAGATATTAACACACGAAGATCCTAACATGTTTACTTATCAAACAAACAAGAAAGTATTACAAGGCTATCACAAACCAACACAATCAAGTTATTCACACAAGATACTTTCTACTTTATGATAAACAAGTTCGGGTTCTTATCCCCAAAGTACTTCATACATTAACTCTTTAAAAGATACGTTACTTTCACAAAAGTCACACAATACCCGTAGTATAAAAATAGAGTGACTATCCTTTTTAGTAAAACAAAACACTTCCCTTTGTAAAATCAAGTGACAACATTATTTTCCAAACGTTCAAGCTTGCCTAATTTCAAATGTTAAAGTTTCTCATTTTTCGAAAGGTTTCGTAGTTCATAGTATTAATTACTTAATGATATAATTCTCTGTTAAAACCATTTGAGAAACATATGCCTTATATGTGAGTAGGTTATTCTGTTTATAACAATCTTATAACAAAGAAATATGATCTAGAAATGTAATATCATTTTGTCTCATCTTAGCTTCTATGCAGATGGAGCTTTCATCAAGTTATTAATAATTCTTTATTAGGCAATACATTTCTTTATTAGCGCCGTGGTTTGTTCGACATTCATTCGATTTCCAAATCAAGAAACATCATTCCTTTGAAAACCAAAATACTCATTACTCACGAACGAGGTTTCACACTTTTAACAAAATTCACATTAATATAATTAAGTCAAGTCTCTTATCTTTAAGATCAAGTCTCTTAACTTCTTAAATCAATAAATCATTCTTTTTATCACTCTTAAGCCGTTATACCTAACTTCCCATAAAGCTAGTATAACTCTTAAGCTTTTAAAACCAAGTGTTACTCTTCTTTCAAAAGGTTTCTTAATTCTTTGAAATACTTCGATTCTTTTATTCGTGCTTAAGTCAAAAGACATTGCCTTAATTATTCAGGCTTAAGTCAAAAGACATTGCCGTAATTATTATTCAGCTTAACACACGCACGCTCACCGACTATATATACTTTAAAATATCATGCTCAAGAGTATAGGAAGAATCACATACCTCGTGACGCATTTATCGACTATTAGCAAATCGCCCACGGCCATAACCCGCTTAGCCTTGTCCATCTTTCAAGAGCACATGCTACTCACGTAACATTAAACCTATAAAGGTTAAACGAGTCTATCAAAGCCTAGACTACTCTGTAGAATAAATCTAGATACAAGATTCTACTTTAAAATTGGGCACCTTCCCTACCCACAAACTTCACAAGTCTATTCTAATACAAATTTATGTAAGAACAAGCCAATTCCTTCTTATATACTTTCCTTGATATACTTATACTTATACATCAATAGTATGTAAACTCAATTACAATAGTGAGACAAGATATTTACCTCGATAATCCCATAATTATCCAAGTTAAATGTCGATCCCGAGTAACGCTTTAGCTCCTACTCCGGTGCTCCAACCCGCCCAAACAACCCTTAGAAGTTCTACGCAACTTCTTCTTAATACTTCAAACTAACCGTGAAGATTTTCCTTAGGTTTCTGTTTGAGACAAAAGGGCATAAGTGTAGTATTTCCTGCTCTACGATAGAGGTATCTTGGAATACTACAAGGTATAATACTAAGGTAATTTGGGTATAGTAACAATACTTTGAGAGTATTTCTACCAAGAGGGGTGTATTTATAGGAGACAACACCACAAGTGGGTGTACCTCTACCAACCCCACCAGGAGTGGGGTATTCTCGCCATGGGAGGGACTTCGCCAAGGGGCCTCACAGCGGAGGGAGGCTAGGATGAGAACACAAGAAGAGGGGATTTTTAGACTTAGTAAAGTTTTTGGATGTAAGAAGTTTTCAGGAGGGGTATTTATAGGGAAATCAAGGGCCATGATCTAGCCAAGCTGGTAAGTGAGGCCAAGATGTGCCCAAGTGCCCCCTAGTCCCTACTCCTTAAAACCCTCAAAAATATCCTACCAACCCTTGACCTTCCAATCGTCCACTTTACCGCCCCAAACTTCCGCCAATGAGAGGGTGCCAAGTGTCGCCCTCTCGTTGGTCCAAAATGCTTCGTCTCTCAGAAAAATCCGCAAAAATTAAAAATGACATAGCCGGAATTTTCCCTTCGCAAGTTTTGTAAAACGTTTCATCGAAAAACGACTCTAATCGGGTGTTGTGCACAAAAAAAAATTTGGCCAAGCCTACTTTAAAGTTCAAACTTTTCTATGTACGTCCTCACGTACATACTCAGGAAATACGGGGTATAACAGAATCCGAATTCATTTAAAAAACGTATGTCCACCGTATACTCATTTTATAAAGTTCATGCTCAAAGAAAGATAGGAAGAGTCACATACCTCTTCGGCTATTCCACACGCTAAGTAGAATACGCCACAAGTAGTACTTAAACCTATAATGACAATAACACGTCTATCGATTCCATGATACTAGTATACACTTATACTACATAATGAATCTCTTTTCGTATAAAAATTCGGACAGCACTTCCCCTATTTATACATACTTTTACACCTTATAAATAAGGCCAATTTAATCAATAACCAAACACCACTTAAAGGCATAACCAAAACAACAACCAATGTGATTCACACACCTATTTCTTATGTAATATCGGCCACTTAATCCATATAAAAACAGCCCATAAAAACAGTCCATACTTCTACGACAATGAGGGTAAAATGTGAAGCTTACAACACCTTTATATACCCTTATCCTTTAGGACTTACGTTAGCGATTTACCACATTAAACATGTATAATTATAACTGAATTTTCAGCATTAAAACACCACAAAACAGTCCCTGAAACTGTACAACAATATCCAACAGTTTTAGACAGTTTTCGGCCAACACACAACTAAAGCCCCTTTCACAATTCCTTATAATCCAACTCACATTTCAACATGTTTATATAAACCATAACAACTTGTAACAATATGATTTACTTCATTTTAACATGCGATTAGAGACTTTAAATAACAACAATAACCAACGAATCCAACATTACCAAAATTGTCCAGTTTCGGCTATCATGTCAAAAAATGTGACATGCATTTCTTATTCTCCATTTTACTTAACACAAGTTCATCTATCAATTATAGCACCATGTAACCTCTAATTACTTCAAGAGTAAGAATGTCACGACCCTGTTATACCCCGTATTTCCAGGGTATGTACGTATGTGACGTTATATAAATTTGAGCCTTGTTAGGCAAGTTTTGAAATTTGTACACAACACCCGATTAGAGTCGTTGACTAAACGCTTCCACAACTTTCGTAGGGAAAATTACGCTATGCCATTAATAATTTTTATGGATTTTTCCGAGAGACGAACATTTTGGATCAACTGAGGGCGATATGTGTCACCTCACATCGGAAGAGGTTGACGGGCAAATGGGCTAGTCTTGCACGCTTTTTGTGTTGGAAATTTTGGTCAAGGGTTAGGTAGGATATTTTGTGTAGATGGATAAGGTAACACATGGCTAAATCTTGACCTTACACTTGCTATACACTTGGAAGAATCTTGGCCCTTGGTTGGCCTTTGCTTGACCTATAAATACCCCTCTAAGTTGATGAACTTCTTCATCCAAAATTTCTCTAAGTGTTAAAATCCCTCCCTCTCCTCAACCTTGTTCTCGCCCAAACACCACCCTCTCCCCTCTCAAGGCCCTCACGAGCACCCTCCCCAGCCTAGTTGTGCTAGTCGAAATACTACCCCCTTGGTAGAAATGTATTCTACAAGTATTGTTATTATGCCCAAAATACTTTAGCCAAATAATTGTAGTACTTTCCAAAGTACCTTTATACTAAAAACCCGAAAATACGATTATACTTTCCTTTAGCCACAAAACGAAACCCTAAGTAAATCTTCACCAGTAGTTGAAGTTATAAGTAGAAGTTGGTTAGAACTTCTAAGGGTTGTTTGGAGCGGCCTGAGCACGGAGTGAGAGCTAAACCTTGCTCAGATCGACATATAAACTCGGATAATTGGGGCTTATCGAGGTAAACATTCTTGACCTTCTCGTGGTAATTGGAAATTACATGTTGTAGGAGTATATAGTTAAGTATACTATATATAGAATCGAGCATAGTTGTGCGGCAATGTCTTTTGACTTAAGCTCGACAATACTTACGCAATGTCTCATGACTTAAGCCCTAATTTTAAGATGAACCGAATCAGAATTACATAGGATCAGACAAGAGACTTGTGTAGAATTATTGTAGTAGAATTATACACGCCCAGCTAGATGCAAACCCCCGTCAAGCTTGGTACCGACTGAGAGAGAGATTTACGCCATGTGTGTGGGAGGTGTCACAATTTTCAGAGAATATTCTACTTTGAGATCTAGGATGTTAATAGGCACCTGTGGCCTCTATAGGTCAAGTACTATGTATGGCGCGATCTACTTGGCTTAAGGAGTAGCCGACTGCCTGAGGTACTTGGAGCACTTTGCTATTAGTCGATAATCGCCGCGAGGTATGTGAACCTCTTCCTATCTGTTCTAGCATGATATGTATAACTATGTAGTACCAGACGCATACGTGTTTAATGTATTTGATTGTTTGAAACATGTGTTATAACGCTATGGGAAGTTGGTTATAATGCCTTTATGTAGGTAAGAAAATGCTTGTGGTTTCAAAGGTAAATCGATTTGACTTATAACGGATTTGATGCGGTAGTAATAAAGACCTCAAGTGTTTCAAAAGACCTTTTGAAAGAAGAGTAATACTTGGCTTTGAAAACATAAGAGTTGTACTAGCTTTACGGGAAGTTAGGTATAACGCCCAAGAGTGATAAAAGAATGTTTTACCGATTTTGGAAATCGTAACGAGTATCGATAAACCATCGCAGTCACTATTAAAGGAAAATGTATCAATAATGAAGTATGGTATTAAACCAAGTAGAAACCTCCATCCGCATGTAAGCTAAGACGAGATAAAATGATATTACATTTCCTAGATCATGGTCGCTAATAAGACTGATTATAAACAAGAATAACCTACTCACATATAAGACATATGTTTTCAAAACGCTTAAAGGAGAATTATGTTTTAAAGGATTAAAACTATGAACTACTAAACCTTTTCTAAAATGAGAAACTTGAGCATCCTAAATTAGGCAAACTTGAACGCTTGGAAAATAAGTGTTACTTGATTTTACAAAGGAAAGCATTTTGGTTTACTTAACAATGTTAGTCACCTATTTTTATACTACTGTATCGGTGACCATTGTAAAAGAAACGGATCTTTAAAAGGAATTTAACATAATGAGTACTTAGGGTTAAAATCGACTTTGACATAAAATGAAAGTACCTTGAGTCAGGTGTAACTTGCCTATGCTTGTTGTTATAAAACTTGACCATGTTACGGTGATAGCCTTGTTGCGGCAAGCATCGTGTTCCTCGACTACCGGCTCATCCGAATGTATTTCACTGACCAACGGCTCATCCGAATGTATTTCACTGACTACCGGCTCATCCGAATGTATTTCACTCGACTACCGGCTCATCCGGAATGTATTTCACTGACTACCGGCTCATCCGAATGATTTCACTCGACTACGGTTCATCCGAATGTATTTCACTCGACTACCGGCTCATCCGGAATGTATTTCACTCGACTACGGCTCACGGGATTTAACCGAATGATCCCACACGCTTTATACCGGGTCCATAAGACGGACCGAGACATGTTATACGTGATTACATGATTTGTACCTAGACCGCTTCAAGCGTAAGAAGTTCCAGCATGGCGGGTGACTTCGGTGGCGCGAGTCCCCGACTTGACACGATCGCTTTATGTCGCGAATCGTAGTTTGCTATCATACATGTCTCCCGCTTTATATAGACTATTATGATTTCATTTACAAGATTTTTTTACTTTCACATGCTTGGTACTTGTCAGATCGACTCTCCTTCGGGGATGCTCATGCCGCAGTGAAGTACACCTACTGCCGATCCTCGCTTAGGATCTCATTTCGCCTTCGGGAAGCTCCATTCTTCTGAGGCTTATCTTTGGTATGTTACTCGTGTCACGACCCGATTCTCGCCCGTGGATCGTGCCTTACCCTGCACCCTAGTGATACAACATCGAGTAATCGAACATAAACGACATACAAGACATATTATGAAATATGAAACAATAATCTGAGAAAACTTGCCTTTCGCATATATAAAAATGACATCTTTTCAACATGAATAGCTTTAATCCTTTTTACAAACCCCGCCTACAACAAGATTTCATGCACTTACGAATGATATGATAACAACGACTTTGATGTGGTTCGCCATACCCCGAATGTAAGCACCTACAACAACAGGGACTATACTAAGATAAGCCTCCGAGAACGAGCTTTCCCAAACGCTGAACTGTGACTCCTAAGAGCGAGGATCAACGATCGTGCACCTTTACTCGCGCATGAACGCAGCTCTCAAGGAGGCCGCATAACAGTACCGGCATGTGAAATCAAAATAAATATCAGAATGAAATCATAGCGCTATGTTGCCGTGACTCACGCCAAGTCATCACTCAAGTATAACAACGGGTCTCGTGCCCACAACATCAATCACGCCTGCGTGAATACCTTTCCTCACCGCCTAGCCATGATATAAAAGCACCAAGGAACACACATGAACACCGTGTCCCACTCAGGTTGGCAATAAAATCAGCACGGGTAAGTACAAGGCTTAGCCGATTACTAAAAACCTATGCATCAACATGTCGCGAATCAGATCATAAGATCCGCCTGCATCATTACATGATCAAAGCCGGCCGCCGCCCGCAATATCAAATGTGCGCGCTTAGCCTCGAACTCCCGCAGCTCCGCATAGGCCAATCTCATAGGCCCGCATGAGGTATAACCCCGCATCGAGGGTAGCTACTCCCTGCATCGCCCCGACTCGCAGCCCGCACGGCCACATGCACCGCATGACCATAAAGGCCGCGACACTAACCTGAACTTCGTAGCCCGCATAAAGCCTCAGACCTGCACGAGGTATTCGACCACGGTCCTGCATCACCCAAGTCTACTCAGACGGAGGGCCTTAACCCCTAAACACTGGTGAGTGGTATAATACCAACATAATACTTTATCGCTTAAACATCATAAGTACAATCAAGGAAAAACCCCTTTACACAAACATCACGTATCACTAACACACGAGCATCCTAATATGATTACTTATCAAATCAACACGTGCTGTATTACAAGGCTATCACAAACCAATACAATCAAGTTATTCACCCATAAGGTACTTTCTACCATGCGGTCAACACGTTCGTTTCTATCCCCAAAGTACTTCATACATTAACTTTTTAAAAGATAATGCCATTTCACAAAAGTCATACAATACCTGAGTATATGAAAAATAGAGTGATTATCTTTCAAGTAAAGCAAAACACTTCTTTGTAAAATCAAGTAACAACATTATTTCTCAAACGCCCAAGTTTGCCTAATTTCAAATGTTCACGCTTTACTTTAGAAAGGTTTCAGAGTTCATAGTCTTATTCATTTAAGAATATAATTCTTTAAACTATCCGAGAAACATAAGCCTTATATGTGAGTAGATATTCTTGTTTATAACAATCTTATTACAAGCAGCCATGATCTAGAAATATCATTTGTCTCATCTTAGCTTCTATGCAGATGAAGTTTCTACCGGTTTTAATAATACTTAATCACAAACATTTCTTTATTAACGCCGCAAAGGGTTTGTCGATACACATTCTGATTTCCAAATCAAGAAACATTCTGCCGTTATACCTAACTTCCCATAAAGCTAGTATAACTCTTAAGTTTTTCAAAACCAAGTATTACTTCCTTTCAAATGATTCAAAATCTTTGAAAACTTCAAGTTCTTTATTAACACATACAAGCCGCTTATAGTTCAAATCGCCACCTTTAAAAACCACAAGTATTTTCTTACCAACATAAAGTCGTTATAACCAACTTCCCATAAAGCCGTTATAACACTTTACGCTTTAAACCAATCAAATACATTTAGCACACGACGCTCACCGCATCACATAGTTCACACATATCACGCTAGAAGAGATAGGAAGAGGTTCACATACCGCGACGAGTATCGACTAATAGCAAAACGCCCAAGTACTCCAATCGCTGGCTACCCTGCCAAGTAGATCGCGCCACGCCGTAGTACTCAACCTATAAGGCCACGCGCTTTATTAACATTTAGATCTCATCAGAGAACATTCTACCGGTAAATTCGGCAAAGACTCTCCCCGCAACAAACAGAAATCTCCTCCTATCGAGGCCTCTACCAAGCCAACCAGTGGTTATACGCCTAACCCCAACTGCACAATTTTACCTACTAGCATTACTATTAATAAGCTCATCGTAATACAACCCTATGTAATTACAACAAGATTCTTCTTTAAATTCAAAGCTTAAGTCAAAAGACATTGCCATAACCACGCTTCATTTATATATAGTATACTTCAACTATATATTCTAACAATATGTAATTTCCAATTACAATAGAGGACAAGATAATTACCTCTATAAGCCCATAATTATCCTAGTTAAAGTCGATCCTGGCAATCGCTTAGCTCAACTCCGAAGCGCCCAACCCCATTTAAACCACCCTGAAGTTCTAACCAACTTCTACACAATACTCCAAATCTGACTACGTGAGATTTTCCTAGGGTTTCTGCCAGGACTATGGAAGTATAATAGTATTTCGGGCATTTTTGTATGTGTATAACCTAGAATACAACAAGGTATACGCCATGTGTAATTTGGGCATTATAACAATACGAGAGTATTTCACCTATGGGTGGCCATACGAAACAACTAGCAGTGTGTGTAAGTAATTTACTGGCTTAGCACCCCAAGCGAGGTGTATACTGCCCACTCCCACTGTGTGTGAACTCTCGCCATGGCGGGGAAGGTTGACGAACCACGCATGAGTATGGAGGGATTTAACACTTGTAAGATTTTAGGACAAGCAAAGTCTTCAACATAGGTGGTATTTATAGTGCCAACTAACGTGCCAACCAATGGCCAAGATCTGCTAAGTGCAAGGCAAAGCCAGAGCCAAGATCTCACAAGCGCTTTAACTAACCACACAAATATCCTACCAACTAGCCATTCCACCTGGCCACAACCGAGCTCTCACGTCCGCCAACGTGGCGGTGCCAAGTGGCGCTCTTTGTTAAACACGCTTTGCCTCTAAAAATCCGCGAAAATTAAAATGACATACCGGAATTCCCTACGAAGTCGTTGAAACGCTTCGCCGAAAACTTAATTTAAACGGCCAGGAATAAAATTAATTCGCCAAGCCTAGTGTTGCTTCAATTTCTACGCACGCCTACGACATACCTTCCGGTAATACGGGGCATAACACCTCGAGTCCTGTAGTCCTCAGACATTCAGGCATGGCTACCTGGCCCCACAAGGGCTTGTCAGAGCAATCTTGCAGGTCCTGTGAGTAATCATTGCAAGGTGCTGTGCGGATTGTAACTGCTCAAATGTTTATACGATATATGTCAGCATACTGCTTTGGTTGGATTATTTATGTCATCTTAATCCATGTCTATTTACACGTTTAAGTTTTATTTCTCGTGGTCCCGCCGTGGTAGGTCACGAGGATGCCCAAGTTTAGATGACCATCGTAGCGTGGATATGTTAAACCAAAACCAGTTAAGGCGAGGATGTCAGAAATCGAGGTCTAGTAAGATGACCAAGTTTGAGGTAGTGACTCGTGGTTGGAAACATCTATAATCGTGAGGCACGATACTAAGAGTTTCATTCTTCCGAGATCGACCAGAGTCAGGTGATAAGTGAGCATAGATTCCTTCCTTTACGGTTATGTGCGAAGGATGTATATTTTAGACCCGTGCAAGGCACCGTACCATTTGTCAAGGAGTACACCAGAACCTCGCGCAAAGTGACAAAAGTTCGTGATGTTAGGGCTCGACTGACAAGTATTCGCGTGTTTCGCGCCAAAGACTGGTAGAGTTTCAGAGCCAGTGTGAAGACTACCGCGCAAGTTTGAGAGCCTTTAGAAGGAACATGGAGCTAATGAGGCGGGAAAATGTTATACCTCAGATCGTATGTACTTGGCGACGATATAAATTTGAGCCGACGCAAGTTTCAAATTTGTACACAACACCCGCAGAGTCGCATTAAACGCTTCCAGTAGGGAAACGGATTACGAGGCTATTAATAATTTTTGGATTTTATCCGGGTCGAGACGAGGATGATCCGCAGAGTTCATGTGTCACCTCACATCAAGAGGTCGACGCAAACGGGCTAGGTCGCAGGTTCGTGATCGGGTTAGGTAGGATTTGATTCGCGAGCTGGGGAGAGAATGCATATGGCTAAATCTTGACCTTACACTTCTATACACTTGGAAGAATCTTGGCCCTTGGTTGGCGCTTGACCTATAAATTTGACTGAAGTTGATGAACTTCTTCATCCAAAATTTCTAAGTGTTAAAAATCCTCCTCTCTCAACCTTGTTCTCGACCAAACACACCGCCTCTCCCCTCTCAGATGCTGGCGAGCACCCCTCCCCAGCCTATTGTGCTAGCTCATGCACTAGGATGTAGAAATGTATTCTACAAGATTGTTATTATGCCCAAAATACTTTAGCCAAATAGCGAGTACTTTCCAAAGTACCCTTTATACTAAAAACCAAATACGATTAGTCCTCCACAAACGAAACTCAAGTAAATCTTCACCCGTAGTCGAGCTGGCTTCGTTCAGGTGTAACTTCGGCCGTTGTAGCCAGATTCATGTCCTCAGCACGAGTGAGCAAACATCATCCCGGAATGTCGCATTTTTCGGTGCTTGTTTCACTTATCGAGGTAAACATGTGACTGTGGTAATTGGAAATTACATGTAGGAGTATAGTTAAGTATACTATATGTTCATCGATACATGATACGCAATGCTTTTGACTTAAGCTATTAATACTGAGCGAATGTCATATCCTTAACCCTAGAGATTTGTAGCGTGATATGATGACCTTATATTTATGTATCAGAATAGCTTGTGTTATTTGTGAGTAGAAGACATGGTTAGTTGGAAGAGTAAGGCAATGGTTGAACCTTAGATTATTTCACGATTGGTGAGATTTACAGATAAGGTCGTCTGAGTAAAAGATTCATTTTATGTTTGACTTTTATCGAGATCAGCGTAGTATACGTGGACATATTTGTGTGATAAGTCCATAGTGTGAAATGGAAGTCTAGCTTTCATGATGGAGTTAGAATTGTTCCGCATCGTGGAGGTATTAGCGCGATAATCGGGTTGAGGTATGCGGGTCAACCTCTTCCTATCTGCTAGCATGATATGTGGTCCCGCCATGTAGTACGGTCACGACGGATAGGCCCAATGTATTTGATTGACCATTTGAAGTGGATATGTTAAACCAAACGTAAGGCGTTATAAAGAAATCGAGGTTAGTAAGATGCTTGTGGTTTCAAAGGGTAAATCGATTTGACTTATAACGATTTGATGGTAGTAATAAAGAAGAAGTGTTTCAAAAGACCTTTTGAAAGAAGAGTAATACTTGGCTTTGAAAACATCATGTATAGCATAGATAGGTATAACGCCTTAAGAGTGATAAAAGGATGTATATTTTAGACCGATTTTGGAAATCGAGTATCGACAAACCACCGCAGCTAATAAAGGACAAAAGTGAATAATGAAGTATGGTATTAAAACCATGAAACCTCCATCCGCATGTGTAAGATTTGACAAATGATATTACATTTCCATCATGGTCGCTTAATAAGATTGATTATAAACAAGAATAACTACTCACATATAAGACATATGTTTCAAAACGCTTAGAAGGAGAATTATGTTTCTAAAGGATTAAAATGTTATGAACTACGTAAACCTTTCTAAAATGAGAAACTTGAGCGATATAAATTTGAGCCTTAAGTTAGGCAAGTTTCAAATTTGTACACAAGGAAAGCATTAGAGTCGTTTTTAACAAACGCTTTCACATTTTTAGGGAAAATTACGGCTATGTAAAAGAAATGGATTTTTAAAAGGAATTTAACATACGTAGTACTTTAGGGTTAAAATCCTGACTTTGACATAAAAGAGGTCGACGGCAAATGGGCTAGTCTTGCACGCTTGTTGTTGAAATTTTGACCATGTTAGGTAGGATAGCCTTGATGGATAAGGTAACACATGGCTAAATCTGACCACACTTGCTATACACTTGGAAGAATCTCGCCCTTGGTTGGCTCATGCTTGACCTATAAATACCCTCTAAGTTGATGAACTTCTTCATCCAAAATGTATGTTAAAAATCCCTCCTCATCCGGAATGTATTTCAAACACCACCTCCCCTCGGGAGAACCGGAATGTATCCTCCCCTAGCCTAGTTGGGTCCATAAATACTACCGAGAAATGTATTCTACAAGTATTTGTTATTATGCCCAAAATACTTTAGCCAAGTACTTTCCAAGGATGACTTTATAAAAAGCCCTAAAATACGATTATACTTTCCTTTAGCCACAAAACGAAACCCTAAGTAAATCTTCACCGTAGTTATATAGACTATTAGAACTTCTAAGGGTTTTTTTGGAGCGGCTTACATGAGTAGAGCTAAACCTTGCTCAGATCGACATATAAATCCCTGATAATCTGGGCTTATCGAGGTAAACATTCTTGACTTCCGTGGAAATTACATGTTGTAGGAGTATATAGTTAAGCATACTATATAACCGTACATTTGTGCGGCAATGTCTTTTGACTTAAGCCCGAATAATACTTTTTTTTTTTTTTTTTTTAGGTAAATGCAAATATTATTACTAAATCAGAAGTGAGACTTGTAGAATCGCTGAGAATTGTACAAGCCTCAACGAATGCAAACAAGAAGAGATAGAGGAGGTGGTCACATGAGGAGATTTACTACAAGAGGGATAAATCGAGAACTCTATAAGATTCTACTTTGAGATCTAGGATGTTAATGAGCCGCAGCTTGTGCCTTCAAAGAGCATTGTGTTTGGCTCCAAATCTCATAAACCACTTTGCTATTAGTCGATAATAGCGTGAGGTATGTGAACCTCTTCCTATCTCTTAATCCATTTAAGGAGCATACGTGTTTTAATGTATTTGATTCTTCTAATACATAAAGTGTTATAACGCTTTCCAAAGTCTATAACAGCTTTATGTAGGTAAGAAAATGCTTCCCTGTGGTTTCATTAGCGATTTGACTTATAACGAGTGCAAGATTTATCCTCCAAGTGTTTCAAAATGACCTTTTTTGAAAGCTAACCGCTTGGCTTTGAAAACATAAGAGTTGTAAAAGGGAATTAGGTATAATCCTTTCCAAGAGTGATAATCCAAGAATGTTTTTATCGATTTTGGAAATCGAAGATATCATATCGAAATCAAATATACTGCTAATAAACATTTTGTAATAATAGCATACCATGGTAAACCAAAGATAGAAACATCCGCATGTCGCTAACAAAATGATATTACATTTTGAATCATGGTCAGTCGCTAATAAGACGATTATAAACAAGAATAACCTACTCACATATAAGACATATGTTTCTCAAAACGCTTAAAGGAGAATTATGTTTTAAAGGAGTTAAAACTATGAACTACGAAACCTTTTCTAAAATGAGAAACTTGAGCATTCAAATTAGGCAAACTCAACGCTTCGGAAAATAAGGTGCAAACTTGATTTTACAAAGGAAAGCATTTTGGTTTACTTAACAATGTTAGTCACTCTATTTTTATACTACGTATCGGTGACCTTTGTAAAAGAAATGGATCTTAAAAGGAATTTCAACATACGTAGTACTTTAGGTTAAAAGGACTTTGACATAAGATAAGAGTCGTGTGTAACTTGCCTATGCTTGTTATGAAAATTCGACCATAGCACGTGAACGGGCAAATTGATCCACCGGTTCATCCGAATGTATTTCACTCGACTACCGGCTCATCCGGAATGTATTTCACTACCAATGGCGAAACCCGAATGTATTTCAATATCAAGGCTCATCCGGAATGTATTTCATTCCCGCTAAGTAGACAGAGGATTTAGCTGGTTAAGAGTTAATCCCATCCAACTCTTCTAGCAATCCATAAGAATCCCAGACCAAGATATATCTCTTTGGCAAAGCATGAGGTCATCCGCGGCAGTAAGTTCCCAATTTCTACACTTTGGAAAATATGATTGCCTCACCTTCATTTTACTAAGCAGAGGTATTCCATGCACAAGATAAAGAGATAGACATATGATCACCTTTGTCTTACCGCGCTTTTTCAAGTATCCATGGTACTTCCATTGATGACGAGGTTGAGCTAACACATTCCATGATCCATCTTGTAAGCTCGAAATTTTAGGCTTATCTTAGTACCAATTCAGTCTCAGAGTCCTGTAATGCTTTACGGGTCCACCATAAGCATACATCATAGTTGTCAGATAAATCTTAGAGGTTCAGCATCGGGCGGTGGTGTAAGGATTGTAGAATCGCTCAAATGTTTATATGTATATATGTCAAAGGCAACCGCTTGGTTGGCCTATTTTATGTCATCTTAATCCATGTCTATTTACATGTTTGCGATTTGCTGATTTTCTTCGAGTCCCGGTAAGGCACCACGGCCCGAACGGTCGCGATGCACTAACCAACTCCGCGGATCGGTGCCTTACCCCGGGCACCCTAGTGATACATACATCAGAGAAAATCAGTGAACATAAAACAAGACATGAAATATCAAGAAGTGTAAAACAGTAATCTGAGAAAACTTGCCTTTCGGCATATATATATAACAACTAGAACAGTTACATCCCATACAACTCTGCCCACAACAAGATTACATGCACTTCTAAGAATGATATGATAACAACATGGACAGGCCCCGCCATACCCTCAATGTAAAATACCTACAACGATGGACTATACCACGGATAAGCCTCCGAGAAACGGAGCTTCCTAAAACGCTGAATCGCGATCCTAAGAGCGAGGATCAACATCGGTGTACCTCTACCGCGCAGATTAACGCAGCCTTCAAGGAGGTCATAACAACAGTATGTGAAACTGAAAATGTCAGAAATGAAATCATAGTAGTCTATATAAAGCAGAGACATGTATGATAACCAAACTACGCTCACAATAAATAAGCATTCATGTCAAGTCCGTGACTCACGCCTCAAAGTCATCACGTAAATATAACAACGGGTCTCACGCCCACAACATCAATCATGCCTGGAATACCTTCCTCACCGGCAGCCTATGATATAAAAGTACCAAGGAATACACATGAACACCGTGTCCCACTGTCATAATAAAACCGCACGGTAAGTACGGCATAGCCGACTACTAACACCTACGCATTAACAAGGTCATAAATCAGTATCTTAAGATCTTGCACCGCCACATGATCAAAGCCGCCACACGCTCGCAGATCAAATGGGCGCCGTTTAGCCCCGAACTTCCCGCACTCCGCGATAGGCCAACCTCATAGGCCCGCATGAGGTATTCCTCGCATCGGTGGTAGCTACTCCCGCATCGCCCCGACTCGCACCGCATGGCCACATGCATCGCATGACCATAAAGGCCGCACACTAACTGGAACTCGTAGCTCCGCATAGGTCCCCGGACCCGCATGCAGGTATTCTCGAATCACGGTCCTGCATCACCGAGTCTACGACGTCTTTAACCTCCGGATCAAGTCGGAGGGTACAATACCAACATAACGGCTGATCGTTAAACAACTTAAGCGCAATCGAGTTTACAATCACAAGATACTAACACACGTGATCCTAGCATATTTACTTATCAAATCAACAAGAAGTATTACGGCTATCACAAACCAACCCTTATTCACACAAACATTTCACAAGATTAACAAGATCGGTTTTTATCCCCAAAGTACTTCATAGCATTAACTTAAAAGATCCGCTTCTTATCAAAAGTCACACAAAGTATTACAAGTGACTATCACAAACCAACACATTATTTTCCAAGTTATCAAGTTATTCACACAAGGTACTTTCTACTATGATTAACAAGATCGGGTTTTTATCCCCAAAGTACTTCATACATTAACTCTTTTAAAAGATCCGCTTTCTTTCACAAAAGTCACACAATACCCGTAGTATAAAAATAGAGTGACTATCTTTTAAGTAAACCCAAACACTTCCTTTTGTAAAATCAAGTAACTACATTATTTTCCAAACGCTCAAGTTTGCCTAATTTCAAATGCTCAAGTTCCTTATTTTCGAAAGGTTTCAGTAGTTAAGCTTTAATCACTTAATGATGTAATTCTCCTTTAAAACAATTTGAGAAACATATACCTTATATGTGAGTAGGTTATTCTTGTTTATAGAGAAACATATACCTTATATGTGAGTAGGTTATTCTTGTTTATAACAATCTTATAACAAAGAAATATGATCTAGAAATGTAATATCATTTTGTCTCATCTTAGCTTCTGCAGATGGAGGTTTCTACTGTTTTAATAATACTTGATTAGTCAATACATTTCCTTTATTAGCGCTACGATGTGGTATGTTCGATACTTATTCGATTTCAAATCAAGAAACATTATTCCTTTTAAAAAACAAGTACTCATTACTCATGAACGAGGTTTCACACTTTTAACAAAATTCAATTAAGTCAAGTCTCTTATCTTTTAAGATCAAGTCTCTTAACTTCTTAAAATAATAAATCATTCTTTTTATCTCTTGCCGTTATACCTAACTTCCCATAAAGCTAGTATAACTCTTAAGCTTTTAAAACCAAGTATTACTCTTCCATAAAAATGATTCAAGATTCTTTTGAAATACTTCAAGATTATTCAGCTTAAGTCAAAAGACATTGCCGTAATTATTATTCAGTGCTTAAGTCAAAAGACATTGCCGTAATTATTATTCGCTTAACACACGACGCCTACCGACTATATATATTTTAAAATATCATGCTCAAGAGTATAGAAGAATCACATACCTCGCGACGATTATCGACTATAAGCAAAACGCCCACCGCTATTACCCGCTTAGTCTTGTCCACCTTCCAAGTAGATCACGCTTACTCGCAGAATTCAACCTATAACGATTATCCAAGTCTATCAATGTCTAGACCACTCAGAGAACATTTCTAGATACAAGATTCTACTTTAAAATCAAAGACTTCTACCCACAAACTTCACAAGTTCATCAGAATACAAATTCTATGTAAGTACAGTTCAATTCTCTTCTTATATACATTCCTCAGATATACCTTATACTTAATTCTTATACTTCAATAGTATATACTCAATTACAAAAGTGGAGACAAGATATTTACCTCGATAAGCCCATAATTATCCAAGTTTAAACGTCGATCCCGAGCAACGCTTAGCTCCTACTGGCGCCCAACCCGCCTCCAAACAACCCTTAGAAGTTCTACGCAACTTCTACTTAACACTTCAACCGACTATGAAGGTTTTTCTTAGTGGTTTCGCTTGAGACAAAGGACATAAGGTAGTATTTCCTGACCTACGATGACAGAGGTAACTTTTGGAATACTACAAGGTATAAGGCTAAGGTATTTTGGGTATAGTAACAATACTGGAGAGTATTTCTACCAAGAGAGGGTGTTTCACGAGAACAACTCCACAAGGAGTGGTAGGTACTTCTACCAAAGGCCACTAGGAAAGTGGAAGGGTTTCGCCAAGAGTCTTCTCAAAGGGGAGTGGGGACTCGACGAGACACTACACTGGGGGGAGGAGAGAGCTTTCAAGACTTAGAAGTTTGACGAAGTCTTCACAAAGGGGGGGTATTTATAGGAAGATCAACGGCCAAGATCAAGCCATGTGGCAAAGTGGAGGCCAAGATCGCCAAGTGCACCCTAACCCTACTCCACAAAACAAGGCACAAAACAAGTGCACCAAACATGGCACAAAATAAGGCACAAAACAAGGCCAAAACCGCGACCCAAATCGCCCACTAGACGCCACTGAGGTGACAAGTGTCGCCTCTCGCTGGTCCAAAACATTTCGCCTCTAAAAATCCGCAAAATTATAAATGACATAGCCGGAATTTTCCTCGCAAGTTTTGTAAAACGCTTCGCCGAAAAACGACTTAATCGGGGTCAGGAACAAAATTCAACATTGCCTAACTTTAAGGCTTAAACTTTTCTACGCACGCCTCACGCATACTGGAAATACGGTATAACATTCTCCTCCTTAGAAACATTCGCCCCGAATGTTCCTTCTAAGTCTCAAACACACAAAGGCTCGTGATAGTCTTCACTACTATACTTACGAACAACAATCACGCCACGCCCGCCATAAAATAATACACGCGCAAATACTTAATCCAAGTCTACTAGAATCACCTCTATGTTCTCAACACATGCTCGCTTTCTTCCCTTACTCGTCGCACTTTCCTTCTAACACTTGAACTCTTTCTCATAACTTACCACATTCTCAAGTATCGCTTCGCTTCCAAAACTCGGGTTACTACCTCCAACTTGATCATCATTAATCGGGAACACTGACGGATCTCCGATACTTTTCCGAACATAACAACATGAAAGACGGACATATCGCTTCCTACGCCGGACGGCAATGCTAACCTATAAAGCGACCGCCTACTCTTCACATAATCAAAATGCCCAAAGTAACTCTGCTAAGTTTCTCACGACTCTAACCATATTCTCAATAAACAGTATGAACCAACAATCTGAACCTTACCAACATCGAACCAATCGACCGGCAATTTACACTTCCGCCTCTATAAGGCTTCATAAGGCAATATCCGAACACTGAAATGGTAGCTAAAACACTCCCTCAACAAGAGGCAACAATCCTCACAGCTACCCTTGAAATCAAAACACTGGCCCGAGGGTAAATGAAATTCTGAGACTCACCTGAGTTCCTAACCCTGCCTGGTAAAACCTCCAGAAAAAGAAACAGAACTGGCTCCACTGTCATAAGGTGGCGTAGGCACCTCGTGTAGCCTTACAACCTTCCCGATATAATCATCTCGCATAACCTCACGTAAACGGTCTCGACTAAAAGACAAGAGGATCGACTCATCGTCCCGACCATCGGGTCGAACGCATCTACGTAACTCGCAGACGACGGTTAACTAAAATCGGGCCTAACACCCTCGTGACCATCTCAAGTGACCACCCCGAACCGACTATCACAAAACAGCCGCGGTTGACCCGCAACGTGGCCTCAACCCGACCCACTTCAAGAAACACTAGCTCCCGATCCTAACAATCTCACTAATCACGAACGAAAACCTAGCTGCCTTCTTAGCTCAACTACCCTCTTCATTCCACACTACTCGTGGACTTATCCCACAAATATATCCCATTTATACTATGCACTGATATGGGTTAAACATAAAATAACTCTTTTTACCTCAAGACGGCCTTGCCTTCTAAGGTCTCCACGTATAAAACTCTAAGGCTTACACTTACCTTATCCCCAATCTTACCCTTTAACTAACCAAGATTTCTAATCACAACTAACACAATGCTATCCGACATAACACTTAAGGATACTCATCCTATCACACATACAAATCTCTGTAGGGTTAAGGATATACCAGATCTACCGCTTCACTCCTCCGTCCGCCCTAATCAATCCCGCCTTGGGCGCATATCTAGTGAAGGTGACGAACTAGCCACGATCCCCGGCGTCGAGTCCTCCTACTTGCATCCTCCTACTAGACATCCTTTCGACATAATGGCCCCGACGGCCGCAGTAAAATAAGTACCAACTAAAAGACGACATTCCCGACGACGCTCGCCACATTGTGAACACCGAGGAAAATCAATCCGGCCGGAACCTTCGTAGTCCCGGAACCGGAAGCTCGACCAACTCCTCGCATACCCCGAACGCCCCGAACTCGCGAGGACCACTACCGTGGATGTGCATATCTAATTCGGCCGCGAGGCGATTCGCCAAAGTTACCAAAGGACTCATTGCCGCTCGCCCTCTTCGCCGCCCTCGTTAACCCGCCGATCTCTATGTTTTGGCTCGATGCGCATAAGCCCGCATACGTGCCATGCTCAAGCCTAATCAAGAATTACTTCGCACTACCCTCTCTAGATAGTCGCCAAGACCCGTGATAAATCGATACATCATATACTCGTAGCTACATCCTTAGCTAGTAACAGGTCGCTCTTGCAATCTATATTCTTCGCTCTGGCCGTGGAACAAGGTTCAACTATCATGGTCGCAGAGGCATCGCCGCTGCTAAACTCGGGCCGTGACGAGCGTAACTCCCCGAATGAAACACCACCCCAGGTGATGATCGGGCTCAGGCCCTAGTAACCCTACGTGCTCTACTCAGCCTCCTACGCCTTGCCCTTCCGGGCGGTCGCTTTACGCGAGGCATAACGGTAAGGGAAAGAAATACGTTAGAGGTCCCAACTTATAACACGCCTCTAAGGCACGATCTCAGAGTGAGAAGAATGGAAACCAATCCTAAATATCTTATGCAGGTGCACAACACACCGATAATCAAGACTTACTAGATACGGTCAGAGACACTTTCCGAGGATTAATCGCTCGATACCACTTTTGTCACGACCCGAACCTCGCCGTGATCGTGCCTTACCCCGGCACCCTAGTGATACATACATCGTAGAAAATCACGAACATAAAACAAGACATGAAATATCAAGTGTAAAATAAAGAATTGAGAAAACTTGCTTTTCGCATATATATATATATAACAACTAGAATAGCTTATATCCCATACAACTCGCCACAACAAGCATTACATGCACTTAAGAATGATATGACAACAATGGCGGATGTCCCGCCATACCCCGAATGTAAAATACCTACAACGACAGTGGACTATACCATCGATAAGCCTCCGAGAAACGGAGCTTCCCAAAACGCCGAATCGCGATCCTAAGAGCGAGGATCAACATCGCGTGTACTCTACTCGCGCATGAACGCAGCTTCAAGGAGGTCAAGACAACATGTACCAAGTATGTGAAATCAAAAATCAGAAATGAAATCATAGTAGTCTATATAAAGCAGAGACATGTATGATAACCAAACTACGCTCACAATAAATAAGCAAATATGTCAAGTCGTGACTCACGCCTCAAAGTCATCACGAATATAACAACGGGTCTCACGCCCACAACATCAATCATGCCCGTGGAATACCTTCCTCACCGCCGCAGCCTATGATATAAAAGTACCAAGGAATACACATGAACACCGTGTCCCACTGTCATAATAAAACCGCACGGTAAGTACGAAGGCATAGCCGACTACTAACACCTACAGACTAACAAGGTCATAAATCAGATCATAAGATCTCGCCTAGACCGCCACATGATCAAAGCCGCCACACGCCGCAAAGATCAAACGGGCGCGCCTAGCCTCGAACCTCCCGCACTCAGATAAAGGCCAACCTCATAGGCCCGCATGAGGTATTCCTCGCATCGAGGGTAGCTACTCCCGCATCGCCCCGACTCGCACCGCATGGCCACATAGACCGCATGACCATAAAGGCCGACACTAACCTCGAACTCGAGTTCGCAAGATAGTCCCCGGACCCGCATGAGGTATTCTCGAATCACGGTCCTGCATCACCGAAGTCTACCCCGCATCGGAGGCGTTTAACCTCCGGATCAAGTCAAGGTGAGTGGTACAATACCAACATAACGGCTGATCGTTAAACAACTTAAGCGCAATCGAGGAAAACCCTTTACACAAACATCACAAGATACTAACACACGAAGATCCTAGCATATTTACTTATCAAATCAACAAGAAAGTATTACAAGTGCTATCACAAACCAACACAATCAAGTTATTCACACAAGGTACTTTCTACTATATGATTAACAAGATCGGTTTTTATCCCCAAAGTACTTCATACATTAACTCTTTTAAAAGATCCGCTTTTCACAAAAGTCACACAATACCCGTAGTATAAAAATAGAGTGACTATCTTTTAAGTAAACCCAAACACTTCCTTTGTAAAATCAAGTAACTACATTATTTTCCAAACGCTCAAGTTTGCCTAATTTCAAATGCTCAAGTTCCTTATTTTCGAAAGGTTTCAGAGTTCATAGCTTTTAATCACTTAATGATGTAATTCTCCTTTAAAACAATTTGAGAAACATATACCTTATATGCGAGTAGGTTATTCTTGTTTATAGAGAAACATATACCTTATACGTGAGTAGGTTATTCTTGTTTATAACAATCTTATAACAAAGAATCATGATCTAGGAAATGTAATATCATTTTGTCTCATCTTAGCTTCTATGGAGGTTTCACCGGTTTTAATAATACTTGATTAGTCAATACATTTCCTTTATTAGCGCTGATGTGGTCTGCTCGATACTTATTCGATTCAAATCAAGAAACATTATTCCTTTTAAAAAAACAAGTACTCATTACTCATGAATGAGGTTTCACACTTTTTAACAAAATTTAATTAAGTCAAGTCTCTTATCTTTAAGATCAAGTCTCTAACTTCTTAAAATAATAAATCATTCTTTTTATCTCTGCCGTTATACCTAACTTCCCATAAAGCTAGTATAACTCTTAAGCTTTTAAAACCAAGTATTACTCTTCTCATAAAAATGATTCAGATTCTTTGAAATACTTCAAGATTATTCAGCTTAAGTCAAAAGACATCGCAATTATTATTCAGCTTAAGTCAAAAGACATTGCCGAATTATTATTCATTAACACACGCACGCTCACCGTACTATATATATTTTAAAATATCATGCTCAAGAGTATAGAAGAATCACATACCTCGCGATTATTATCGACTATAAGCAAAACGCCCACCGCTATTACCGCTTCTTGTCCACCTTCCATCACGCTACTCGCAAAGAATTCAACCTATAACGGCTTATCCAAGTCTATCAAT